>CM044395.1:22250000-22850000 GCA_024322285.1 Musa beccarii | reverse complement strand
AATTATCCCAAATCCAAGCAATATGTATCAAAATCATGTCAACAAAAACATCATATAAATATATCAAATATTCAATCAAAATTACATTGCATAAGTTTATCAATCTACTTCTCCCCCTTTGTCATCAACAAAAAGAAGAAGTAACATTTTAGCTAGTTTAAAAGATATGCAATTTTTACAATCATACTAGCTAGATTTTCATCAATATTCAACATTCAATCATGGCAAGTTTCTCATGATAGTTTAAGAGATATAGCACTTTGCTTCTTTTTGCAATACTTCAAGTTAGCACCTAAGTTTTGCCTTTGTAAGCTATCAACTTCTTATTTGCAATGAGCTAGCAATTTTGTATAATCACTTTAAACATGCATGCTAAATTTTTGTTACAACATACAAGCATTGAAGCATGGCAAGTGTAGGAATGCAAATTTTCTAAGTTTTGTATTTTCTCTTCTTGAGATAAGTAAGATAGCAATATTTGCATCCTTTGAGATAGCAATTCTTAGCTTCTTGTGAAATTGCAAGGTAGCAAATTTTACAAGTTTTAGCTAGCTACTTTTGCCTTTTTTTCTTGTGATACACAAGCTCGCAAGTTTTCTCCAAGCTAGTAATTTTGCTTCAAGCTAGCAATTTGTATCCCCCTTTATCATTCTCAAAAAGAAGGATGCAATGTTGTAATTGATTTCATTTTTCATCAAAATGACAAATGAGATATTAGAAACAAATATTGACATAAATATTTTTATCATCAAAATTCAAGTTATGAATTCAACATTCAAGCCAAGCTAGCTCCCCCTTAGTTATTGTCAAAATGAAGTAGAGAACTCAATGGCTAAAAATTTCAAGCCATATAAAGAAATCATGTCATGATATCAAAAAAATTCAATAAGGACAAGATTCATTTCACAAATCTTTTTAATAGAGCAAAAGACTTGTACAACCAAGGATCATGATAAAAGAAATATCAATATCAAAGATCAAGTCATGATTCATTTGGTAGTAAAAAGAACAACTTGATATATGCATGATAGATCTAAATTTATCATGAATCATAAAAATAATTTCAAGTATCACTTATCGATATATCAAGATATAGATTGTTTTCCTCTTTAGTAAATGAAAAAAGAAGCAATCATAGAGGAAAGTATTTCAATTTGCATAAAAAAAATATCTCAAGTCATGAATTCAAGAGAGAGTTCTTGATTCGCTCGAAACAAAAATCTCATTCAAACCAATTTGACAACTTAAAACCCATAATCAAATCAAAATCATTTTTGAGATTCAAAATGCTAGCAATTTACATTAATCATGACAAATCAATAAGGATCAATAAGATATCATTCATGGTTCATAAATATTCTTTTTAGGAGGTATCAAGATCATAATTCAATGATTCATAATAAAGCAAATTAATTTTAAATTACCACATAAGGCAAACAAGCCAAAGTGATCATGTCATTTCTAAGTCATCAAGGCTCAAGAAAAAATCAAGATGAACATGATTCATTTAAATGGATTCTTTAACACATCATCAAAATGTCATTCATAATTCAAGTGATAAATATGATATCATAAATGAATTTATTACTTGTCTTTTATTAAAAAATCAAAAACTTTAGAGAAAGGAAGATGCTCAAGAAACATGCATTTCTCTTTTAGTGATTTCATTGATTTCGTATAAACATGCCTTTGTCTTTTTATGTCAAATAGAAACAAGCATGAACATTCAAGACATAAAGGTAAAATTTTGTAAAACAAATCATAATATGTATTATCATATAAATTTCAAATCAAGTTTTAAGAGAAATCACTAAGATCAAAAACATGATACACACATTTGATTTCATAACATTCATCACGATTATCTTCAAGAGATTCATAAGATTCATAAAATGAATTCATTAACCTCAATAGGATGGAAAATACAATCTCATTTTATTTATTTTATCCTATAATCATGCCTTTCCCTTTAGTAAAAACAAGTATCAATATTCAAGAGCAAAAATGCAACTTTCATAAACCAATTCATCAAGCATGATTCCATAACTTTCAAGCATGATAACATCCTTTTAATATCGAGATATTCATCATCAAGTATGATTTCAAAAGGTATGTTCAAAATTTTTATTCGAAAGCCATGTATCAACATGCAAATTGGATATTATTATCAAAATTTTTCATTCGAAAATCTTATTTAGAGCAATGTCAATTAATTACATGTAAGCATGCTCAAGTCCTTTTTATATAAAAGTTGTGTATCAAGTTTAAGACCGAAAATGTGATTTCATTAAAGCCATCAAGAACAAACACATTAAATATAAAAACATCATGATAGCACATTTTTCATTTTTATATGTTTTATTTCATGTTATTGATTTTATACAAGTATGTTCAAATATTTCATACGAAAGTCATTATTGTATAAATTAAAAATACAAGTTTTGTTATTAAACCCATTAAGATCAAATGCATCACACATAAAATATCATAATAGTGCATTTTCTCATTTTTATGAGTTTCAATTTAAGTGATTTGATCTTTCATAAGAATGTTCAAATTTTTATATGAAAATGTTATGCATCATATTTAAAAACGAAAGTATCATCAAAATTATTTTAATTCTTTCTTTCATTAGTTATAACAAGATGATCAATTCTCAAATTTTTGCTAAAATCATGCATCATTTTATAAATTTCATCATGAAAATGATTAAGACCTATTAATCCAAGATGGAAGATTTCAAATTAACATTACTTCAAAAACTCATGCATGATATAAAATCATCAAGCATTATGATTAGAAATAAAAAGCAATATAAAACATCAAGATACACATATATGGATTAATCCTAAGTATTATCACAAATCATGCAAATATCATTTTAATTTTTACTTTTCAAAAATGCTAGAAAGAAAAGTATTAATTTTTACTTTTCAAAAATCCTAAGGATATAATTTTTTGAAAAATAATTATTTATTTCCTACTAACTAAGTTAAGCAATTCAAAAAAAATATCATGTAATTTCATAATAATGTACAAACATTTTGGGTGAGTTTCTTACCTTATTGTTGAAAACCGTTAAAGCGTAGTTTGCATCTTTATCCTTTTTGCATGCTTTCCTCTTCTTCATTTTTGTGTACTCATCTTTGGAGCATTATGGTTTCTTGCATTTATAGCAAGAGTTGGTGTTCTTTTCATTTGTGTTCTTTAATTCTTATTTAATGAACTTTTTAAATTTTAATGTCAAAAGTTCAAAGTTCTCAATATTGTCCTGATCACTTGAGTCATCACTCAAGTGGCATTCTCTTATTTGAAGTGTCAAATCCTTCCTATTCTTTAGAAAGTGGTTCTCATATTCATCAAGTTCAAGAGTCATTTCATAGGTCATTAAAGATCCGATTAGTTCTTCAAGTGAATAAACATTCAAGTCTTTAGACTCTTGAATAACCATTATTTTTGGATCTCAACACTTCGGAATGGATCTTAAAATCTAATTAATGAGATCAAAACTCAAAAAATATTTACCAAAATTTTTTAAACTATTGGCGTCATCCATGAAATGGGTGTACATGTCACTGATAGTCTTGCTTGGTTGCTTTCGAAAAAGCTCAAAATTGTGCATCAAAATATTAACTTTCGAGTCTTTGACTCTACTCATTCCTTCGTGTGTGATTTCAAGAGTATGCCAAATATTAAAAGTCATTTCACATGTAGAAATCCGATTAAACTCAGTTTTATCTAGAGCACAAAATAAGGCATTTATAGCCGTTGCATTTAATGAAAAAGATTTTCTCTCCAAATTCGACCATTCGTTCGTCGGTTTAGAGAGAAGTTGAAAGTCATTTTTAATGAAATTCCATAAGTTTAAATCTAGAAAAATTAAGAAATCTTTTATTCGAGTTTTTCAATATGTGTAGTCCGATCCGTTAAACAACAAGGGTCAAATAATCGAAAGACACTCTTGAAAGCCGTGAAGAGCCATTTCTCATGAGTGTGAGTCCGAAAGAGAAATAACCTGGCTCTGATACCAATTATTGGGATCTAGAGTGGTACTAAGAGGGGGGAGGTGAATTAGTGTAGTGGTTAAGAACGATAAATTTTTGGCGATTCAAACAATTTCAGAAACTTCATACGTTGAAAACTTCGTTTCGATGAAATCCGATTTTGATTGCATATAAACTTAAAATGATTTGTAAGGAGGAGATAACGAAGTGGAGTAGCAAGTAAATAAGGTTTGCTGAAATATAAAGAATAATAGTAAATGCAAACTAGGATTTTTATAGTGGTCGGTCATATGACCTATGTTCACTCCCGATTCCTCTCCTCTTGAAGCCATCGACTTTTCCACTAGTTGTCCTCCTTCCAACGGGCAAGGACTGACTCCTTTACAGCTCTCTCCTTTTGATAGGCTTAGGAGATAATCCTTACAAGCACTCTCTCCTTTCTTTTGAATCGAATACAAGCAAAAACTAAATGAGGGATTTCTAAAGAGATTTAAATAGAGTTTTTCTACTTTCAAAGTGTATTTGCATGTGTATTCAACCCAGGGATGGGACAAATTTTTATAGGCTCTAATTGGATTCAAACTTGGATCCAAAAATCATCCCATCCTAGGTCTACCGGGTTCTTGCGGTACCACCTCCTGTCACTGGCGGTACCACTGCTAGTTTGACCCTAACACTGAGCGGTACCACCGCTCAGTTTGGCGGTACCACCGCCTGACACACTGACATGGTCAATGTACTTAGCGGTACCACCGCTTAGCCAGTGGTACCACTGCCCAAGTGTTCTGACACTAGGCGGTGCCACTACCTAGTACAACCTGGGGAGCTGGACCTAGGCTATGCCACTACCAAATAGGGTCCAACACATCCAGTTGGGCCTTAAACCCAGCCCAAACCAGTCCATTATAGGGCCCAATTGGCCCCTAATAGGATTAAAGAATTAACACCTAATCCTAACCCTAATTCTATGCTAATTATAAAATTAAAGACATTTCTTAAGCTAATACAAAGTTCAGAAAGTCAAGACTTCTTCCGGTGAGCTTCTAGTGAACTTTCGACGGTCTTCTAACGAACCCTCGGATACCATTTTGCGGACTCCTAGCAAGCTCTTGGATTTCTCGATGGAATTATTGGTAAGTTTTGATGAGCTTCTTCGGCAAGCTCCGATCTTTCTCAGCGAGCTCCGCGAACTTCCAACGAACCTTTCGACGAACTTCTGAAAACCCTTTGGTAAGCTCCTTACTCATTCTCGGCTAGTTTCGATACCACTTCTAACGAACCTTCATCGAACTCTCGAACTCCCAATGAATCTATCGTACTTGACTCTAGCAGTTTATTTTACTTTATGTCTTCATCGTTATCATAGTTAATCCTGCATGCATAAAACCTTGACTCTGCTTCGATCTAGTCAATTACATGAACCAACCTCTTGTTGCCTAGCACATCATTGGTCAGTGCTTCGTCCAATTCTTCGGTGCACCATCCTCTCTTGTGGCTTATTGCCCAATCGGTGATTGACCTATGCAACCCTAATATCCTTGGTGCAACAGCACTCTTCTTGGCTCGATACCCAATGTCTGAAGCCTTCTGTCGATTATCGATTGGACCTCCAACATGACGTCCAATATACAAACATGGATCTTTTTTGGTGCAATATCGATTCCTCTTGTGTCAACTGTCTAATCCTGATCGATAATAGACTTACGTCACTCAAAACATAGATAGACAATAAAACCCTATCAATTTGTTTCATCATCAAAATCTGAGATTCAGTAGAGATCCATCGGGGGTCTCCGATTCGTACACTGGAGGGAGTTATGTTTTGCAAGAAAATAGTGAGAGTAGAATAAGATAGAAGTCCTTATCTTAATTACTTATTTTTACAAAATCTTCATGTTATTTATTTTTGCTATATCTTTATTTTCAAAAAGATATCGCTTTTGAATCCTTTACGTGGCATACTTGATGTCAACCACCTCACTGATTCAAATTATATGGATTAGAGAAAATCACGTATGAAGGGGCAAGCAAAGATGAGATCACTTGCTATGTAAAGTACATAGATGACTCCACTCTCGCTCAATATTACATGTTAGCCTCTATGACTCCTGAGTTATAGAGACAACATAAAATCATATATACCAAATCCATACTCATGCATCTCCGTAAACTATTTGAGGAGTAGGGAAGAACTCAGCGAGTTGAGATATCAAAGAATTTCTTCTACACTATGATAACTGAGGGGACATCATTTTAGAACCATGTCCTTAAGATGATTAAGTAGATAGAGAAATTCACAGGTCTAGGAATGGTCCTAAAGGATAACCTATGTGGACCTTATGCTTCAATCCCTACCATATTTTTTTTTAATTCATAATAAATTTTAATATAAATAAACTTGAGGTAACTCTCCTTGAGCTCCTCAATATGTCGAGAGAGGTGAGAGCACCATCAAGAAAGAGAAGCTAGTTCTCTATACTAGTGAGACCAGAAAACAAGAAGGCAGAGAATTCTCTTAAGAAAAGCAAGGGCAAGGGCAAACCAGGTAAAGCAAATGTTGCTAAGAAAGACCTAGTAAAGGACAAATGTTAGTGCTTCCACTATGACAAAGATGGGCACTAGAATGGGAACTACAAAGAGTACCTTGCAAAGAGGGTGAAATAGAAGCTTGGAGAAGCTTCAGGTACATTCATGATCAGTCTTAATTTTTCAGAATCTTATTATAACATATAGGAATTGGATACTATAAGTGCTAATCATATTTACAATTTATTATAGGTTCTGGTAAGACATAGGAGATTAACGAGAGGCGAGATGGACCACCTCAAGATGAGAAATGAAGCAAAAGTTGCTACAGTGGTTGTTGGTGAGGTCACTCTACATCTGCCTAGTGGAGTTATTATTGTATTAGATACATGCTATTTTGTTCTTTCTATATTAAAAATATTATTTTTATTTCATGTTTGATAGTTAGTAGATATAAATTAGTTTTTGAGAACAATGGTTGTTCAGTATTATTAGATGAAAGATCATCATGAGAGGAACATTGCATAATGGATTATTTATGCTAGACACTACTCAACATATCATGAGTGTAAGTGAGTCTAAGAGGAAATGAGATGTTATGAGCAATGCATTCTATGGTATTGTAGTCTAGGTCATATCTATAAGGAAAGGATTTAAAAGCTGCTAAAGGATGGATACCTAGATCCATTCGACTATAAGTCATATACAATTAGTGAACCTTGGCTTTGTGGAAAATTGACTAACTCTCTATTAGTGGAACTGGAGAGAGAACCACTGAGTTGCTGAAACTCATACATAGTGATGTATGTAGTCCCATGTCAAATCATACCACAGGTAGTTACTCCTACTTCATTACTTTTACTAATAATTGCTCAAGGTATGAACATGTGTACTTGAAGGACAAGTTTAAGGCCTTCGAAAAATTTAGGGAGTATAAGAATAAAGTGGAGAATCAGCCTGGAAAGAGTATCAACACTCTTCGATCAAATCGAGAAGGTTAGTACTTGAGTATAGAGTTCACCCAGTTCCTCAAGGATCCTGAGATTATGTCCTAGTGGACACCTTCTTATACACCCCAGTTGAATAGTGTATTAGAAAGGAGAAATCACACATTGTTAGACATGATGCGATCCATGATGAGTTTCGTCAACCTACCTATCTCATTTTGGAGATAAGCCCTAGAGTCCGTAGTTTGCCTTCTGAACATAATTCCAACTAAGTTAGTGGTGTCTACTCTATATGAGATATGGGAAGATAAGAAGCCCAATCTTAAGGTTGCTAAGGTTTGGGACTGCTCTGCCCACATTAAAAGACACAATCCTGATAAGTTAGAATCTAGGATGGAATTGTGTAAGTTCATGGGATACTCTAAGAAAATTTATGAGTATTATTTTTGTTAGGATCAAGTCCAGCACTAAGAGAGGGGCGGTGGGGTGAATTAGTGCAACGATAAATACATTCAATTTTGGAAAACCATTTTATACAATGAAAGCCTTATTGATAAAAACCAATTTTGATTACGTTGGGAATTAAAGTAAGTGCAAAATAGAATAAGCAGGTAAAACACTTGCAAGATAAGTAAATAAGCAAAGCACAGAACACACCAGATTTTTATAGTAGTTTGGTCATTCGACCTACGTTCACTCCTGATTCCTCCTTCGTCGAGGCCACTAGCTTTCACCATCGATCTTCCTTCAATGAGTGAAGACCAACCATCCTTATAGCTCTCTACTCCTTTTAATAGGTTCAGGAGTTAACCTCTTATAAGCCCGCTCATCCCTTTCTTAGACTTAACCAATACTAAATTAGAGGGAAGGAATTTTGATAAGATTACAATAGATTTTTTTCTCTTTTCTTTCTTAGTTAGTATGTAGTATAATTAGGGATGAGAGGGGTATTTATAGGCCTCAAGGGGATTCAAAATTGGTGCTAGTCATATGTGCCCTACAAGCTAATCACATGAGTGATGACACTTGTGATTTGATATGCACTCTTTCTTTTACTTATTATTATCAAGCATTTTATCACTTTATCTTGCGTGTTGCATATATTATGATGTCCTTGGGTCTGTGTAATAGGAATCGGATTATGATGAGATCATGATAATGAGATCGATTCACTTTTAAATATAGACCCTAAATAATCCCAGTCATAGGTTACTCGAGAGGGACATCGAGATAACCGAATAGATTGGTGTACTATATATCCATCCATATGATGGAGGTAGCTGGTCTCATAGCTACACGTATGGGGACACTAAGGATATAGTGCAGGTGCTTATTGGGGAATGAATTCACTGATTGATCCGTTTACATAATGCTGATTGGTTATTGATGCCTCACGTCAGACAGCGATTTCGTAGTCCTAAAGTACATCCAGTCCTTAAACTTGAGACCCCAATGATGTCCTGTATGAGTACTCCACTCTTTGATACTGGAGTTATAGATTTGGAAGTTCCAGATCAAGTATAGCCAGTTATTGGGAGTGGTAGCCAACCTTATGAGTGCTATTGAGTGTCAATAGAGGATCATCCGCTCTCGGTATCATAAGAGGAATATCCCATGTATTCTTGCTCAAACAAATCCTTGGCCAAGGTTATTCGGATTGAGAGAGAAAGAGTTCTTAGGGACAATCCGACTAGAGTAAGATTCAAGAAGAGACTGTATGGGCCTGACAGCACTAGGCCCGATATAATGTCTCTGGGATATTAGATAGACGAGGGATTATAGATACATGGTAACTGAGGACAGATAAGTCCAAAGGATTAGATTCCCATGTATCGTCTGGGGATTGCGGCGTAGTAGGCTAGTACGTCCGTAGTCGATGAGTTGGGTGAATTATTATAAAGATAATAATTCACTAAGTCAGAAGGAGTTCTGACAAGTATCACTCATGGCCAGCTCGATATTGGGCCTAGATGGTTACGCACATATGGTAGGTGTTGCGACGAGTAGAGGTTCGGATATGAGATATTAGCTGGAGCCCCTATCTTATTGGATATCTATTAAGTCCTTGAATTATTGGATCCTCGGATGAGATCCAATAATTACTAATAAGAGATTATTAGGTAGAGACCCACTAATCCAAGATACTTGGATAATTGGATGGAGATCTAATACCCAACAGGGCAAGATCCATTAGGGTTTATAGGGAGCCTCTATAAATAGGAGGGAACCAAAGCTCCATAGACTGGGGGTTCTTTTTAGTGGCCACCTTCTATTCTCCTCTCCTAAGAGAGGAGCATCATTATAGTCCCTGCCGTGTGGATACCGCTAGAGAGGATGACGCTTGACCTTCTTCATCTTCTCCTATAGATCTGCAAGGATTCAGGGATATACGATCTCCCTAGGTACTTTCTTTTATATATGTAGTTTTCACAAATTTGTTTTTGACGCACCGATCTTCGCACGACGATGGAACCTTTCATGGAAATCCAAGATTTTTATTTTTCTATTCTTCTACTATGCATGAGATGTCGCCCCCCATGGATTTCCCAATAGTGGTATCAGAGCTGGATTGTTCGTGCGAAGATCAAATCTTAAACTACGTGTGTTGTGATTTAGAATAATTTTATCATCAAAATCGTTGTCGCAAAAGTGGCAAGGAAGGGCAGCAACTATTGCTACCCTTGCTATGCTCGCAGAAGAGCCAAAGGCTGCTTGCAGCCATGGCTATGCGTAGAGGGGCCACCGATGGCCGGCGTTGGCCACCAGGCAAGCGACGCCTATAGGTTGCTTGTGTAGGTGCCCTACCTACAAGGGGCGGGCGGTGCTCGCAGGGGCGGCTACCGCCACCCACGGCCAAGCAGGCAACGCCTACAGCCACTGCAGGGGCGATCCCCACGGGGGGCAAGGTCGCCTAAGGAGGCGATGCCTTCCCGTGGCGATGCCCACGGGGCAGCACCGTGATAGGACCCTAGCAGGGTTGGGTCCTACTCAACCATGTAATAACTAATAAAAACCCTATGAAAGTGTAATAAACCTCACCTAGCCACCTCTATCGTATAAAGAAAAGATGCTATGGTTTATATTTGGATCTTTGGGCTTCTTAGCCATCGCCCCTCTTGTTACTAGGTCGATCAGCTAAGGTTGAGGGCAAATTAGGTAGTTTACTTAGAAAGCAGCCCCTAGGGCTAGGGTTTAGAGCTCTATATAAGCATATAGCCTCCATCTCTTTGGAATAAGAAAAGAAGATTCATCTATAGTTGCAGCCACAAGGCCGACTACTTGGAGGGTGGAACCCCTATAGTGTTCCAAGGGCTGATCCCCCTTAAAGATCAATCTACATAGAATTCCTTTGGGGTTCTATCATCTGGTATCAGAGCAGAGATCTTGCTGCTTTTGCTGCCATCCCTGCTACCCACCATCAACCAAGCAATTCCCACAATTGCTCTTGACATCGCCATCTCCATCTTCATCTTCTGCCATAGATCAAATCAATCTACTGCTGCCACTTCTAATTACATTAGAGATATGGTATTCTCCTATCACTAAAACCTTTTACTGTTGCAATTTGCCATTCAAAATATCATAAAAAAGGTCTTACTATTTATCCCTTACTGCAAATTCCTTTCGTCGCAAAAGTTATCATCTTTGCGAATGAAGGATTGTTGCAGAAAATTTCAGTCGCATATTACTGCCTTTAAACCGATCTATTGCTATCCTTTTTGAATGAAATTTCTTGAGCACCTCAGATCATCTTGGCTTTCATCTATGATTGATCTATCATAGAATTCATCTCTGAAACATTACTGTGTTGCTGCAAGTTTTTGTCACAAACTATTGAAATTTTTTGATGAAAATTCTGCTATCACAATTTGCATCAAATTCTTTGCTGTTATGCTGCTGAAATTTTCTTGATCCAAGTTATCATCCTTGCTATTATTTAAATTGAGATTCTGCTGTCAAATCCCCTCCTCAAATTTCTGGGTTCTCGCTGGAAATTTCATCGAGAAACCGTTGTTTCTTTGACGATAATTCTGCTCTTACGAGACAGCGCATATCGACAGCAACTTCCCCTGAATTCTATCAAATCTCTACCGCCATCTACCACAGATCTAAAACCCTCTTCCCTAACCATCATCCACTACCATCACAACCTAAAACTCCATCAAATCGTAGCCCCAAACTGCACCCAAAATAGCCACAAAATAAGCCTAAACCGCAGCCTATATCCACCAATCCACAAACCCTTTCGGCCACCGCTTCCCTCAAACTATACATGCCTTTAACCCAATAACAAAAGAGAGATCTTAATATTATAGACTTGGAGGCATATACTATGGCATATGAGGAGGCAATCAATGCTAAGTTCGAAGCCTTCGAGACATGGATGGAGGAGAAGATTTGGACCCTCTTTACCGAACTCAGTTTGGGTCGACCACCGAGCCCAAAGAAATCACATCAAGGAGAGAGCTCTAATCGAAGAGATGACTTCTAGGAGAGACTCTATGACCAATCCCTACTACCCACGCATGAGGATGGACTTCCCTAGATGGGAAGAAGGAAACCCGATTAGTTGGATCTCGCGCGCAGAGTAATATTTTCTATACCACAAAACCACGAACGCATCTATGGTAGAAATTATGGCTATACATCTTGAAGGGGATGTCATACAGTGGTTTGATTAGTTTGAACACACTCATAGAGTCCTCTATAGTGACATTTCAAAGAAGGACTGCTGATCCGCTTTGGACCAACCGATTACGAGAACATCGATAGATAACTAGCGAAGATCCGATAAACCTCCACCATTCAGGAGTATCAAACCAGGTTTGAATGATTATCTAATCAAACTCATGATTGGTCTAAAAAATAGCTATTGGGAATATTTATTGAGGGCTTGAAGCCGAAAATTTGGGGAGAAGTTAAAGCGTGACAGTTGTACACGCTTATGGTAGCTATCTCTTTCGCACGACTTCAAGAGGAGTGATTGAACCATGAAGCCCAGAGGACTAGGGTCACACCTCGACTAGTAGTACTGAAGCCCTCAGCCTCCCCTATTATCAGCTGAGCTCCTACACTAAAAGAGTTGACAAGAGAAGAGCTTCAGGAGCGATCTACAAAGGGTTTATGTTGGCATTGCGACGAGCCATGGAGCCGCGAGCATCGCTGTAAAAAGGAGAGAATTCTTATGATCAAACCAATGGAAGAACAGGTCATTGAATAGCTAAAAGAGAGCCTTGAACATGAGGAAGAAGATACGGAAGAAGAGCCACAATCGACCGACTTTATGGTACATGCGTTAGCGGGCTACTCAAATCTGTAAATGATGAAAGTTGGAGGCCTTCTCAAACAACAACCGATCACCATACTCATCGACACGGGCAGCACAAATAACTTCCTAAATAGTAAGGTTGCTACTCGGATGGCACTCCACATCGAAGGTTGCAGCAAGTTTGACGTAAAGGTCACCGACGACTGAATCCTAAAGTGCGACCAAAGATGCCCGTAGGTGAAACTATTATTACAAGACCAAGAAATTATTGCTGACATCTTCCTCCTACCAATTGATGATTATGAGGCTGTGCTGGGCATAGAATAGCTGACAATGCTAGGTGACATATAGCTGACAATGCTAGGTGACATCTCTTAGAACTTTTCCAAATTAATTATGAAATTCTATTGCAAGGGCAAACAAATCACCCTACGTGGGAAGCGCGGAAGCATCGTAACCACCGTTTCAACCCAATGAATGGAGAAAGTTTTATACAAGATAAATGGTGACTTTTTGATGTATCTCCAGCAGCAACTAGAGGGGAAGAAAATAGAAATTGAAGATCAAAATCTCACCCAATTACTTGTTGAATTTGATGATGTTTTTACCGAATCGTGTAGTCTTCCTCCAACTCGGCAACTTGACCACCGAATTCCAATTCTTTCGGGCAAACCACCAGTGAACACTCAGTCGTACCACTATCCTCACCTCTAGAAGGATGAGATTAAGAAGATCATAAAGGAGATGCTTGAAACAGGGGTGATTCTGCCAAGCTACAACCCTTGTTCCTCATCGGTTCTACTTGTACACAAGAAGGATGAAACTTGGCGGATGTGCATCAACTACCAAGCTCTAAATGGCATCACCATCAAGGATAAGTACCCAATACCAGTGGTGGATGAACTTCTTAATGAGTTAAGAGGAGCTCAAATCTTCACAAAGTTGGACCTCCAATCCGATTACTACCAAATTCGGGTATGTGAAGACGACATCCCAAAAATAACTTTTCACACTCATAACGGCCACTATAAATTCTTAGTAATACCTTTTGGACTCACTAATGCTCCTTCAACCTTCCAAAGTCTCATGAACGATATTTTTCAAAGCTTTCTTTATAAATTTGTGTTGGTATTTTTTGATGATATTCTCATTTATAGCCCTTCTCTTGAGACTCACTTTCAGCACTTGTAGTCTGTTCTGACGATCCTTCGGGAGAATACTCTTTTTGTTAAACTATCAAAGTACAGCTTTCTCTAGCAAAAAGTAGAGTACCTTGGGAATATAATATCAGAAGGAGTGGCAGTAGACCTAACAAAAATCGAGGCAATACAGAGCTAGCCGAAACCTACAAATGTGAAATTGCTGCGTGGGTTCCTTGGACTAACGGGCTACTACCGAAAATTCGTGAAGAACTATGGGAAGATAAGTACACCCATCACTTCTCTACTGAAAAAATATATCTTCCAATGGTCGGATGAAGCCACCGTTGCCTTCGATAAACTTAAGGCAGCCATGATGACAACACCGGTGCTAGCATTACCAGATTTCAACCGACCCTTCATCATTGAGGCTGACACATCTGAAGTCGGAATTGGAGCTATTCTCATGCAAGAGGGTCGACCGCTCGCATACACCAGCCAGGTGTCATCTCCCTCCCATCAAAAAATATCTATCTATGATAAGGAGATACTCGCTATTGTGCACGTAGTAACAAAATGGAAACCCTACCTACTCGGTCGACGATTTCAGATTAAAACTGACCATAGAAGCCTCAAGTACTTTTTAAAGCAGAAGATATCATCCTCGGAGCAACATAAATGGGTAACCAAACTTCTAGGATTTGATTATGAAATTATTTACAAAAAGGGAAAAGAAAATATTGTTGTAGATACACTCTCACGGCTACTTGTGCAAGCTGAATTTTCAACCGTCTCTCTTCCTACCACCGGCTTCCTTGAGGACATTAGGGTGGAATGGAAGAAGGACCCAGAGACTAGCAACATCATTAAAAAATTGAAGGAGGATCCAGACATAATAGCTCACTATATTTGGGATTCGAGGGATCTACACTACAAAGGTCGTATTGTGCTTACACCCGACTCCTCTTGCATCAAAGTCATTCTGCATGAAATGCACTTCACACCTTCAGTAGAACACTCTAGATTTTTGAGAACCTACAAAAGAGTGAAGTAAAATTTTTATTGGAGAGGGATGAAAAAATTTCTTTTTGAATACGTGGCACAATGTGATGTATGTCAATAGCAAAAGGGTGAAACAATGGCGAGTCCAGGGAAACTATAATTGCTACCCATACCGGACTCAATATGGACTGACATCTCTATGGATTTCGTTGAAGGGCTTCCACCTTCCCAAGGTAAAAGCATAATCCTCGTGGTGGTTGATAGATTTACGAAATATGCTCATTTTTGTGTTATATGAAATCCTTACACTACTACTAGTATTGTTCAGATTTTCATTGAAAATATTGTTAAATTGCATGGGATGCTAAGGTCCATTGTAAGTGATCATGATAGGGTCTTCACTAGTAAATTTTGGACCGAGTTATTCCAGTTGTAGGGCACCAAACTCAAGATGAGCACAGCATATCATCCACAAACTAACGGCCAAACAGAGGTGGTGAACAGGTGTTTAGAGACATACCTTCGATGTTTCACCAGTGACCGACCGAAAGAGTGGATGAAATGGCTCCCTTAGGCCGAATGGTGGTAGAATACTACGTATCATTCATTTACAAAATGTACCCCATATGAAGCATTATATGGTCGATTGGCCCTTGTGATTCCAAAGTATGTAATTAGCTTAGCCAAGGTAGATTATGTCAACCAAGATCTAATTGGTAGGGACAAACTCCTACAATTGCTAAAGGATAATCTCTCTACCGCTCAAGACAGAATGAAATAGCAAGCCGACACACGACGAAGCGAAAGGGAATTTTCAGTAGGAGATTGGGTTTATCTTTACTTACAGCTATACAAGCAGCTCTCCATCAATACATGAGCCTCCATGAAGCTATCTCCATGTTTTTATGGGCCCTATTAAATCATAGATCGTATTGGAGCTGTGGTGTACATACTTAAATTACCTGAAGATACCAAAATTCAACTTGTCTTTCCCATGTCATGCCGGAAGCCCAAGTTGGGAGAACATGAGTCACCCTAGATCCAACTGCCTAACACCACTAATGATGGAAATATTCAAGCCCAACCACAAGCCATCCTCGATCGTAGAATCGTGATACGTCGTTGATGTCCCTCTACTGAAGTACTAGTGCATTAGACTAATTTACCACTCGAAGATGTCACATGAGAATCATATGAGGAGCTGAAGGCCTGGTTCCCTGAGTTCATGGAACCCTAGCCTTGAGGACAAGGCTGATTTGAAGACGGCAGGCTTGATAGGACCCTAGTAGGGTTGGGTCCTACTCAATCATGTAGTAGCTAATAAAAACCTTATAAGAGTGTAATAAACCCCACCTAACCACCTCTATCCTATAAAGAAGAGAGGCTAGGGTTTACATTTAAGTCTTTAGGCTTCTTAGCTGCTGCCCCCCTTGTTAGTGGGTTAGTCGACTAAGATTGAGGGCAAATTAGGTAGTTAACTTAGGAAGCAGCCCCTAGGGTTAGGGTTTGGAGCTCTATTAAGCATGTAGCCTCTATCTCTTTGGAATAAGAAAAGAAGATTCATCTACAGTTGTAGCCACAAGGCCGACTACTTGGAGGGTGGAACCCCTATAGCGTTCCAAGGGCTGATCCCCCTCAAAGATCAATCTATATAAAATTATTCTAGGGTTCTATCACACTATAGGGGTGCCGGCAGGGAGCCCACGGAGTAGCGCCTTCGGGCGCTACGCTCGCATGCAACGGTGGTGCCGCCCGCAGGCATGGGAGACACCCCCTTCCCATGTGGCACCTCGCGCACATGGTTGCCACCGGCAAGGTGGCGGCGGCCGTAGCCACATCGCTGGAAAGGAGGGATTAGGGTTTTTTTAGGCAAAAGATAGTTTTTCCCCTCAGAATTTTAGAAATTCCAATTTTTGTCGCTTTTAACAGAATTACCAAAATACCCCTCATAATTAACATATACAAGTGATGTATGATGTGGACAGATGATCATGGACCGTGTGATGTGTGTACATGTGATTATTATTATTGAGCCTGTGAGCCTATATTTTTCTTATTTATTGTCGGGCCTGCATGCTTGTAATTATGTTGTAATTACATGAAGAGACACAGCGAGAGCGTGAAAACGATAGCGGGACCCACGAGGTCGAGACGGATGAGCCGACGTATGGAGATACATTGACATACCGATGGAACCGACAAAGCGAGATGGACGATCACAGGGCATGGAGATGCGTTGATGCACACATAGATCTTGATGTGAGTGATTAAGTCCACTGGCTCAGGCCTGATCATATTAGGATGTGGTCCATGATCATCTAGTATGATTGCTCATGTAATGCGTGATTGATTATATACCTACTAGATATATATATTTGCATGCGATGTAGATATATATATATATATATATATATATTAAATATATATGTGTGTGACACATTATGTTAGGAGACCAAATCAAAATCCCCTCTATTAATTATATTAAGTCAGTAAACATAAGGCAATTAGATTGATCCACGTGGCCTTCCATCATTATAGGTAGGAACCAATTTCCAGTATAGGTTAAGTTGTCGAGTCCCTCGAGACTCACCTATATCACGTTTTGCTATCTTATCTACGACATAGAGATGTCACCGGTGACTTAAGGACATGGTATACTTGGTCGAGTCCCTCAAGAGTATATCATCGAATCAGACTCATCTTGTAACGATGGTGATGACTTAACTGAACATCATGGTTGGTCGAGTCCCTCGAGGCCATAGTGGTTCGGAGGCCGAATAGGACAAGAATCTGATAGGACCTTAGTAGGGTTAGGTCCTATTCAACAATGTAGTAGCTAATAAAAACCCTGTGAGAATGTAATAAACCCCACCTAGCCGCCTCTATCCTATAAAGAAGAGAGGCTAGGGTTTATATTTGGGTCTTTGGGCTTCTTAGCCGCCGCCCCCCTTGTTACTGGGCCGGCCCACTAAAGTTGAGGACAAATTGGGTAGTTCACTTAGGAAGCAGCCCCTAGGGCTAGGGTGTGGAGCTCTATATAAGCTTGTAGCCTCCACCTCTTTAGAATAAGAAAGATCAATCTACAATTGTAGCCACCAGACTACTTGGAGGGTGAAACCCCTATAGCGTTCCAAGGGTTGATCCCCCTCAAAGATCAATCTCTATAGAATTCCTCTGGGGTTCTATCATCTGGTATTAGAGCAGCGATCTTGCTGCTTTTGCTGCCATCCCTGCCGCCCACCATTAGCCAAGCAATTCCCACAATTTCTCTTGACGTCGTCATCTCCACCATTATCTCTTGACGTAGATCAAATCAATCTACAGTCGCCACCTCTAATTGCATCAGAGATCTGGTATTTTTCTACCACCAATACCTTTTGCTGCTGCAATTTTTCATCTAAAATATCAAAAAGAAGCTTTTCTATCGATCCCTTACTGCGAATTCCTTGCGTCGCAAAAGTTACCATCTTTGCGAACGAAGGATTGCTGTAGAAAATTTCAGCCGTGTGTTGCTGCCTTTAACCGATCTAATCGTTATCCTTTTTGAATGAAATTTTTTGTGCACCTCATAGATCATCTTAGCTCCCATCCATGATTGATCTATTTTGGAATTCATCACAAAAACAAATTCGTGTGTTGCTGCAATCTCTTGTCACAAACTGCTGAAATTTTTTGACGAGAATTCTGCTATCGCAACTTGCACCGATTTCTTTACTGCTTTGCTGTCGAAATTTCTTGATCCAATTTGTTATCCTTGTTGCTATCTAAACTAAAATTCTACCATCAAACCCCCTCCTCAAACCCCCGAGTTTTCGCTGGAAATTTCATCGAGAAACCGCTATTTCTTCGACGACAATTCTGCTCTTACGAGACAACGCATATAGGCAGCAATTTCTACTGATTTTTGTCAAATCTTTGCTGCGAGCTATCACAGATCTAATCGTAGCCCCAAACAGCACCCAAAACAGCCACAGAACAAGCCTAAACCGTAGCCTACATTCACCAATCTACTAACCCTTTCAACCACCACTTCTCTCAACCAATACATGCCTTTAACTTGACAGCAAAAAAGAGATCTTAATATTACAGATTTGGAGACATATGCTATGGCATCCGAGGAGGCAATTGATGCTAAATTTGAAGCCTTCGAGACACGAATGGAGGAGAAGATTCGGACTCTCTTTGCCGAACTTAGTTTGGGTCGACCATAGAGCCCAAAGAAATCACATCAAGGGGAGAGCTCTAATCGAAGAGATGACATCCAGGAGAGGGGAGGCTCTATGACCGATCCCCACTATCCACGCATGAGGGTGGACTTCCCTAGATGGGAAGAAGGAGACCCAATTGGTTGGATCTCGTGCGCAGAGCGATATTTTCGGTACCACAAAACCGCAGATGCATCTATGGTCGAAATTGTAGCTATACATCTTGAAGGAGATGCCATACAATGGTTTGATTGGTTTGAACATACTCATGGAGTCTGATAGAACCCCAGAGGAATTCTATAGAGATTGATCTTTGAGGGGGATCAACCCTTGGAATGCTATAGGGGTTCCACCCTCCAAGTAGCCTGGTGGCTGCAATTATAGATTGATCTTTCTTATTCCAAAGAGGTGGAGGCTACAAGCTTATATAGAGCTCTAAACCCTAGCCCTAGGGGCTGCTTCCTAAGTGAACTACCCAATTTGCCCTCAACCTTAGCGAGCCGGCCCAGTAACAAGGGGGGCGCTGAAAGAAGCCCAAAGACCCAAATATAAACCCTAGCCTCTCTTCTTTATAGGATAGAGGCGGCTAGGTGGGGTTTATTACATTCTCACAGGGTTTTTATTAGCTACTACATGGTTGAGTAGGACCTTACCCTGCTAGGGTCCTATCAAGCCCACTCTCTTCTGTTAGGGATCGAGTGGCACTAAGAGGGGGGGGGTGAATTAGTGCAGCGGATAAATCTGAATAAAACTTGAAAACCGATTCCGGAGATTTACTTTAGAACTTGATTCAGCGAAAGAGACTTTAACTTAAAAATATTCAGGTAAGTGCAGTTTGAAGTAGGGAGAAGAAATCCGATCAGTTTGCAGCTTAAGAAATTTACGATGCAGAATTTAAGTACTCACACAAAGAAGTAAATGCAGCGATGTATAGTGGTTCGGTCAAATGACCTCGTCCACTCTTGAAGCCTCCTCCAATGAGGCTCCCAACTTCCACTACCAAGTCTCTTGAAGGGGAAGGACCAAATACCCCTTTACACCTTTTACAAATGGTTCCCTCTCTTTCAGAGATTTTTACAAGGAGAAGAAAGGAGGAGAACACTTGAGCAAATGAAAGCAGAAATTTGCTATAGCTTAGACTCAATTCTAACATCGCAAAGGTCTTCTAACCAGCTAGAAGTAAAGGGGTATTTATAGGGAATTTTTGGGATTCAAAAATCCCGCTCACAAAGGTCTCGTCCGAAATTTGATTGTAGGCGATTACTACTGCTGGCATCAAGTGATACTACACGCTGCGTGTTCGATGTCTTTGGCGGTACTACCGCTGCATCAAGCAGCGGTACTCTTGCGACACAGTGGTTGCAACCACTGTCAGGCGGTTCCACCGCTTTCACGGCGGTACTACCGCCTGACACAGGTGGTTGCAACCACCTGTCAGGCGGTGCTACCGCCTGCCTGGGGCGGTACTACCGCTGCTACAGTAGCCGGCTACAGTAGCATGCACGTAAGCATGCGTGCACGTAGCTGGTTCGGTTTGGGCCAAAATTTTGGCCCAAACTCATCCTAATCAAGGCCCAATGGGCCCCCACTTTGGGTTATCTAATCCTAACCCAAAATACGTGCTAACTACGAATTTTAAAGACGTTTCCTAAGCTATTACAAAGTCCGTAGATCAAGTCTTCTTCCCTCGAGCTTCCGGCGATCTTCCGACGATCTCTCGGAAACCATCCTGCGGACTCCCGGCAAGCTCTCGGACTCCACGATGATTTTGGCGAGTTCCCCCGAGCTTCTTTGGCAAGCTCCGATCTTTCTTGGCAAGCTCCGCGAACTTCCGACGAACCTCCCGGCGAACTTCCGAAAACCCTTCGGCAAGCTCCTACTCATTCTCTACCGGTTCCTAAGCGACTCCCAATGAATCTTCGGACTTCCGTCAAACTCTCGAACTCCCAACGATCCATCGCACTTGACTTCGGCCCTTGGTTTCGCTTTACGCCTTCATCCCTTTCGTAGTTACTCCTGCACAAACAAACACCAAAAACTCTACTTCGATCTAGACAGTTATTACAATGCGAATTGACATTCATTGCCGGATCATCATTGGTCGGCGCCGTCGTCAATCCTTCGCACATCGCCTCTCTAGCGGCTTGTTGCCCAATCGACGGTTGACCTCCGCAACCTCGATATCCATGGCGCAACTCCGCACTTCTTGGCCCGATGCCCGACGTGAAGCCTCCTGCCGATAGTCGGCCGAACCTCGGCTCGACATCCAATATCTGACGTGATCACCTCCGCGCAACGTCCAATTCCTCCGTCAACTGTCTAATCCTGATCGATAGTAGACCTGCGTAACTCAAAACGCAGTTAGACCACAAATCACACTCAATTAGTTTCATCATCAAAATTCGAGATTCAACATCTTCAAATCAGCCTTGTCCTCAAGGCTGGGGTTCCATGAACTCAGGGAACCGGGACTTCAGCTCCTCATATGATTCCCATGTGGCATCTTCGAGTGGTAAATTAGTCCAATGTACTAGTACTTCAGTAGAGGGACGTCGATGACGCATCACGACTCTGCGGTCGAGGATGGCTTGTGGTTGGGCTTGAATATTTCCATCATCAGTGGTGTTGGGCAGTTGGATCTGGGGTGTCTCGTGTTCTCCCAACTTGGGCTTCAAGCATGACACGTGGAAGACAGGGTGAATTTTGGCATCTTCAGGTAATTTAAGTCTGTACGCCACAGCTCCAATACACTCTATGATCTGATAGGGCCCATAAAAACGTGGAGATAGCTTCATGGAGGCTCGTGTGTTGATGGATAGTTGCTTGTATGGTTGTAGGCGAAGATAAACCCAGTCTCCTACTAAAAATTCTCTTTCACTTCTTCGTGTGTCAGCTTGCTGCTTCATTCTAGCTTGAGCGGTAGAGAGATTATCCTTTAGCAGCTGTAGGAGTTTGTCCCTGTCAATTAAATCTTGGTCGACCTGATCTACCTTAGCCGAGCCAATTACATACTTTGGAATCACAGGGGCCGGCTGACCATATAATGCTTCATATAGGGTACATTTTGTAGATGAATGATATGTAGTATTGTACCACCATTCGGCCCAGGGGAGCCATTTCATCCACTCCTTTGGTCGATCACTAGCGAAACACCGAAGGTATGTCTCTAAACATCTGTTCACCACTTCTGTTTGGCCGTCAGTTTGTGGATGATATGCAGTGCTCATCTTGAGTTTGGTGCCCTGTAACTGAAATAACTCGGTCCAAAATTTACTAGTGAAGACCCTGTCACGATCACTTACGATGGACCTTGGCATCCCATGTAGTTTGACAATATTTTCTATCAAAATCTAAGCAATACTAACAGTAGTGTAGGGATTTTGCACACAAAAATAAGCATATTTCGTAAGTCGATCAACCACCACAAGGATTGTGCTTTTACCTTTGGAATGTGGCAGCCCTTCGATGAAGTCCATGGAGATGTCAGTCCACACCGAGTCTGGTATGGGTAGTGGTTGTAGTTTCCTGGACTCGCCAACTGCTTCACCTTTTGCTATTGACATACATCACATTGTGCTACGTATTCAGAAATAATTTTTTTCATCCCTTTCCAATAAAAGTTTTGCTTCACTCTTTTGTAGGTTCTTAGAAATCCGGAGTGCCCTGCTAAAGGTGTGGAGTGCATTTCGTGCAGAATCACTTTGATGCAAGGGGAGTTTGGTATAAGCACAATACGACCTTTATAGCGTAGATCCCTCGAATCCCAAGTATAGTGAGCTATTGCGCTTGGATCCTCCTCCAATTTTTTGATGATGTTGCTGGTTTATGGATCCTTCTTCCATTCCTCCCCCTCTGGTTGCTGCTGGAGATGCATAAGAAAGCCACCATTTATCTTGTGTAAAACTTTCTCCATTCTTTGGGTTGAAATGGTGGTTACGTTGCTTCCGTGCTTCCCACGTAGGGTGACCTGTTTACCTTTGTAATAGAATTTCATAATCAATTTGGAAAAGTTCCAAGAGACATCACCTAGTGTCGTCAGCCATTCTATGCCCAGCACAGCCTCATAATCATCAATTGGTAGGAGAAAGAAGTTAGCAACAATTTCTTGGCCCTACAGAAATAGTTTCGCCTGTGGGCATCTTTGGTCGCATTTTAGGATTCGGCCGTCGGCAACCTTTACGTCGAACTTGCTGCAACCTTTGATGTGGAGCGCCATCCGAGCATCAACCTTACTGTTTAGAAAGTTATTAGTGCAGCCTGTATCAATGAGAATGGTGATCGGTTGTTATTTGAGCAGGCCTCCAACTTTCATCGTTTGCGGATTTGAGTAGCCGGCTAGCGCATGTACCATAAAGTTGACCGATTGTGGCTCTTCTTCCATATCTTTATCCTCATGTTCAAGACTCTCTTCTGGCTGTTCACTGATCTCTTCTTCCACTAGTTCAATCACATGAAGTCTCCCCTTTTTACAGCAATGCTCGCGGCTCCACGGCTCGTCACAATGCCAACATAACCCCTTGGCAGATCGGTCTCGAAGCTCTTCTCTTGTCAACCTTTTTAGTGCAGGAGCTCGGTTGATAGTAGGGGGGGCTGAGGGCTTCAATATTGCTGGTTGGGGAGTGACCCTAGTCCTCTGAGCTTCATGGTTCAATCGCTCCTCCTGAAGTCATGCGAAAGAGATGGCTGCCATAAGCGTGTACGGTTGTCGCGCTTTAACTTCTCCCCGGATCTCCGGCTTCAAGCCCTCAATAAATGTCTCCAATAACTATTTTTTAGACCAATCACGAGTTTGATTAGATAACCTTTCAAAACTGGTTTGATACTCCTGGATGGTGGAGGTTTGTCGGATCTTTGCTAGTTGTCCATCGATGTTCTCGTAATCGGTTGGTCCGAAACGGATCAGCAGTCCTTCTTTGAATTGTCGCCATGAGAGGACTCCATGAGTATGTTCAAACCAATCAAACCATTGTATAGCATCTCCTTCAAGATGTATAGCTGCAATTTCGACCATAGATGCATCTGCGATTTTGTGGTATTGAAAATATCGCTCCGCGCGCAAGATCCAACCAATCGGGTCTCCTTCTTCCCATCTAGGGAAGTCCACCCTCATGCGTGGATAGTAGGGATTGGTCATAGAGCCTCTCCTCTCCTGGAGGTCTTCTCTTCAATTAGAGCTCTCCCCTTGATGTGATTTCTTTGGGCTCGGTGGTCGACCCAAACTAAGTTCGGCAAAGAGAGTCCGAATCTTCTCCTCCATTCGTGTCTCGAAGGCTTCAAATTTAGCATCAATTGCCTCCTCGGATGCCATAGCATATGTCTCGAAATCTATAATATTAAGATCTTTTTTTTGCTGTCGAGTTAAAGGCATGTATTGGTTGAGAGAAGTGGTGGTTGAAAGGGTTGGTGGATTGGTGAATGTAGGCTGCGCTTTAGGCTTGTTTTATAGCTGCTTTAGGTGCTATTTAGGGCTGCGATTTGATGGAGTTTTGGGCTAAGATGGTAGTGGATGAAGGTTAGGGAAGAGGGTTTTAGATCTGTGGTAGCTCGCAGCAAAGATTTGACAAAAATCAGTAGAAATTGCTGCCTATATGCACTGTCTCGTAAGAGCAGAATTGTCATCGAAGAAATAGTGGTTTCTCGACGAAATTTCCAGCGAAAACTCAGGGGTTTGAGGAGGGGGTTTGATGGTAGAATCTTAGTTTAGATACCAACAAGGATAACAAATTGGATCAAGAAATTTTGGCAGCAAAGCAATAAAGAAATCGGTGCAAGTTGCGATAGCAGAATTCTCATCAAAATATTTCAGTAGTTTGTGACGAGAGATTGCAGCAACACACGAATTTGTTTTTGTGATGAATTCCACAATAGATCAATCATGGATGGGAGCCAAGATGATCTATAAGGTGCACAAAAAATTTCATTAAAAAAAGGATAATGATTAGATCAGTTTAAGGCAGCAACACACGGCTGAAATTTTCTGCAGCAATCCTTCGTTCGCAAAGATGGTAACTTTTGCGATGCAAGGGATCGATAGAAAAGCTTCTTTTTGATATTTTAGATGAAAAATTGCAGCAGCAAAAGGTATTGGTGGTAGAAAAATACCAGATCTCTGATGCAATTAGAGGTGGCGACTGTAGATTGATTTGATCTACGTCAAGAGATGACGGTGGAGACGACGACGTCAAGAGCAATTATGGGAATTTCTTGGCTAATGGTGGGCAGCAGGGATGGCAGCAAAAGAAGCAAGATCGCTGCTCTGATACCAGTTGATAGAACCCCAGAGGAATTCTATAGAGATTGATCTTTGAGGGGGATCAACCCTTGGAACGCTATAGGGGTTCCACCCTCCAAGTAGCCTGGTGGCTGCAATTGTAGATTGATCTTTCTTATTCCAAAGAGGTGGAGGCTACAAACTTATATAGAGCTCCAAACCCTAGCCTTAGGGGCTGCTTCCTAAGTGAACTACCCAATTTGCCCTCAACCTTAGCGGGCCGGCCCAGTGACAAGGGGGCGGTGGCTAAGGGGCCCAAAGACCCAAATATAAACCCTAGCCTCTCTTCTTTATAGGATAGAGGCGGCTAGGTGGGGTTTATTACATTCTCACAGGGTTTTTATTAGATACTACATGGTTGAGTAAGACCTTACCCTGCTAGGGTCCTATCAGAGTCCTCTCATGGCGACAATTCAAAGAAGGACTGCTGATCCGTTTCGGACTAACCGATTACGAGAACATCGACGGACAACTAGCAAAGATCCGACAAATCTCCACCATCCAGGAGTATCAAACCAGGTTTGAAAGGTTATCTAATCAAACTCGTGATTGGTCTGAAAAATAGTTATTGGGGACATTTATTGAGGGCTTGAAGCCGGAGATCCGGGGAGAAGTTAAAGCGCGACAATCGTACACGCTTATGGCAGCCATCTCTTTCGCACGACTTCAGGAGGAGCGATTGAACCATGAAGCTCGGAGGACTAGGGTCGCTCCCCGACCAGCAATATTGAAGCCCTCAGCCCCCCCTACTATCAGCCGAGCTCCTGCACCAAAAAGGTTGACAAGAGAAGAGCTTCGAGACCGATCTGCCAAGGGGTTATGTTGGCATTGTGACGAGCCGTGGAGCCGCGAGCATCGCTGTAAAAAGGGGAGACTTCTTGTGATTGAACCAATGGAAGAAGAGATCAGTGAATAGCCAGAAGAGAGTCTTGAACATGAGGATGAAGATATGGAAGAAGAGCCACAATCGGTCGACTTTATGGTACATGTGCTAGCCGGCTACTCAAATCCGCAAACGATGAAAGTTAGAGGCCTGCTCAAACAACAATCGATCGCCATTCTCATTGATACAGGCAGCACTAATAACTTTCTAAACAGTAAAGTTGCTGCTCGGATGGCGCTCCACATCGAAGGTTGCAGCAAGTTCGACGTAAAGGTTGCCGACGGTCGAATCCTAAAATGCGACCAAAGATGCCCGTAGGTGAAACTATTACTACAGGACCAAGAAATTGTTGCTGACTTCTTCCTCCTACCAATTGATGATTATGAGGCTGTGCTGGGCATAGAATGGCTGACGACACTAGGTGATGTCTCTTGGAACTTTTCCAAATTGATTATGAAATTCTATTACAAAGGTAAACAGGTCACCCTACGCGGGAAGCGCGGAAGCAACGTAACCACCATTTCAACTCAACGAATGGAGAAAGTTTTACACAAGATAAATGGTGGCTTTCTTATGCATCTCTAGCAGCAACCAGAGGGGGAGAAAACAGGAATTAAAAGTCAAAAGATCACCCAACTGCTTGTTGAATTTGATGATATTTTTGCTGAACCGCGCGGTCTTCCTCCTACTCGTCAACATGACCATCGGATTCCAATCCTTCCGGGCAAACCACCAGCAAACACTCGGCCTTACCACTATCCTCACCTCCAGAAAGATTAAATTGAGAAAATCATGAAGGAAATGCTCGAAACAGGGGTGATTCGACCAAGCTGCAGCCCCTACTCCTCACCATTGTTACTTGTGCGCAAGAAAGACGGAACCTGGCGGATGCGCATCGACTACCGAGCTCTAAATGACATCACCGTCAAGGATAAGTACCTCATACCAGTGGTGGATGAACTTCTTGATGAATTAAAAGGAGCTCGAGTCTTTACGAAGTTGGACCTTCGATCCGGTTACCACCAAATTCGGGTATGTGAAGGCGACATCCCAAAAACTGCTTTTCGCACTCATAATGGCCATTATGAATTCTTGGTAATGCCCTTTGGACTCACTGATGCTCCTTCAACCTTCCAAAGTCTCATGAACGATATTTTTCGGAGTTTTCTTCACAAATTTGTGTTGGTATTTTTCGATGATATTCTCATTTACAGCCCTTCTCTTGAGACTCACTTTCAAAGACGCATCTTAATTATTCTCGACGATCCTTCAGGAGAATACTCTTTTTGTTAAGCTATCAAAGTGTAGCTTTCTCCAGCAAAAAGTAGAGTACCTTGGGCATATAATATCAGAAGAAGGAGTGGCCGTAGATCCAACAAAAATCGAAGCAATACAAGGCTGGCCGAAACCTACAAATGTGAAATTGCTACGTGGGTTCCTTGGACTAACGGGCTACTATCGAAAATTCATGAAGGACTATGGGAAGATTAGTGCCCCCCTCACTTCTCTACTGAAAAAAGATGCCTTCCTATGGTCGAACAAAGCCTCCACTGCCATCGATAGACTTAAGACAGCCATGACGACAACACCGGTGCTAGCACTACCAGATTTTAGCCGACCCTTTATCATTGAGGCCGAAGCATCTAGAGTTGGAATTGGAGCTGTTCTCATGCAAGATGGTCGACCACTCGCATACACTAGCAAGGCATTGTCTCCCTCCCATCAAAAAATATCTATCTATGATAAGGAGATGCTCGCCATTATGCACGCAATAACAAAGTGGAGACCCTACCTGATTGGCCGACGATTTCATACTAAAACTGACCATAGAAGCCTTAAGTACTTTTTGGAGGAGAAGATATCATCCCCGGAGCAACAAAAATGGGTAACCAAACTTCTAGGATTTGATTATGAAATTATTCACAAAAGGGGAAAGAAAACGTTGTTGCAGATGCACTCTCACGGCTCCCTCAGCAAGCTGAATTTTTAGCTATCTCTCTTCCTACCACCGGCTTCCTCGAGGGCATTAGGGAGGAATGGAAGAAGGATCCGGAAACCAGCAACATCATCAAAAAATTAGAGGAGGATCCAAGCGCAATAGCTCACTATACTTGGGATTCGAGGGATCTACACTATAAAGGTCGTATTGTGCTTATACCAAACTCCCCTTGCATCAAAGTCATTATACACAAAATGCACTCCACACCTTCAGTAGGGCACTCTGGATTTCTAAGAACCTACATAAGAGTGAAGCAAAACTTTTATTGGAAAAGGATAAAAAAAATTATTTCTGAATACGTAGCACAATGTGATGTATGTCAACAGCAAAAAGGTGAAACAATAGCGAGTCCAGGGAAACTACAACCACTACCCATACCAGACTCGGTGTGGATTGACATCTCCATGGACTTCATCGAAGGGCTGCCACCTTCCAAAGGTAAAAGCACAATCCTTGTGGTGGTTGATCGACTTACGAAATATGCTCATTTTTGTGCTGTGCGAAATCCCTACACTGCTGTTAGTATTGCTCAGATTTTCATAGAAAATATTCTTAAACTGCATGGGATGCCAAGGTCCATCGTAAGTGATCGTGACAGGGTCTTCACTAGTAAATTTTGGACCGAGTTATTTCCGTTACAGGGCACCAAACTCAAGATGAGCACTGCATATCATCCACAAACTGACGGCCAAACAGAAGTGGTGAACAGATGTTTAGAGACATACCTTCGATGTTTCGCTAGTGATCTACCAAAGGAGTGAACGAAATGGCTCCCCTGGGCCGTATGGTGGTACAATACTACATATCATTCATCTACAAAATGTACCCCATATAAAGCATTATATGGTCGGCCGGCCCTTGTGATTCCAAAGTATGTAATTGGCTCGACTAAGGTAGATCAGGTCGACCAAGATTTAATTGACAGGGACAAACTCCTACAATTTGCTAAAGGATAATCTCTCTCTTTGCTCAAGCTAGAATGAAGCGACAGTGACACACGAAGAAGTGAAAGAGAATTTTTAGTAGGGGATTGGGTTTATCTTCGCCTACAACCATACAAGCAACTATCCATCAACACACGAGCCTCCATGTAGCTATCTCCATGTTTTTATGGGCCCTATCAGATCATAGAGCGTATTGGAGCTATGGCGTACAGACTTAAATTACCTGAAGATGCTAAAATTCACCTTGTCTTTCACGTGTCATGCTTGAAGCCTAAGTTGGGAAAACACGAGACACCCCAGATCCAACTACCCAACACCACTGATGATGGAAATATTCAAGCCCAACCACAAGCCATCCTCGATTACAGAGTCGTGATGCATCATCAACGTCCCTCTACTGAAGTACTAGTACATTGGACTAATTTACCACTTGAAGATGCCACATGGGAATCATATGAGGAGCTGAAGTCCCGGTTCCTTGAGTTCATGGAACCCCAGCCATGAGGACAAGGTTGATTTGAAGAGGGCGGGCTTGATAGGACCCTAGCAGGGTTAGGTCCTATTCAACCATGTAGCAGCTAATAAAAACCCTGTGAGAATGTAATAAACCCCACCTAGCCACCTCTATCCTATAAAGAAGAGAGGCTAGGGTTTATATTTGGGTCTTTGGGCTTCTTAGCCGCCACCCCCCTTGTTACTGGGCCGGCCCACTAAAGTTGAGGGCAAATTGGGTAGTTCACTTAGGAAGCAGCCCCTAGGGCTAGGGTTTGGAGCTCTATATAAGCTTGTAGCCTCCACCTCTTTGGAATAAGAAAGATCAATCTACAATTGCAACCACCAGGCTACTTGGAGGGTGGAACCCCTATAGCGTTCCAAGGGTTGATCCCCCTCAAAGATCAATCTCTATAGAATTCCTCTGGGGTTCTATCAGAATCACAAGAAGTTGTGATTGGCAAGAGTTGCCTATCTTTACGAACTTAACGTGATTAGTCAAGTCCCTCGAGGTTATGTTAAGACACCGATTGGATCTTGATCCCCACTAGAGATCCACCAGGGGTCTCCGATTCACATACTGGAGGGTGTTATGTGTCTCGCGAAAAATTAGTAGGAGAATATTAAGATAGAAGTCCTTATTTTAACTATTTAATTTTTGTAAAGTCTGCATATTATTTATTTTTGCTACATCTTTATCTTTAGAAAAATATCACTTCCTTTATGTGGCATACTTGATGCCAACCGCCTCATTGGTCCAAATTATACGGATTGGCTTTGCAATTTGAGAATCGTTCTCATGGCAAAGAAAATCGTGTACGTCCTTGATACAGTGATCCCTACGCCTGACGAAGGGGTAGGCGAGGATGAGATCGCTCGTTATGTGAAGTATATAGATGATTCCACTCTTGCTCAGTGTTATATGTTGGCCTCTATGACTACTGAGTTATAGAGGTAACATAAAAATATGGATGTTAATTCTATACTCATGCATCTCCATAAACTATTTGAGGAATAGGAAAAAACTCAGTAATATGAGATATCAAAGAGTTTTTTTCATGCCAGGATGAATGAGACAACACTAGTTCAAAACCATATCCTTAAGATGATTGAGTGGATCGAGAAACTCACAGGTCTAGGAATGGTCCTAGAGGATAATTTGTGTGGATCTTGTGCTTTAATCCCTACCAGATTCTTTTTCTTAGTTTATAATGAATTTTAATATGAACAAGCTTGAGGTGACCCTCCCAAAGCTCCTCAATATGTTGAGAGAAGCAGAAAGCACCATCAAGAAAGAGAAGCCAGTTCTCTATGCTAGTGAGACCAGAAAGAAAAGGAAGGCTGAGAACTCCCTTAAGAAGGGCAAGGGCAAGGACAAGGGCAAAATGGGTAAGAAAAAAGTTATCAAGAAATACCCAATAAAGGACAAAGGTCAGTGCTTCCACTATGACAAAGATGGGCATTGGAAGAGGAACTGCAAAGAGCACCTTATAGAGAGGGCAAAACAGAAGCTTAGAGTAGCTTCAAATACATTCATGATTAGTCTCTATTTGTTAGAATCTTATAACTCCGCGGATTCTAAGCTTGGGGTTGATCTCTATAGGGGATCGGCCTCCTTGGAACTCTATAGGGGTTCCTTCCTCCAAGTTGCTGCACAAAGGCTGCAAAATATTGATCTATTCATTGATTAAAGAGGATGAATACATGGCTATTTATAGGGCTTCTAAGCCCCAACTCCTAATAGGACTCTTACTCAAGACTCCTACTTCTAATGAACTTCTAATTAGGACTCCTTCTCTAGTAGGATTCCTAATTCTAATAGGACTTTTTACCTAAGAGGACTTCTACTTCTAATAGGACTCTTTTCCTAATAGGACTCCTACTTTTAATAGGACTCTTTTCCTAATAGGACTCCTACTTCTAATAGGACTCTTTTCCTAATAGGACTCCTACTTCTAATAGGACTCCTACTTCTAATAGGACTCTTTTCCTAATAGGATTCCTACTACTAATAGGACTCCTTTCCTAAGAAGTAACCTAACCCTAACCTAGCCGGCCTCTTCACCTCTTTAATAAGGGGCGGCTAGATATGATTTACATGAATGCCCTTATCAATGAAACTAAATTAGGACTCTCATAGCTAGAGTCCTAACAGACCTGCCCTCTTCAAATCAGCCTTGTCCTCGAGGCTGACGTTCCATGAATTCTGGGAATTTGATCTTCAAGTCATCGTAGTTCTCCCAAGTGGCATCTTTTGCTGGTAGGTTTGCCCACTGTATTAACACTTCAAGAGCAGTGTCATCGCTGTCGATCAATAATGGCACTTGGTTGGGTCTGAGCTCTCCTTGGGTAGTTATATTTGGTAGATGGCTTTGGGTGTCTCGTGTTGTCCCAACTTGAGCTTCAAACATGATACATGGAAGACTGGATGGATTCGGGAGTGGCGGGTAAGTCCAATCTGTATGCTACTTTCTCCGATGCGCTCCAAGAAATATTTTAGGCTTTTATGGTCGGTCTTGATGTGAAAGCGTCGCCCAATTAAGTATGGTCTCCATTTGGACATCGCATGCACAATCGCGAGCATCTCCTTGTCGTAAATAGCCATCTTGAGGTGGGAAGGAGATAACGCCTTACTAATATAAGCGAGGGGTCGGCCATCTTGCATTAGTACAATACCAATTCCTACTCCGAGGCATCGGCTTCAATAATAAAAGTCTCATCAAGTCGGGTAATGCTAGTATCGGTGTTGTTATCATTGCGACTTTAAGTTCGTCGAAGGCGGTGGTGGCTTTGTCCGACCACTGGAAAGCATCTTTTTTCAGCAAGGAAGTAAGGGGTGCACTAATCTTTCCATAGTCTTTCACGAACTTACGATAGTAACTCGTTAAACCAAGAAAGCCGCGTTGATTTTATGTTCCTCGGGGTTGGCCAGTTCTGCATTGCTTCAATTTTGGAGGGGTCCACTGTCACCCATTCCTCTGATATGATATGCCCAATATATTCCATCTTTTGTTGAAGAAAGCAGAAATTCATAGTGACCGTTGTAATGCGCTCGAAAGGCGCTTTGATGTCTTCTTCGCACACTCGTATTTGATGATACCCGGATCGAAGGTCTAACTTTGTGAAGACTCGTGCTCCTTTAGTTCATCAAGCAATTCATCTACTGCTGGAATAGGATACTTGTCCTTGACGGTTATGTCGTTGAGAGCTTGGTAATCAACGCACATTCGCCATGTTCCGTCTTTCTTTCGCATTTGAGGAGCACTGGTGAAGAGTAGGGGCTGCAACTTGGCCGAATAACTCCTGTTTCAAGCATCTCTTTTACAATCCTTTCTATTTCATCTTTTTGGAGATGTGGATACCAATATGGTCGAGTATTTGCTGGAGGTTTCCCTGGAAGAATCGGTATACGATGATCGTGTCGTGTTAGGAGGTAGGTGCGTGGTTCGTCAAATATATCTGAAAATTCAGCAAGCAAGGGAAGTAGGTTTGGATCTTCAAATTTGGTTGGCTCTCCCTTAGGTTGCTGCTCAAGTTGTACCAAAAAGCTGCTGCATGCTTTGTGCAAAACTTTCTCCATTCGTTGTGTGCAAATTGTCGTTACGTCGCCCCCACGTTTCCCGTACAGTATCACCTGTTTCCCCTTGCTGTAAAATTTCATAATTAGTTTCAAAAAATTCCAAGAAATATCACCTAATGTCATCAACCATTCGATGCCAAGCACGGCCTCATAATCATCGAGAGAGAGGAGGAAAAAATCTGCAATTATCTCTTGGTCCTACAGCAACAGTTTCACCCATGGGTACTTACGATCACACTTCAAAATTCGCCCATCTGCGACTTTAACATCGAACCTGCTGCAATTCTCAATAGGTAAGGCCATCCGGACAGCAACCTTGCTGTTCATAAAATTATTAGTGCTCCCGGTGTCAATAAGAACGGTGATTGGTTGTTGCTTCAGAAATCCTCCCACTTTCATTGTTTGCGGGTTCGCATAACCGGCAAGGGCATGCATCGTAATATCAATTGGCTGCTGTTCTTCATCCGTGACCTCTTCCTCATGCTTCTGGACCTCCTCCTCCATGTCTTCAAGAGGTTCAATCAATAGGAGGTGGCCCATTTTGCAGCGATGATCGCGGTTCCATGGCTCGTCGCAATGCCAACAAAGACCCTTTGCTGATCGGTCACGTAGTTCTTCTCTTGTCAATTTTGTGGGTAGCGAAGGATGGTTGGGAGCAGAAGGAGGTTTATATGTTGAGGTTCCAGGAGTGGTTCTCATCCTCCGAGCATCTTGGTTAAGTCGTTCTTCTTGTATTCGGGCAAAAGAAATCGCAGCCATCACGGTACGGGGCTGTCGCGCCTTAACTTCCCCTTTTATCTCTGGCTTGAGTCCTTCGATAAATGTTCCTAACAATTGACAGTCAGTCCAATCACGAGCAAGGTAAGATAGCTTCTCAAACCTGGTTTGGTACTTTGAATCGTAGAGGTTTGTCGAATCTTTGCGAGTTGGCCGTCGATATTTTCATACTCCGTAGGTCCGAAACGGTTCAGCAGTGCATTCTTAAATTGATTCCATGTCGGAGCCCCATGATTATATTCCAGCCAATTGTACCATTGAATAGCATCTCCTTCAAGGTGGATGACAGCAATCTCCACCATAGCATTATCCGACGTTCGGTAGTAGCGAAAGTAACGTTCTGCGCGCGAAATCCACCCCGCCGGGTCTCCTTCTTCCCATCATGGGAAGTCCACCCTCATGCGTGGCTGTAGCATGTCCGAGGGCTGTCCCTCCTTCTCTGGGGTCCTTTCTAAATTCTCTCCTTGCTGTAGTTTGGTTGGACTCGATGGTTGTCCAATTCTGAATTCTGCAAACAAAGCGCGCAATTTGTCTTCCAAGCGCGATCCAAGCCGTGATTCAATCCGAGATTCCCATGCTTTAAATTTGGCATCAATTGGATCTTGGGAAGCCATAGCATATGTCTGTAGATCAGAGATGCCCTTGTCTTTTTTCTGTTGACGGGTTAATGGCATGGGGTGGTGGAAGGTTCGGAAAATGGATCGGTGATTGAAGGGTTCAGCTGTAATGGTTTACTGTTTTGGGCTGTGGTTTTTGATACTGTTAGGGTTATAAAACTAGGTTATGATGGCTGCATCTTGAGGCTAGAGGGATGCCCTAAAGACATCTTGGTTTGTGGCAGCAAGGTGGCTAGGGTTTGGTAGGTTACGGAGAAGAAAAAAGGACAAAGGTGCAATACCAGATTTTTCGCCGAAAAAATTCCAGCAGTAAAGATGTAATTTTTTCCAGAAATTTTCAAAAGAGATTCAAGTAAAACTCAAAGGGGATCTACTGATAAGGAAGAGGTAATACTGTAAAAAATTTCGTAGGAAGAAACGACAACAAGAGGTTTGGCAAAATTGAGAATCACGAAGAGGTATTATAGCAGATTTTTACATCTAAAGTGCAGCAGATTGGACGTAAAAGATAAGTGGTTTTTATTGAGAATTTTTCGACAAAACCAAAGGGAAAACCACTATTAGGAAGTGTCAAAGCCGTCGTAAAAATTTCATAGAGATTTGGTTAGAAAAAACGCAGTAGCAAGATCAAAAAGACAGTGCTATGCGGCTGAAATTCTGCAGTGCGACTTTCGTTGTAGAGATGAAAACTTTACGACGAAAAGTTTTATGCAGCAATTATAGGAACGAATTTTTTTGGAGTTTTTGAATAAGGATAACTAAATTGCAGCAGCAGTAGGGTAGATAACCAGAACCTATTGCAATTCACGGGAAGATCCAAGGATGATCTACGGTGGTGGAGATGACGACGGAATTCAGCGATGATCTTCTAAGCAATTGTGGGAATTGCTTTGCGCGGTTGTGGAGGGCTGGTGGATGGCTGTGGAAGGGCAGCGAGACGCCAAGAACGCTGCTCTGATACCAAGTGTTAGAACCCTCCGCGGATTCTAAGCTTGGGGTTGATCTCTATAGGGGATCGGCCTCCTTGGAACTCTATAGGGGTTCCTTCCTCCAAGTTGCTGCACAAAGGCTGCAAAATATTGATCTATTCATTAATTAAAGAGGATGAATATATGGCTATTTATAGGGCTTCTAAGCCCCAACTCCTAATAGGACTCTTACTCAAGACTCCTACTTCTAATGAACTTCTAATTAGGACTCCTTCTCTAGTAGGATTCCTAATTCTAATAGGACTTTTTACCTAAGAGGACTTCTACTTCTAATAGGACTCTTTTCCTAATAGGACTCCTACTTTTAATAGGACTCTTTTCCTAATAGGACTCCTACTTCTAATAGGACTCTTTTCCTAATAGGACTCCTACTTCTAATAGGACTCTTTTCCTAATAGGATTCCTACTACTAATAGGACTCCTTTCCTAAGAAGTAACCTAACCCTAACCTAGCCAGCCTCTTCACCTCTTTAATAAGGGGCGGCTAGATAGGATTTATATGAATGCCCTTATCAATGAAACTAAATTAGGACTCTCATAGCTAGAGTCCTAACACCTTCGCGGAAAGATGACTAACTATCCATTTAGTAGAATTGGAGAGAGAGCCACTAAGTTACTGGAACTCATACATAGTGATGTATGTGGTCCTACGTCGACTCATGCCATAGGTGGTTACTCCTACTTCATTACTTTCACTGATGATTTCATAAGATACGAATATGTGTACTTGATGAAGTACAAGTCTGAGGCTTTTGAGAAATTCAGGGAATTTAAGAATGAAGTGGAGAATTAGACTAAAAATAGTATTAAAACGCTTCGATCAGATCGAGGAGGTGAATACTTGAGTACAGATTTCACCCAGTTCCTCAAAGGCCATGAGATTTTATCCCAATGGACACCTCCTTATACACCGCAGCTTAATGGTGTATTAGAAAGGAGGAATCGCATACTATTAGACATGGTGCATTCCATGATGAGTTTCGCTGACCTACCCATCTCATTCTTGGGATATGCCCTAGAGACCGCAGCTTACATTCTGAATGGAATTCCAACTAAGTTAGTAGTGTCTACTCCATATGAGATATAGAATGGGAAGAAGCCCGATTTTAAAGTTGTTAAGATTTAGGGTTGCCCTGCCCACGTCAAGAGACACAACCCCGACAAGTTGGAATATAGGACGAAACGGTGCAAATTTGTGGGATACCCCAAGAAAATTTGTGGGTATTATTTCTATCATCCTGAAGACCAAAAGGTCTTTGTAGCTAAGAGAGTAGTGTTCCTTGAGAAGAAATACATTCTTGGTGGAGACAGTGGGAGCATGATAGAGTTGAGCGAGGTTGGAGAACCTAACTCAAGCACCATTCCACAGCTAGAGTCTGTTCAGGTACCTAGTGTACAAGTTCCAACTTTACGTAGGTGATAGAACCCCAGAGGAATTCTATGGAGATTGATCTTTGAGGGGGATCAATCCTTGGAATCCTATAGGGGTTCCACCCTCCAAGTAGTCGGACAAATAACTGCAAAGTAGATTAATATTTCTTATCAAAAAGAGGTGGAAGCTATATGCTTATATAGGACTCTAAAACCCTAGCCCTAGTGGCTGCTTCCTAAGTAAAATATCCCTTTTGCCCTCAACCCTAACCGACCAACCAACAAAAGTGAGGCGACGACTAGGAAGCCCAAAGGCCCAAATATAAACTCTAGCCTTCTTCTTTATAGGAGAGAGATGGCTAGGTGGTTTATTACAATCTCATATGGTTTTTATTAGTTGCTACTTGGTTAAGTAGGACCCAACCCTACTTGGGTCCTATCAAGCCCGCCCTCCTCAAATCAGCCTTGTCCTTAAGGCTGAGGTTCCATGAACTTAGGGAACCGGGTCTTCAGCTCCTCATATGATTCTCATGTGGCATCTTCAAGTGGTAAATTATTCCTATACTCTAGTACTTTAGCAGAGGGACGTCGTCGATGCATCACGATTCTATAGTCGAGGATGGCTTGTGATTCAGCTTGAATATCTCCATCAGTAGTGGTGTTGGGCAATTGAATCTAGGGTAACTCGTATTTTCCTAACTTAAGCTTCAAGCATGACATGTGGAAGACAGGATGGATTTTGGCATCCTCAGGCAATTTAAGTCTATACGCCATGGCTCTAATTCTGACTCCAGATGCGTCAGCCTTAATGATGAAGGGTCAACTGAAATCTAGTAGTGCTAGCATGGGCGTCATCGTCATGGCTACCTTAAATTTATCGAAGGTAGTGGAGGCTTCATCTGACCATTAGAAGGGATCTTTTTTTAACAAAGAAGTGAGGGGTGCACTGATCTTCCCATAGTCCTTCACAAATTTTCGGTAGTAGCCTGTTAGTCCAGGGAACCCACACAACAATTTCACATTTGTAGGTTTCGGCCAGCCCTGCATGGCTTCGATTTTTGTTAGGTCTACCGCCACTCTTTCTTCTGATATTAGGTGTCCAAGGTACTCTAGTTTTTTCTAGTCTTTGGGTCCTTCCATTCCTCCCTAATGTCCTCAAGGAAGCTAGTGGCAGGAAGAGAGATGGCTGAAAATTCAGGTAGCCATGAGAGTGCATCTGCAACAATATTTTCTTTCCCCTTTTTACAAATAATTTCATAATCAAATCCTAGAAGTTTGGTTACCTATTTTTGTTACTTCGAGGATGATATCTTCTACTCCAAAAAGTACTTGAGGCTTCTATGGTCGGTTTTAATCTGAAATCGTCGGTCGATTAGGTAGGGTCTCTATTTTGTTAATGCGTGCACAATGGCGAGTATCTCCTTATCATAGATAGATATTTTTTGATGGGAGGGAGACAACGCCTTATTGGTGTATGCGAGTGGTCGACCCTCTTGCATGAGAATAGCTTCAATTCTTACTCCAGATGCATCGACCTTAATGATAAAGGGTCGGTTGAAATCTGGTAATGCTAGCACCGGTGTCGTCATCATGGCTACCTTAAGTTTATCGAAGGCAATGGAGTTTTCATCTAACTATTGGAAGGCATCTTTTTTAAGTAGAGAAGTGCGGGGTGCACTTATCTTTCCATAGTTCTTCATGAATTTTCGGTAGTAGCCCATTAGTCCAAGGAACACACACAGCAATTTCACATTTGTAGGTTTTGACCAGCTCTGCATTGCCTCGATTTTTGTTGGGTCTACTACCACTCCTGATATTATGTACCCAAGGTACTCTACTTTTTGCTAGAGAAAGATGCACTTTGATAGTTTAACAAAAAGAGTATTCTCCCGAAGGATCGTCAGAACAGACCGCAAGTGCTGAAAGTGAGTCTCAATAGAAGGGCTGTAAATGAGAATATCATCAAAAAATACCAGCATAAATTTGCAAAGAAAGCTCTGAAAAATATTGTTCATGAGACTTTAGAAGGTTGAAGGAGCATTAGTGAGTCCAAACGGCATTACCAAGAATTCATAGTGGCCATTATGAGTGCGAAAAGCTATTTTTGGGATGTCGTCTTCACATACCCGAATTTGGTGGTAACCGGATCGAAGGTCTAACTTTGTGAAGACTTGAGCTCCTCTTAACTCATCAAGAAGTTCATCCACTACTAGTATTGGGTACTTATCCTTGATGGTGATGTCATTTAGAGCTCGGTAGTCGATGCACATCCGCTAAGTTCCGTCCTTCTTATATATAAGTAGCACCGATGAGGAATAGGAGTTGCAGCTTGGCCGAATCACCCCTATTTCAAACATTTCCTTCACGATCTTCTCAATTTCATCCTTCTAGATGTGACGATAGTGGTAAGGCTGAGTGTTCGCTGGTGGTTTGCCCGGAAGGATTGGAATTCGATGGTCTTGTTGCTAAGTAGGAGGAAGACCGCGTGGTTCAGCAAAAACATGTCAAATTCAGCAAGCAATTAGGTGAGATTTTGATCTTCAATTTCTATTTTCTTCTCCTCTGGCTATTGTTGGAGATGCATCAAAAATCCACCATTTATCTTATGTAAAACTTTCTCTATCTGTTGGCTTGAAACGGTGGTTACGTAGCTTCCGCGCTTCCCGCGTAGGGTGACCTGTTTGTCTTTGCAGTAGAATTTCATAATTAATTTGAAAAAATTCCAATATATGTTACTTAGCATCGTCAGCTATTCTATGCCCAGCATAGCCTCGTAATCATCAATTGGTAGGAGGAAGAAGTCGGTGATAATTTCTTGGTCTTGCAGTAATAGTTTCACCTATGGGCATCTTTAATCGCACTTTAGGACTCGGCTGTCGGTGACCTTTACATTGAACTTGCTGCAACCATCGATGTGGAGTGCCATCCGAGCAGCAACCTTACTATTTAAGAAGTTATTAGTGCTGCCTATATCGATGAGAACAATAATCGTTTGTTGTTTGAGAAGGCCTCTTTGTAGATTTGAGTAGCCGGCTAACGCATGTACCATAAAGTTAGTTGGTTGTGACTCTTCTTTCATATCTTCTTCTTCATGTTCAAGGCTCTCTTCTGGATGTTCAATAACTTCTTCTCCCACTGGTTCAATCACAAGAAGTCTCCCTTTTTTACAGCGATGCTCGTGGCTCCAAAACTCGTTACAATGCCAACATAACCCCTTCGTAGATTGCTCCCGAAGCTCTTCTATTGTCAACTTTTTTAGTGCAGGGGCTTGGTTGATAGTAGAGGAGACTGAGGGCTTCAATATTTCTGGTCAGGGAGCTACCCTAGTCCTCCAGGCTTCATGGTTCAATCGCTCCTCTTGAAGTCGTGCGAAAGATATGGCTGCCATGAGCCTATATGGTTATCACGCTTTAACTTCTCCCCGAATCTTCGACTTCAAGCCCTCAATAAACATCCCCAATAGCTATTTTTTAGACCAATCACAAGTTTGATTAGATAACCTTTCAAACCTGGTTTGATACTCCTGAATGGTAGAGGTTTGTTGAATCTTTGCTAGTTGTCCATCAATGTTCTTGTAATCGGGTGGTCCGAAGCGGATCAATAGTCCTTCTTTGAATTGTCACCATGAGAGGATTCCATGAGTTTGTTCAAACTAATCAAACCATTGTATAGCATCCCCTTCAAGATGTATAGCTACAATTTCGACCATAGATGCATCCACGGTTTGGTGATACTGAAAAGATCGCTCCGTGCGTGAGATCCAACCAATCGGGTCTCCTTCTTCCCATCTAGGGAAGTCCACCCTCATGCGTGGATAGTAGGAATCAGTCATAGAGCCTCCCCTCTCCTGGAATTCATCTCTTTAGTCAGAGCTCTCTCCTTGAGGTGATTTCTTCGGGCTCAGTGATCGACCCAAACTGAGTTCGGTAAAGAGAGCCTGAATCTGATCCTCCATTCGCATCTCGAAGGCTTCGAATTTAGCATTGATCACCTCCTTGGATGCCATAGTATATGCCTCCAGATCTGTAATATCAAGATCTCTCTTTTGTTGCCAGGTTAAAGATATATATTGGTTGAAAGAAGTGGTGGCTGAATGAGTTGGTGGATTAGTGGATATAGGCTACTGTCTAGGCTTATTTTATGGTTGTTTTAGGTGCGGTTTGGGGGTGTGGTTTGATGGAGTTTTGGGGTGTGATGGTAGTGGATGAAGGTTAGGGAAGAGGGTTTTAGATCTGTGGTAGATGGCAGTAGAGATTTGATAGAATTTAGTGGAAGTTGCTACCGATATGCGCTATCTCGTAAGAGCAGAATTATCGTTGAAGAAATAGCGGTTTCTTGATGAAATTTCCATGAAAAACCCAGAGATTTGAGGAGGGGTTTTGACAGTAGAATCTCAATTTAGATAATAGCAAAGATGACAAATTAGATCAAGAAAATTTCGGCAATAGATCGGTAGAAGTTGCTATGGATATGTGCTATCTCGTAAGAGTAGAATTATCATCGAAGAAACAGCAGTTTCTCGATGAAATTCCTAGCAAAAACCCTGAGATTTGAGGAGGGGATTTGACAGCAAATTCTTGGTTTAGATAACAGCAATGATGATAAATTGAGTCAAGAAAATTTCAGCAGAATAACACCAAGGAAATTGGTGCAAGTTGCGATGGTAGAATTCTCGTCGAAAAATTTCAGCGGTTTGCGACAAAAATTTACAGCAACACAAGAACGTTTCAGAGATGAATTCTATGATAGATCAATCCCAGATGAAAGCCAAGATGATCTATGAAGTGCACAAGAAATTTTGTTCAAAAAATATAGCAAATAGATCGGTTAAAAGGCAGCAATAGGCGGCTAAAATTTTCTGCACAATCCTTCGTTCGTAAAGATGATAACTTTTATGACGAAAGGAATTTGCAGTAAGGGATAGATAGCAAGATTTCTTTTTGATATTTTGAATGAAAAATTGCAGCAGTAAAAAGGTATTGGTGATAGGAGAAATGCCAAATTTATGATGCAATTGGAGGTGGCGGCAGTAGATTGATTTGATCTACGACAGAGGATGACGGTGGAGATGGCAACGTCAAGAGCAATTGTGGGAATTGCTTGGCTAATAATGGGCGGCAGGGATGGAAGCAAAAGCAGCAAGATTGCTGCTCTGATACCAGATGATAGAACCCTAGAGGAATTCTACGAAGATTAATCTTTGAGGGGGATCAACCCTTAGAACGCTATAGGGGTTCCACCCTCCAAGTAGTCAGACAGATGACTAGAAAGTAGATTGATATTTCTTGTCAAAAAAAGATGGAGGCTACATGCTTATATAGGACTCCAAAATCCTAGCCCTAGTGGTTGCTTCCTAAGTAAAATACCCCTTTTGCCCTCAACCCTAATCGATCAGCCAACAAAAGGGAGGCAACGGCTAAGAAGCCCAAAAGCCCAAATATAAACTCTAGCCCTCTTCTTTATAGGAGAGAGGTAGCTAGGTGGTTTATTACAATCTCATAGGATTTTTATTAGCTGCTACTTAGTTAAGTAGGACCCAAACCTGCTAGGGTCCTATCAGTAGGTCCGATAGAGTATCTCATCCTCTTGAGAGGTATTTGGGACATATCATAAGAGAGGATATTGAGGATCCTCAGACCTACAAGGAGGCTATTATGAGCATAGACTTTGGGAAATGGCAAGAAGCCATGAATTCATAAATGAATTCCATATACTCCAACAAGGTTTAGAACCTGGTTGTTACACTTGAGGGTATTGTACCCATTGTCTGCAAGTGGATCTTCAAAGAGAAGATTGGACTAGATGGAAAGGTAGAGACCTATAAAGCAACGCTAGTGGCTAAGGGGTATCGTCAAAGGCAAGGTGTTGACTATGACGAAACTTTCTCACCCGTAGCCATGCTAAAATCCATTCAAATTCTATTGGCTATTGCAGCACACTATGATTATGAGATCTGGCAGATGGATATTAAAATCACATTCCTCAATGGTAACCTCGAGGAAGAGGTGTATATGATATAGCCTGAGGGATTTGTGTCCAAGGATAACCCAAATAAGGTGTGCAGGTTGCTTAGGTCTATCTATGGACTGAAGTAAGCTTCCCGAAGTTGAAACATAAGATTTGATGAGGCAATCAGATCTTATGACTTCATTAAAAACGAAGATGAGCCTTGTGTGTACAGGAAGGTAAGTGGGAGCACTATTACCTTTTTGGTATTATATGTGGATAACATCTTGATCTTTGGGAATGATGTAGGAATGCTCTTCACAGTAAAGGCTTGGCTATCTAGGCACTTCTCCATGAAGGACTTAGGAGAAGCATCCTACATATTAGGGATACGGATCTATAGAGATAGATCTAAGAGGATGCTAGGCTTGTCCCAGTCCAAGTACATAGATACCATTGTCAAAAGGTTTGGCATGAAAAATTCCTAGAGAGAGGTTCCATACCAATGAGACATGGAATATTACTTCTTAGGAGTATGTTCCCAAAGACTCCTGAAGAAAGGGCACACATGGATAGGATACCATGTGCCTCAGTATAGGATCTATCATGTATGCTATGTTATGTACCAAGCTTGATATAGCACATGACCTGAGTATCACGAGCAGGTATCAAGCAAATCCAGACTTAGAGCACTGGAAAGCAGTAAAATATATCCTTAAGTATATGAGAAGGACTAAGGATCTTTTACTGGTATATGGAGGAAGTAGCTTCAGGGTTGAGGGCTACACAGACTTGAGCTTTCAGTCCGATGTCGATGAAAGCAAATCTAATTCAGGGTACGTGTTCACCCTGAATGAAGGAGTAGTATACTAGAAGACTTCCAAGCAAGACACTACTGCTGACTCGACTATAGAGGCGGAATACATTGCTACAGTAGAGACAGCAAAGGAGGGAGTCTGGATGAAAAAGTTCATCACAGATCTAGGAGTCATCCTGGGTAGTAAGGAGTTGATTCCATTATATTGCGATAACAATGGGGCAATTGCTCAAGTGAAGGAACTTAGGTCTCATCAGAAGTTAAAGCACATTCTAAGGAGGTTCCACTTGATAAGAGAGATTGTCGCCCGAAGAGATGTAGTAGTGGAAAGAGTTCCATTCGAAGATAATATTGCAAATCTACTAACAAAGCCATTGACTCAAATTGTCTTTGAGCATCACATAGGTCTGATAGGGATCAGCACGTAGGTGATTAACTTTAGGTCAAGTGGGAGATTGCCAGTTATATATACCTTGCAAGCCAATCACATGAGTGATGACACTTGTGACTTGATATGCATTCTTTCTTTTGCTTATTATTATCAGGTATTTTATTACTTTATCTTATGTGTTGCATATATTGTGATGTCCTTGGATCTTTGCAATGGGAATCGGATCGTGATGAGATCACGATATTGAGACTAATTTACCTTTAAACACAAACCCTAAATAATCCCGTGTTAGGGATCGACCGGCACTAAGATGAGGGGAGGGGAGGGGTGAATTAGTGCAGCGGATGAATATGATAAACTTTGGCAATTTTAAACAAGTTTCAAAAACTTCATATGAAAAGAATAACATTTCGATTAAAACCGTTTCGATTGCATTTTAACTTGAAAGCATACGTAAGAAAGAGACAACAAAGTAGAGCATCAAAGTGAAGATGGTTTGCAGTAATGTAAATGACAATAAGATAAATGCAAACTGATTTATAGTGGTTCGGTCATACGACCTACGTTCACTCCCGATTCCTCTTCACTTGAGACCACCGGCTTTCCACGAGCTATCCTCATTCCAATGGGTGAGGATGAACTCCCTTATAGCACCTCTCCTTTTGACGGGCTTAGCAGGTAACCCTTACAAGGTCTCTTACCCCTCTCTTGGACTAGAACACACTTAAAATTTAGAGGGAAGATTTTGACACACTTTCAATAGAGTTTTTCCTCTTTTTATCTCAGTTCTAGACACCCTTTCATCCATGAATGAGAGGGGTATTTATAGGCCTCAAGAGGATTCCCAAATTTGAATCACTTTCGATCTTCCTAGTGCTGGCGGTGCCACCGCTTGTCAGTAGCGATGCCACCGCTTGTCAGTGTCTGACATTAACAGTGTACTGGGCGGTTCCACCGCCCAGGGCAACGGTGCCACCGCCCATGCTCTTGGGTGCTCGGCGGTGCCACCATCCCAGCCTAGGCGGTGCCACTGCCTAGCTCTCGGCCACTGAGCGGTGCCACCACCTAGCTCTCTGGTCCTGGGCGATGCCACTACCTAGATCTTCCAGCTCACTGGTTTGGGCCTAAAACTCAGCCCAAACCGATGCAAAACAAGGCCCAATTGGCCCCTACTTGAGTTATAGGATTAACACCTAATCTTAACCCAAATTAACGTGCTAACTATAAAATTAAAGACATTTAAGCTATTATAAAGTCCAACAAGTCAAGACTTCTTCTGGTGAGCTTCTGGTATTCTTCCGATGGTCTTTCGGTGAACCCTTGAAAACCATTCTGCGGACTTCCGGCAAGCTCCCGGACTTCACGATGATCTTGGCGAGTTCCAAGGAGCTTCATTGGCAAGCTCCGATCTTTCTTAGCAAGCTCCGTGAACTTCCGATGAACCTTCTGGTGAATTTCTAAAATCCCTTTGGCAAGCTCCCTACTCGTTCTTGGCCAGTTCTAGCAGCACTCCCAATGAATCTTTGGACTTCTGTTGAACACTCGAACTCCCAATGATCCATCACACTTATCTTCCGGCTCTTTGTTTTGCTTTACGTCTTCATCATTATCGTAGATAATCCTGCACACACATAAACAAAAACTCTACTTTGATCTAGACAATTATCATAATGTGAATTGACATTCAGTTGCCCGACACGTCATTGGTTGGTGCTTTGTCCGATTCTTCGGTGTATCATCTTCTCTTGTGTTTTGTTGCCCAATCAGCGGTTGACCTCCGTAACCCCGATAACCTTGGTCAACTCTGCTCTTCTTGGCCTGATGCCCGATGTACAAAGCCTTCTACCGATTATCGACCGAACCTTTGGCTCGACATCCAATATCCTGACGTGATCACCTGGCATAATGTCAATTCCTCTAGCGTTAACTATCTAAACCTAATCGATAGTAGGCCTGCCTAACTCAAAACGCAGTTAGACTACAAAACATAATCAATTAGTTTCATCATCAAAATCTGAGATTCAACAATCTCCCCCTTTTTGATGATGACAACTAATTGATGACTAACGAAGTTAACTATAACTCCCCGGAGTTTAACCAAACTCTCCCTATCAATATGCCATTAATAGAACACTTGGATTATCCCAAATCTAAGCAACATTCATCACATATTATGAAAATCAATAATTCATCATGAAAATATATAAAATATTCAATTCAATGCATGAAATCATCAATCTACTTCTCCCCCTATGTCATCAACAAAAAGGAGAAGTTGCATCATAGCTAGTTTAAAAAATATGTAAATTTTACAACACACTAGCTAATCACATCATACAACATTTAAGCATAGCTTTGCAATACAACATCCAATATTACCATTCAATCATAGCAAGTTTTTGAATTCTTTCTCCTCCTATCTCCTTTGAGAAGTACAAGCAAATTGTATTCAAAGATGTGTAAGTTGCATTTTTTTTGCTTCCTTTGTGATATGCAATCAATTTGTGTAAGCATTTCATCATTTTAAATATGCAAGCAAAACATTACAACATACAAGCATAGAAGCATGGCAAGTGTAGGAATGCAAATTTTCTAAGTATTGCATTTTCTCTACATGAGATAGGTAAGATAGCAATATTTGCATCCTTTGAGATAGTAATCCTTAACTTCTTGTGAAATTGCAAGGTAGTAATTTTTCTCCCCCTTTGTCTTTATCAAAAAGAAGGGAGGATGCAATGTTGTAATTGATTTCTCTTTTCATCAAAATGGCAAATGAGATATTAGAAACAAATATTGACATAAATATTTCTATCAACAAAATTTAAGTCATGAATATAAATTCAATATTCAAGGCAACAAGCTAGCTCCCCCTTGGTTATTGTCAAAATGAAGTGGATGACTCAATTGCTAAAAAATTTCAAGCCATATAAAGAAATCATGTCATGATATCAATCATTTAGCAAATTTCTTTTACATCAATTTTTAATCATCACAAGTGATATTCAAACGTTTGCATTCATATTTCAATCAAGAAGTATTGAAATGTAGGAGAAAAAATTGATTTAAGCATGCAATCAAGTTCAAGTCATGGATACCAATGCTAGCATATTTTACATATATTTTTATGCCATGATAAAAAGAATAAATCAATGATTCAATCATATCATGTTATGAAAGATATCAATATGAAAAATCAACAAGGATCAAAAGATATCATTCATGGTTCATAATTATTCTTTTAGCAAGATCAAGATCATGATTTTAAAACAAATTCTAAGCATATAGTTCTGAGAAATCAAAATCATGATTCACAAATATTTTATTTAGCATCAATTTCTAATTCATGATAAAGGGTAGACAACCAAGAATCATAATACATAAAAACATAGCATTCTTATAGATCAAGTCATGATTCAATAATTTATCATAAAGCAAATTTCATTTATATCATATATTCAATTTACCACACAAGGCAAAGAAATCATATCACTTCTAGGATATAATACCAAGGCTGAAGAAGAACATGATTCATTTGAGAATGGATAGCACAAAGAGCATCTTGATTCATGCATAAGAATTTTCAGCAAGATCACATTTCATACGAATCAAGATATCAAGATCATAAATTCATAAAAAATTCAAGTATTGAATTCCGAGAAATCAAAAGACAAGCTATATTTCATTTAAAGAATTTTCTTTTGATAAAATGGAAGGAGCATGGTAAACGATCTTGATTTATAAAGATCTTCAAGTTATAATTGTCAAGATCATGATTTCAATAAAATTTCTTTATAGCAAAATAAAATCTTTTAGAACTTGATTTAAGCGTTAAATACATCTTAACAAGTCATAATTCCAAAAGATTTAAGAATCACTAAAAGAAAAATCATTCAAGTTCAATTTGACTACTTCATGCTTATCATTAAAATTATTTTCATAGATTCATATAGATGGATTATTTAACACATCATCAAAATCTCATTCATAATTCAAGTGATTCACAAACTATCATAAATGAATTCATCACTTGTATTTCATGAAAAATAAAAAAATTCAAAAATCATACATTTTGCTTTTTTATGATTTGCATTGATTTCGTATAAACATGCCTTTGTCTTCTTTTATGTTGAATAGAAACAAGCATGAATGTTCAAGACATAAAGGCTAAATCTCATAAAGTAAATTGTCAAGCATGATTTTAAATATTCATTTTCAAGCCATGATAAAAGGATTAAGTCGAAGATTCAATCATCTCATGTCATAAATTCCAAAGTTAAGATTTCAAAAGATCAAGAGAGGAGTTATAAGATCAAGAGAGACTTATATGAACATAGTACACATGGATTCATCATTTATCTTTTTATGCCAAATCAAAATAAGTATTCAAAAACGAAAGGCAAGTTTCATTATAAAAATCATCAAGACAAAAATATAACACATTATTTCAAGACATGAGATTCAATTTATCATGATAATGTGTTTCATTTTAAGTTGTTTGTTCCATATAAGTGTACTCATGTTTCAAAAGATGAGTATCAAATTTTAAAACCGAACATGAGTTTTTCATCAAGATATAACACCTTTAAATTCTCATAAAATCATTAATCATGACAACAAACTTTTAATATTTTCATTTCATCATTATCAATGATGATTTCATAGGGTATGTTCAATTATTTATACGAAAGTCATCATTGTATAACTTTGAAATACAAGTTGTCATTAAAGCCATCAAGATCAAATGCATCAAAAATATTTCATATGAAAATTTTATTATAAGCAATGGAAATGGTTTACATGTAAGCATGCTCTTGTCTTTTTCTACTAGATTCATGTATCATTGTATAGATTCGAAAAGTAAGTTTCAAGAAAAATTATTTAAACCAAATGCATCATACGCTCATTTATTTTCAAAATATTCATCATGATTAATCTCATGAGATTCAAAAAATTGGTAAAGTGAATTCATTAACCTCAATAGGATAGAAAATAAATTTTCATTTCATGCAATTGTTTTCATGTGAGAATATTCAAATATTTTTATGAAAACATGTATCAACAAGACATAAGTTTAGTTACAAACTCGTCAAGACTAAACACATCAAAAATAAAACATCACATTTTCAATTTTTATGTGTTTTATTTTATGTGGTTGATCTCATATAAGCATGTTTACATTTTCACACAAAAGCAAGCATCATATAAATTTGAAATTATCATCAAAATCTTTCATTCCAAAAATTTGTTAGGAGTGAAGTACATTGATTAGATGTAAGTATGCTCAATTCTTTTGTATAAACGATATTTATCAAGTTTAAAACCGAAACTCAAGTTTCGAAAAAAAAATGTAACATGTCATTTAAAAATTTCATCATAAAAATAATTTAGACCAATTAATCTAAAATAGAAGATTTCATATCAGAAGCATGATGCAAGCATTTATCATCAAAACACTTTCAAGAATAACATACATAGATATGCATGATGTTTAAAGTCAAAAACCGATACGGAAAGCAAACATGAAATTTTTCTTGTACATGAATTATCATTCTTGTACGATTTGGCATCTTAAGCATCATTATGCAATCATCGTATAAATTTTTAATTTTTGAAAATTTCTAGAAGGAAAAATATAGTATAATTTTTTTTAAACAATTTTTATTTCCTACTAAGTAAATTAAGTACTCATGAAAAACATCATGTAATTTCAAAATAATTCGAGGGAGTTAAGTTACTCACCTTGTAGTTGAAGCCTGTCAAAGCCCAATTCGCCATTTCGTCATTTGATTCTTCTTTGCGCTTCTTCTTCATCTTTGGTCTCTTCCTCTGTTTAAGTTCATTTTTAGTTATAGATTCTTATTTAATGAACTTATTAAGATTCATTAAAAGTTCAATGTCCTCATCATTATCCTCATCACTTGAGTCATCACTCAAGTGACATTCTATAGTTCAGAGTTCTAAATCCTTCCTGTTCTTTCGAAGGTGGTTCAAGTGTTCAATGAGTTCAAAATATTCTAGGAGGCTCATTTCATATGTCATTAGTGAGCCAATGAGTTCTTCTATCGGAAGGTCATTTAGATTTTTAGCTTCTTGTATTGCGGTTACTTTAGGATCCCACCTTTTTGGAAGGGATCTTAAGATCTTGCTTACGAGTTCAAAATCCGAAAAACATTTACCAATAGCTCTTAGACTATTGACGACATCCATAAAATGGGTGTACATGTCGCCGATAGTTTCGCTTGGTTTCATTCGAAAAAGCTTTAAATCATGCAATAAGAGGTTTACTTTCGAGTCTTTGACTCTACTAGTTCCCTCGTGTGTGATTTCAAGTGTCTGCCAAATTTCAAAAGTCGTTTCATACGTAGAAATCTGATTGAACTCATTTTTATCTAAAGCGTAAAATAAGACATTTATAGCCTTAGCATTCAAAGAAAAAGACCTTTTCTCCAAATCTGACCATTCGTTCATCGGTTTAGACGGAAGTTGAAAATAATTTTTAACAACATTCCACAAATCCAAATCCATTAAATGCAAGAAAACTCTCATTCGAGTTTTCCAATAAGTGTAGTCCGATCCGTTAAAGAACGGTGGACGAACAACTGAAACGCCCTCTTGAAAGCCATGAAGAGCCATTTCTTATAGGTATAAATCCGAATGAGAAATAACATGGCTCTGATACCAATTGTTAGGGATCGAGTGGCACTAAAAGGGGGAGGGGGGTGAATTAGTGCAGCAGATGAATATGATAAACTTCGACGATTTTAAACAAGTTTCGAAAACTTCATACGAAAAGAATAACATTTTGATTAAAATCATTTCGATTGCATTTTAACTTGAAAGTATACATAAGAAGGAGACAACGAAGTAGAGCATCAAAGTGAAGATGGTTTGTAGTAATGTAAATGACAATAAGATAAACACAAATCGATTTATAGTGGTTTGGTCATACGACCTATGTCCACTCCCGATTTCTCTTCATTTGAGGCCACCGGCTTTCCACTAGCTATTCTCCTTTCAACGGGTGAGGATGAACTCCCTTACAGCACCTCTCCTTTTGACAGGCTTAGGAGGTAACCCTTATAAGGCCTCTCACCCCTCTCTTGAACTAGAACACACTTAAAAATTAGAGGAAAGATTTTGACACACTTTCAATAGAGTTTTCCCTCTTTTTATCTCAGTTCTGGACACCCTTTCATCTATGAATGAGAGGGGTATTTATAGGCCTCAAGAGGATTCAAATTTGGAGCCCAAATTTGAATCACTTTCGTTCTTCCCGATGCTGGCGGTGCCACCGCCTATTAATGTCTGACACTGACAGTGTACTGGGCGTTTCGACCGCCCAGGGCAGCGGTGCCACCGCCCATGCTCTTGGGTGCTGGGCGGTGCCACCGCCCAGCTCTCTGGTCCTAGGCGGTGCCACCGCCCAACTCTTCCAGCTCACTATTTTGGACCTAAAACTCAGCTCAAACTGGTCCAAAACAAGGCCCAATTGACCCCTACTTGGGTGTTAGAACCCTCTGCGGATTCTAAGCTTGGGGTTGATCTCTATAGGGGATCGGCCTCCTTGGAACTCTATAGGGGTTCCTTCCTCCAAGTTGCTACATAAAGCCTGCTAAAGGATTGATCTATTCATTCATTAAAAAGGATGAATACATGGCTATTTATAGGGCTTCTAAGCCCCAACTCCCAATAGGACTCTTACTCAAGACTCCTACTTCTCACCAACTTCTAATTAGGACTCCTTCTCTAGTAGGATTCCTAATTCTAATAGGACTTTTTACCTAATAGGACTTCTACTTCTAATATGACTCTTTTCCTAATAGGATTCCTACTTCTAATAGCACTCTTTTCCTAATAGAACTCCTACTTCTAATAGGACTCTTTTCTCTAATAGGACTCCTTTCCTAAGAAGTAACCTAACCCTAACCTAGCCAGCCTCTTCACCTCTTTAATAAGGGTCAGCTAGATAGGATTTACATGAATGCCCTTATCAATGAAACTAAATTAGGACTCTCATAGCTAGAGTCCTAACAGACCCGCCCTCTTCAAATCAGCCTTGTCCTCGAGGCTGACATTCCATGAATTCTAGGAATTTGATCTTCAAGTCGTCGTAGTTCTCCCAAGTGGCATCTTCTGCTGGTAGGTTTGCCCACTGTATTAACACTTCAGTAGCAGGTCGTCGTCGTCGAGTCACAATTCATCGATCAATAATGGCACTTGGTTGGGTCTGGAGCTCTCCTTGGGTAGTTATATTTGGTAGATGGCTTTGGGCTGTCTCGTGTTGTCCTAACTTGAGCTTCAAACATGATACATGGAAGACTGGATGGATTCGGGAGCTGGCGGGTAAGTCCAATCTGTATGCTACTGCTCCGATGTGCTCCAAAATTTGGTAGGGTCCATAGAACCGAGGTGAAAGCTTCATAGACGCTCTGGTTTGGATTAATGTTTGCTTGTATGGCTGGAGCCGTAGGAAGACCCAATCTCCTACTGAAAATTCTCTTTTGCCTCTGTGTTGATCATATTGTTGTTTCATCCTTGCTTGTGCTGCAGTGAGATTATCTTTTAGCAACTTTAGCATTTTGTCTCTATCTTATAGTTCCCTGTTGACTTGTTCTACTTTAGAGGTGCCCAACACATATTTTGGAATTACAGGGGGGGTCAGCCATACATGGCCTCATAGGGAGTACATTTTGTGGAGGAATGATAAGTTGTATTATACCACCACTCGGCCCAGGGAAGCCACTTTGTCCATTCTTTTGGTCGGTCACTGGTGAAGCATCTAAGGTATGTCTCCAAGCACCTGTTCACCACTTCAGTTTGGCCGTCGGTTTGTGGGTGATATGCCGTACTCATCTTTAATTTAATGCCTTGCATCTGAAATAACTCTGTCCAAAATTTGCTCATGAAGACCCTATCACGATCACTTACAATAGATCTCGGCATCCAATGCAATTTTACAATATTCTCCATAAAGATTCGAGCAATACTAGAAGCGGTGTAGGGATTACAGATGGCACAAAAGTGAGCATACTTTGTAAGGCGATCAACCACGACAAAAATTGTACCTTTTCCTTGTGATGAGGGAAGCCCTTCGATGAAATCCATTGATATATCAGTCCATATTGATTCTGGGATGGGTAGAGGTTGTAACTTTCCAGGACTTGCCACTGTCTCACCTTTGTGTCGTTGACATATATCACATTGTGCTACAAATTCAGCAATAATATTTTTCATCCCTATCCAATAAAAATTTTGCTTAATTCTTTTATAGGTTCTAAGGAACCCGGAGTGCCCGGCGTAGGTGTGGAATGCATCTCTTGAAGGATGGTTTTTATGCAAGTAGAATTTGGCACAAGCACAATGCGTCCTTTATATCGTAAGTCCTTTGAGTCCCAACTGTAATGAGTCATAGAGCTTGGTGCTTCCTTTAATTTTTTTATGATTTTACTCGTTTCTGGATTATCTTGCCATTCCCTCCTAATATCCTCAAGGAAGTTGCTGGTCGGAAGTGAAACAGCCAAAAATTCAGTTTGCTCGGGTAGCCGTGAAAGCGCATCTGCAACAACATTATCTTTCCCTTTTTTGTAAGTTATTTCATAATCATATCCAAGAAGCTTTGTTACTCATTTTTGCTACTTAAGTTATACCAAAAAGCCGCTGCATGCTTTGTGCACAACTTTCTCCATTCGTTGTGTGCAAATTGTCGTTACGTCACCCCCACGTTTCCCGTACAGTATCACCTGTTTCCCCTTACTGTAAAATTTCATAATTAATTTCAAAAAATTCCAGGAAACATCACCTAATGTCGTCAACCATTCGATGCCAAGCATGGCCTCATAATCATCGAGAGAGAGGACGAAAAAATATATAATTATCTCTTGGTCCTGCAGTAACAGTTTCACCCGTGGGCACTTACGATCACACTTCAAAATTCGTCCATCTGCAACTTTAACATCGGACCTGCTGCAATTCTTAATAGGTAAGGCCATCCAGACAGCAACCTTGCTGTTCATAAAATTATTAGTGCTCCCGGTGTCAATAAGAATGGTGATTGGTTGTTGCTTCATAAATCCTCCCACCTTCATTGTTTGCGGGTTCGCATAACTGGCAAGGGCATGCATCGTAATATCAATTGGCTGCTGTTCTTCATCCGTGACCTCTTCCTCATGCTCCTAGACCTCCTCCTTCATGTATTCAAGAGGTTCAATCAATAGGAGGCAGCCCCTTTTGCAGCGATGATCGCGGTTCCACGGCTCGTCGCAATGCCAACAAAGACCCTTTGCTGATCGATCACGTAGTTCTTCTCTTGTCAATTTTTTGGGCAGCGAAGGATGGCTGGGAGCAGAAGGGGGTTTATATGTTGAGGTTCTAGGAGTGGTTCCCATCCTCCGAGAATCTTGGTTGAGTCGTTCTTCTTGTATTCGGGCAAAAGAAATCGCAGCCATCACGGTACGGGGCTATCGTGCCTTAACTTCCCCTTTTATCTCTGGCTTGAGTCATTCGATAAATATTCCTAACAATTGACAGTCAGTCCAATCATGAGCAAGGTAAGATAGCTTCTCAAACCTGGTTTGGTACTCTTGAATCGTAGAGGTTTGTTGAATCTTTGCGAGTTGGCCGTCGATATTTTCATACTCCGTAGGTCCGAAACGGTTCAGCAGTGCATTCTTAAATTGATTCCATGTCGGAGCCCCATGATTATATTCCAGCCAATTGTACCATTGAATAGCATCTCCTTCAAGGTAGATGACAGCAATCTCCACCATAGCATTATCCGACGTTCGGTAGTAGCGAAAGTAACGTTCTGCGCGTGAAATCCACCCCACTGGGTCTCCTTCTTCCCATCATGGGAAGTCCACCCTCATGCATGGCTGAAGCATGTCCGAGGGCTGTCTCTCCTTCTCTGGGGTCCTTTCTAAATTCTCTCCTTGCTGCAGTTTGGTTGGACTCGATGGTTGTCCAATTCTGAATTCTGCAAACAAAGCACGTAATTTGTCTTCCAAGCGCGATTCAAGCCGTGATTCAATCCGAGATTCCCATGCTTCAAATTTGGCATCAATTGGATCTTGGGAAGCCATAGCATATGTCTGTAGATCAGAGATGCCCTTGTCTTTTTTCTATTGATGGGTTAATGGCATGGGGTGGTGCAAGGTTCGGACAATAGATCGGTGATTGAAGGGTGCAGCTGTAATGGTTTACTGTTTTGGGCTGTGGTTTTTGATGCTATTAGGGTTATGAAACTAGGTTATGATGGCTGCATCTTGAGGCTAGAGGGATGCCCTAAAGATGTCTTGGTTTGTGGCAGCAAGGTGGCTAGGGTTTGGTATGTTACGGAGAAGAAAAAAGGACAAAGGTGCAATACCAAATTTTTTGCCGAAAAAATTCCAATAGTAAAGATGTAATTTTTTTCAGAAATTTTCAAAAGAGATTCAAGTAAAACTCAAAGGGGATCTACTGATAAGGAAGAGGTAATACTGTAAAAAATTTCGTAAGAAGAAACGACAGCAAGAGGTTTGGCAAAATTGAGAATCACGGAGAGGTATTATAGCAGATTTTTACATCTAAAGTGCAGCAGATTGGATGTAAAAGATAAGTGGTTTTTATTGAGAATTTTTTGATAAAACTAAAGGGAAAACCACTATTAGGAAGTGTCAAAGCCGCCGTAAAAATTTCATAGAGATTTGGATAGAAAAAACACAGTAGCAAGATCAAAAAGGCAGTGCTATGCGGCTAAAATTCTGCAGTGTGACTTTCGTTATAGAGATGAAAACTTTGCGACGAAAAGTTTATGCAGCAATTATAGGAATGAATTTTTTTGGATTTTTTGAATAAGGATAACTAAATTGCAGCAGCAGTAGGGTAGATAACCAGAACCTGTTGCAATTCATGGGAAGATCAAAGGATGATCTACGGTGGTGGAGATGACGGCGGAATTCAGCGATGATCTTCTAAGCAATTGTGGGAATTGCTTTGCGCGGTTGTGGAGGGCTGGTGGATGGCTGTGGAAGGGCAGCGAGATGCCAAGAATGCTGCTCTGATACCAAGTGTTAGAACCCTCCACGGATTCTAAGCTTGGGGTTGATCTCTATAAGGGATCGGCCTCCTTGGAACTCTATAGGGGTTCCTTCCTCCAAGTTGCTGCAAAAAGGCTACTAAAGGATTGATCTATTCATTCATTAAAGAGGATGAATACATGGCTATTTATAGGGCTTCTAAGCCCCAACTCCTAATAGGACTCTTACTCAAGACTCCTACTTCTCACCAACTTCTAATTAGGACTCCTTCTCTAGTAGGATTCCTAATTCTAATAGGACTTTTTACCTAATAGGACTTTTACTTCTAATATAACTCTTTTCCTAATAGGATTCCTACTTCTAATAGGACTCTTTTCCTAATAGGACTCCTACTTCTAATAGGATTCTTTCTCTAATAGGACTCTTTTCCTAATAAGTAACCTAACCCTAACCTAGCCGGCCTCTTCACCTCTTTAATAAGGGTCGGCTAGATAGGATTTACATGAATGCCCTTATCAATGAAACTAAATTAGGACTCTCATAGCTAGAGTCCTAACATTGGGTTATAGGATTAACACCTAATCCTAACCCAAATTAACATGCTAACTATGAAATTGAAGACATTTCCTAAGCTATTGCAAAGTTTGATAAGTTAAGACTTCTTCTAGTGAGCTTCCAGCGATCTTTCGGTGGTCTTCCGACGAACCCTCGGAAACCATTCTGTGGACTCCCAGTAAGCTCCTAGACTTCACGATGATCTTGGCGAGTTCCAACAAGCTTCATTGGCAAGCTCTGATCTTTTTTGGCAAGCTCTGTGAACTTTCGATGAACTTTCAGTGAACTTCTGAAAACCCTTCGATAAGCTCCCTACTCATTCTCGGCTAGTTCCGGCAGCACTCCCAACGAATCTTCAGACTTTCGTCGAACTCTCAAACTCCCAATAATCCATCACACTTATCTTTCAGCACTTTGTTTCGCTTTACGTCTTCATCGTTATTGTAGTTAATCCTACACACACACAAACAAAAACTCTACTTTGATCTAGACAATTATTACAATGCTAATTGATATTCAGTTGCCCGGCACATCATTGGTCGGTGCTTCATCCGATTCTTTGGTGCATCGTCCTCTCTTATGTTTTGTTGCCCAATCGACGGTTGGCCTCTATAACCCCGATAACCTTGGCATAACTCTGCTCTTCTTGGCTCGATGCTTGACGTACGAAGCCTTCTATCGATTGTCGACTGAACCTCTGGCTCGATATCCAATATCCTGACATGATCACCCGGCGCAACATTAATTCCTCCAACATCAACTGTCTAATCATGATCAATAGTAGACTTACGTAACTCAAAACATAGTTAGACCACAAAACACAATCAATTAGGTTCATCATCAAAATTCAAGATTTAACATCTCGGTCATAGTTTACTCGAGAGAGACATCGAGATAATCGAATAGACTGGTGTGCTGTATACATGTTCATATGATAGAGGTGGCTGGTATCATAGCTACTCATGTGGGGACACTAAGGGTACAGTGCAGGTGCTCATTGGGGAATGAGTTTACTAATTGATCCGCTTACGGAATACTGGATGGTTATTGATACCTCACGTCAGACAGCAATATCGTAGTCCCAGTAGTATATCTGGTCCTTAGACTTGAGACACCAAGGATGTCCTGTATGAGTACTCCACTCTTTGATATCGGACTTATAGGTTTGGAAGTTTCAGATCTAATACAGTCGGTTATTGGGAGTGGTAGCAAACCTTACGAGAGCTATTGAGTATCAATAGAAGATCATCCGCTCTCGGTATCATGAGAGGAATATCTCATGTATTCTTGCTTGAACAAATCCTCGGCCAAGGTTATTCGGATTGAGAGAGAAAGAGTTCTTCAGGAAAATCTGACTAGAGCAAGATTTGATAAGAGACCATATGGGCTTGACAGCACCATGCCCGGTATAGGGTCTTTGGGATATTAGATGGATGAGGGACTATAGATACATGGTAACTAAGGATAGATAGGTCCAAAGGATTGGATTCCCCTGTATCGTCTGGGGATTACGGCATAGTGGCCTAGTACGTCTGTAGTCGTTGAGTCCGATTAATTATTATAGAGATAATAATTCATTGAGTTAGAAAGAGTTCTGATAAGTATCACTCATGGCCAACTCGATATTGGGCCTAAAGGGTCACACACAAATGGTAGGTGTTGCGATGAGTAGAGGTTCGGATATGAGATATCAGTTGGAGCCCCTATCTTATTAGATATCCATTAAGCCCCTAAATTATTAGATCCACAGATGAGATCCAATAATAGCTAATAAGAGATTATTGGGTAGAGACCCACTAATCCAAGAGGCTTGGGTAATTGGATGGAGATCCAATACCCAACAAGCAAGATCCATTAGGGTTTACAAGGGGCCTCTATAAATAGGAGGGAACCAAAGCTCCATAAGCTTGGGGTTCTTTTTGGTGGCCACCTTCTATTCTCCTCTCCCAAGAGAGGAGCATCATTGTAGTCCCTACCATGTGGATACCGCTAGAGAGGAGGACGCTTGACATTCTTCATCTTCTCCTACAGAACTGCAGGGATTCAGGGATATACGATCTCTCTAGGTACTTTCTTTTAGATATGCAGTTTTCACGGATTAGTTTTTGACACACCGATCTTCGCACGATGATGGAACCATTCATGGAAATCTAAGGTTTTTGTTTTTCTGTTCTTCCGCTGCACATGAGATGTCACCCCCTATGGATTTTACAACACTTGGAGCTAAAATTTGAATCACCTCAGTCTTCAGGGTACTGGTGGTTCCACTACTAGTATTGGGTGGTACCATCGCCCAATCTAGCAGTACCACTGCCTGACACTAGGTGGTACCACCGCCTAGTCTCGGAGACTGTGTCTTGGAGACTAAGCCACTAGTGGTTCCACCACCTGTTCCGGTAGTGCCACTACTTGACCCACCTCTTGAGTTACTTTTTGGGCCTTTCACTTGGCCCAATACAGCCCAAACTTGGGCCTAATTAACCCCTAATTGAGTTGGCCCAATTCCAACCTAATTAGTCATAAAACCTACTTTGATCTAGATAATTATTATAAAGCTCAATCAAATATGTCTAGCATGCCATTGGTCCATCGGTGCTTTATCCGATTCTTCGGCGCATCGTTCTCTCTTGCGGCCTATTGCCCAATCGGTAGTTATCCTCTACAACTTTGATCTTCTTGGTGTAATTTTGCTCTTCTTGTTAGAATCTAGAGTGGCACTAAGAGAGGGGGGATGAATTAGTATAGTGAAAAAAAAACTATAAATTCAAATCAATTTCGAAAAGAGTTGTGCATTGAGAAGTTTCGGTCTAACAAAAATGAATTCAACAAAGTGAATGTTTTGATTGAATACGAAAGAGAGTTGAGAGAAGGAGATTGAGAGATTGCAGCTAAGTAAAAATTAAAATTTAGCAATTTAAAAACTCACACTAAGAGAAGTACATAGCGATTTATAGTGATTCAGTCAAATGACCTATGTCCACTTCCAAAACCTCCTCCGATGAGGTTTTCGGCATTCACTATTAATTCCTCTTGAAGGGGAAGGACCAAGCACCTCTCTTATAGACTTTTACAAGTGGTTCATACTTTTTTACAACACTTTTACAAATGAGATTCTGGGAGGTGAATACTCAAACTTTTGAAAGCAATTTTACTAGAGTTTTGACTTAATTCTTATCACTTCTCAATGTACTTAGCCAGTTGAGAAGTAAGGGGTATTTATAGACTTAATTGGCTTCAGAATTTGAGCCAAAAAAAGTAACATCCTAGATTTCCCTGTGGTGGTGGTACCACCGCTTGGCACTAGCGGTAGCACCGCTAGTTGACCTTGTTCTGTCAGTGTACTAGGTGGTACCATTGCCTAGTCTGATAGTACTATCACCTAACAGAGTCCTCAGGCTCTGTGGAGGGGTGGTACCACTGCCTATTAGACGATACCACCACTAACAGGTAATAATTATCAACGGTACCATCGCTGACCTAGGTCGGTATTGTTGAATCTCGGATTTTGATGACGAAGTCAATTGATAGATTATTTATCTAATCCATATTATTAAGATAAGTGTGTAGGATTAACTATGATAGCAATGAAGATATAAAGCATATTGTCAGAGTTAAGTACATTGAGAGTTCGAGAGTCTGTCGAAAGTCCGAAGGATCATCGGAAATGTTGTCGGAACTGGTCGAGAATGAATCGGGGACTTGCTGAAGGTTTCAGAAGTTCATCGAAAAAATCATCGGAGGTTCGCGGAGCTCACTGAGAAAAGTTTGGAAGCTTGCCAAAAGATTTGTCGAACTCGCCATAAAGTCCGGAAGGCTACTAGGAGTCTGCTAGAAGATATCCGAGGGTATATCGGAGGTTCATCGAAACTTCGCTAGAAACTCGCCGGAAGAAGACTCGACGTTGTCGGATTATAATTTGCTTAGAAATATGTCTTAATTTCATAGTTAGCATATAATTAGGATTAGGATTTGGTGTTAATCCTAATTAACCATAGTAGGGGCCAACTAGGCCTTAATGGGACTAAATTGGGCTGGATTCAAGGACCATTCACTAGTACTGGACCATGTCTGACGTGTTGGGATCTAGAGCAGCACTAAGAGGGGGGGGGGTGAATTAGTGCAGCGGTTGAAGAATGATAAATTTTGATAATTTAAAAATGCTTTCAAAAACTTCGTACGATAAAAACTGATTTTGATGAAAACCATGTCAGAAAAGCTCTAACTCAAGATTGAGAATGTTTAGAGAAGATGAAGCGTAGTGAAGAAGTAAAGTAAAGGTTTGCAGAAAGGTAAATACAAGAACATAAATACAAACTAAGTTTTATAGTGGTTCGGTCATCTGACCTACGTCCACTCCTGATTCCTCTTCTCTTGAGGCTATCGACTTTTCCACTAGTTGTCTTCCTTCCAATGGGTAAAGACTAACTCCCTTACAACTCAGTTCTCCTTTTACAAGTTTAGGAGTTAACCTTTACAAGGCCTCTCACCCCTCTCTTGAACTTGATCACACTTAAAGCTTTGAGAGATAATTTTGACTCTATTACAACAGAGTTTTCCCTTATTTTTCTCAGGTTTTATGTGTATTTCAACCATGGATGAGAGGGATATTTATAGGCCTCAAGATGATTCAAATTTGGAGCTCAAATTTGAATCACCTTGGATTTCCAAGTGTTGGCAGTACCACCGCCTGACACTAGTAGTACCACCACTAGTTTGACCCTGACATTGGTAGTACTACCGCCAGCCTAGGGTGGTACCATTGCTGTAGCCTTAATACTGGGCGGTACCACTACCTATAGCTTGGAAAAGTATGTTTTTTTACTTTTCCAGCTCATAGGCAGTTCCACCGCCAGTTTGGCGATGCCATCGCCTGCAGCAACTTTTGGGCTACTGAATGGGCCTCCCAATGAGCCTAAATCAGTCCCAGTTTAGGCCCAATTGGCCCCTAATTGAGTTGATATTATTTTACCCAAAACCAACTCAATTTTGACTCAATCCTACTTTGATCTAAACAATTATTATAACACGAATTGTAATTAGTTGCCTGACACATCATTGGTCTATCGACACTTCGTCCGACACTTCGATGATGTGTCGGCGCTTCGTTCAACTAAATTTTTTTATTAAAATTAGTTAAATCTTGAATTCAAATGTTGTAAATTCAAGTTTATCTTTTCTCAAGTATTGCATATAGATAGGAGGAGTTAAGACTAACTCTGTCATCAATTAGTTAGGGAGAGATTGTTGATTCTCAGATTTTGATAATAAAATTAATTAATAAATTATTGATCTAATCCATATGCTAAGAAGAGTGTTATAAGATTAACTATGACAATGAATAAAGCATAAAGCACATGTTGTGCTGGAGTCAAAGATCGGACGATTCATCAGGAGTTCAAGAGTTTGTCGGGAGATCGCCAAGAAGTTCATCGAGAGTTTTGCTAGAGTTTGCCAAGAAGTTTGTCAGGAGCTCATTGAAAAGTTCATCGGGAGTTCGTTAAGAAATTTGTTGGGAGTTCATCGGAGCTCATCAAGGAGCTCGTCGAGATATTCATCAAAGTTTTCTAAGAAGATCGTCGAGAGTTCAAAAGCTTGCCAGGAGTCTATCAGAAGATCGCTGAGAGTCTGTCGGAAGATCGCTAGAAGCTTGTCGGGATTTTGCCGAAAGAACATTTGACATACCATACTTAATTTGCTTTGTTAATGTTTTAATTTTCATAGTTAAGACTTAGTTTAGGCTAGGATTGGGAGGTAATCCCTCTAACTCAATTAAGGGCTAATTGGGCTCAAATTAGGACTAGTTTGGGCCAAACTGATAGCCTAAATAGTCACCTGGATCCTATCTGATGATAGCACCACCAGGACTAGGCGATGGAACTACCTAGGGCTCAATCTCCTAGAAGGTCTGGGCGGTGGTACCATCGACAGTTAATGCTGCTAGGCAGTAGTACCACCCAAGTCTAGTAGTTGAGACTCTATCTAGCGATAGTATCGCAAGATTATGTAGTGGTACCACCCAATGTTAAAGAGTACTGGTGGTGGTACCGCTCGACACAAGCGGTGGTACCGCTAGGACCCCGAAAATTTAGGATGAGACCTTTTTTGGCTCTATTTTTGAAGCTAAATGAGGCCTATAAATACTCCCCACACTTTTCTACTTGTGGAGCATAGAAAAGTGAACAGAAAAAACTAAGATCTTAGTGAAAATATTATTGTAATCTTTTGAGAGTTCACCCCCACCGGTTCTCACTTAGAATTTTGTATAAGAAGTAAGCGAATTATAAAAATGTTAACTCCTAAACCTGCTAAAAGGAGAAAAGATCTGTAAAACGGGTGATTGATCTTCACCCATTGAAGGAAGATCAATAGTAGAAGCCAGTGATGTCAATGAAGTAGGAATTAGAAGTGGACGTAGGTCACAACGATCGAACCACTATAAATCTAGTGTCTTCTTTCCTTGCTACTTACTTTCATTACTTAGCTGCTTTCTATATTTTACATTTACATCAAGACTATCTTCTTGATTTCATCGATACATTTTTTATCAACTCGAAAAGATTTCGAATAGCAACCATCTTTAACGGATGCACTAATTCACCCCCCCTCCCTCCCAAATTTCATCTTGATCCTAACATTATAGTGGTTTAGTCATTGTGACCTACGTCCATTCTAGATTCCTCCACTTAAGGCCACCAGCTTTCACTACCAATATTCTTTCCAATTGGCGAAGATCAACTATCCTTGTTACAACTCTTTCTCCTTTTCACATGCTTAGGAGCGAACCTTTAAACCCCTCTTTTACAAGGATTCCTTCATATATCTCCCTTACGACAATCTCTAAGCTCAAGGATGAGGGACATAACACTTTAATAGAGTTTATACACTTTTATCCTCAAGACTTCTTACCCCTTTCTCCCTGCTTGAGTGAGGTATTTATAGACCCCAAATGACTTTAAAAAATGAAGCCAAAAATTTAAATCCCTAGGTTCTTGGGGTACTAGCGATACCACTACCGGTAGTGGGTGGTACTACCGCCTGATAGACTCTGCATTAGCGGTACCATCATTAGTCTAATCGGTACCATCGCTGACCCTAGCGGTACCACATCAGGTTTTTTGGAAATATACACTATGTGCTTTCTAGCTCACAAGCGGTACCACTGCCTGACCTGGCGATGCCATCGCTTGACCCAACCTCAAGTCACTGAATTAGATTTTCAATTGGTCCAATTCATCCCTGATTCAACCCTAATTCAGGCCCACTGGACTCTTAATTAAGTTGGCCTAGTTACACTCCAAAACCAACTTAATTACACTCTAAACAACTTCGATCAAGATACAACAAATATAACCATGAAGCCTACATTGTCTAGCATATCATTTTTTATCTGACACTTCATCCTCGAGTTTATCATCCATTCCTTCGATGTATTACCCGACCTATTGACATGTTGACCTCCTGCAACATCCAATCTTCTTATCGCAATACCCAATCTATCTGATCCGTTGCCTAAATTCATGTCACGAAGTCCATCCTCTAGCATGTCGACCAATCCTCCGGCCCAATGTCTAATCTCTGACATGATGCTCTCCGGCCCAATGTTTGATTCTACTTCAATGATTTGTCTTTCCATGATCGAAGTTTGTCCTGCGTCACTTTTCTCAAGCATTCATTAGTTCATAAACTCATCAATTGATTTCTTCATCAAAATTCAAGATTCAATAATATCCTCATTTTTTATGATGATAATCAATTGATGACGAAGTCTTAACTAAACTCCCCCTATCTATATGTCATATAAAAATAAATTTGAATTCAGAAAATGATAATATTAGAATTCAAGTGGAGATAATTTTAATGATTTTCTTTACAAAGATCATATGCAAAATAATCATTTCAATCTTCATATGTATTACATACATCATAATATCAAGGTACGAGTTAAGATTTCAAATCATCATAACATGCATGATTAAAACTTCAAATCATCATAACTTTAAGCATAACTTCAAATCATCAAGGTACATCATAACATGCATGATTCCAACGCATTAAAATTTTAAATCATCATAACTTCCCCCCCTTTGTCATCAACCAATAAGGAGAAAATTATGTGTTTTACTTTTCTTTGAAGTATGCAAGCAGTCAAGTTTTTGCTTCTCTTTGAAGTATGCAAGCTAGCAAGTTTTTGCTTCTCTTTGAGATGTGCAAGCTAGCAAGCTTTTGCTTCTCTTTTTACAATGTGTAAGCTAGTCATTTTTGCTTAAATATGCAAGCAACTTCTTATTTTTCTCCCCCTTTGTTGCATCAAAAAGAAGGGAAGGATACAATGGTATAATTTTTCTTTTACATCAATGCTGCAATCATAACATAAGATATACAAGTTATAAATACAAAGGGATTGTTCATAATAAAACTTAAGTCATAAACATCAAGAGGTCAAGTAAAAGATCATGATTCTTTTAAATAAACCTTCTATTTTAGTAAAAAGAAAGAATTATACAAGAGCAAATAATAAAAGATCTTGATTTGTAAAATAAATCTTAATTCATAAATATCAAATGAAAGAATCAAGATTCATTTGGATAAATCTCCTCTTTAGTAAAAGAAAGAATCATAGGAGAATAAAATATCTTGATTCATATAAATCTCAAGTTATAAATATCAAATGAAAGATTTGTTTGGATAAATCTCATTCAAAATCTAAAATCATCATTAAAATCATTTTTCTTACATTTGAGAAATTCATTGAAAGCAACATAGATAGATTCGTATAAGATTAGAAATAACTAAAGTTTTTTAGTTCCAATTTGTGAGATTGATTTCATACTAGTATGCCCTAGTCTTCTATGTCAAAGCCATGCATCATGGTTTAAAATCAAAAAATAAGTTTCATCACGAAAATCATCAAGATAAATGTTATTGCTTCTTAAAGTATTTATAGAACTATTCTTATTTGGTATCTCTATGATGCAAGCACTAGATTTAAATTTAACATTTTATCTTTTTATTATTGTTGTTTCAGCTAGTGAGCTTTAATAAGTGTGTTGGATCTCCAATCATAAGCTTTGAGCATCCACAATCAAGATATCATCTTTTACTCCTAGCTCTTATTTAGAGATATTCTTACAAAAAGGATAGATTTGTTCTAGGTACCCATTAACTTTAGATCCTTCATGGATTGATCTACCTATCTTAACTTTTAGCATTAAATCATTTATGGTTCCTTTAAAAGTCCAAACCAATTTATGAGAGCTATATTTTTTAAATGAACATTTATAGGTATAATGACCATATCTACCACAAAAATTATATTTATCTTTAGAGGGAACATGTAGTGTGGGTCCTTTAACAAATATAGTTGACTTTCATTGAGTGTTTCTACTCATGAAGTCGATTCCTTCCTTTCTATGAACATGACCCTTATTAGCAAAAATCATGTTTAATGATTTATTTTTAATTTTAAAATTTTTTAATATTTGTTGTAATAATATATTTTCCTTGTTGACTAAGTCTAACTCTTTACATTTACTACAAGACATTAAAATGCAATTGTTATACTCATTTTTTTTTATTTTCAAATTTACTAGTGAGAGAAACATGATCCTTTTTTATCAGTTTATATTTCATACCAACTAATTTAAATTCATCATATAAATCATGAAATGCATTGAGTAATTCATCATAAGATGAAGGGATTTCAATTAAGTCACATACCTTGTCGTTGAGAGCCATCAAGGCATAGTTTGCCACCTCATCTTCATTGGTTTGCTCTTCGTCTTATGATGCACTTGATTCATCCCAATTCGCCTTGAGTGCTTTCTTCTTCTTTTGTGCAAGCTTTTTCTTCTTCAATTATAAGCATTCACTTTTGAAGTGCTTCGACTTCTTGTATTCATAGCAGATGATTGTATAATTTTTGAGTTCATTTTTGTTCTTAAAGTATCATTTTACAAGATTTGTTTTATTCCTTTTTATAAATTTTTTAAATTTTCTAGTGAGAAGTGCCAAGTCATCATCATCATCATCACTTGAGTTTTCACTCAAGTGGTATTCTTTGGTTCTTAGTACAATATCCTTCCTATTCTTTGGAAGGTTGTTCTCATGTTTATCATGCATCATGTAAGTCATTTTATAGGTCATTAATGATCCTATAAGTTCTTCAAGAAGAAAATTGTTCAAGTCCTTTGCTTCTTGTATTGCAGTCACTTTTGGATCCCAACTTTTTGGAAGAGATCTTAAAATTTTATTAATAAGTTTAAGATTAATATAATATTTACCAAGAGCTTTTAAACTATTAACAACATCTATAAAAGAGGTGTACATGTCACCAATGGTTTCACTTAATTTAATCTTAAACAATTCAAAACTATGAATTAAAAGATTAATCTTAGATTCTTTAACTTTATTTATGCCTTCACGAGTTACTTCAAGTGTGTATCAAATATCATGTGCAGATTCACAAGTAGAAACATGATTAAACTCAGTTTTTGTCTAAAGCACAAAATAAAGCATTCATAGCTTTAGCATTTAACGAAAACGTTTGTCATCTCAATGTTAAATCTTAAATTTTGATGATGAAACTAATTGATTATGTTTTGTGATCTAACTACGTTTTGAGTTACGTAGGTCTGCTATCGATCAGGATTCGATAGTTGATGTTGGAGGAATTGACGTTGCACCGAATAATCACGTCAGGATATTGGATGTCGAGCTGGAGGTTCGGTCGACAATCGGTAAAAGGCTTCATATGTCGAGCATCGGGCCAAGAAAAGTGTGTTGCGCCAAGTATATTGGGGTTGCAGAGGTCAACCGCCGATTGGGCAACAAAACGCAAGAGAGGACGATAAGCCGAAGAATTGGATGAAGCATCGACCAATGACATACCAGACAACAGAATGTCAATTCACATTATAATAATTGTCTAGATTGAAGTAGAGTTTTGTTTGTGTGTGTACAGGATTAACTACGATAATGATGAAGATGTAAAGTGAAACAAAGTGCTGAAAGACAAGTGTGACAGATCGTTGGGAGTTCGAGAGTTCGATGAAAGTCCGAAGATTCATTGCGAGTACTGTCAGAACTAGCCGAGAACAAGTAGGGAGCTTGCCGAAGGGTTTTTGGAAGTTCGTCAGAAGGTTCGTCAGAAGTTCACGGAGCTTGGCAAGAAAGATCAGAGCTTGCTAAAGAAGCTCATTGGAACTCACCAAGATCATCGTAAAGTCCAAGAGCATGTTGGGAGTCCATAGAATGGTTTCCGAGGGTTCATCGAAAGACCGTCGAAAGTTCACCGGAGGCTCACCAGAAGAAGTCTTGACTTGTGAACTTTGTAATAGCTTAGGAAATGTCTTTAAAATTCATAGTTAGTATATAATTTGGTTTAGGATTAGGTGTTAATCCTATAAACCAAGTAGGGGCCACATGGGCTTTGTTTCGGACTGGTTTGGGCCGAGTTTAAGGCCCAACCAATGAGCTGGAATGAGCCGAGCGGTGGCATCGCCCAATGGCTGAGAGCACGGGCAGTGGCACCATCTGACTGGGCAGTGGTACCGTTATTGGGCGGTTCGCACTGCCCAGTCCACTGTCGGTGTCTGACACTGACAAGCGGTGGCACCGCTAGCACTAAAAAAAATGAAAGTGATTCAAATTTGAGCTCCAAATTTGAATCCTCTTGAGGCCTATAAATACCCCTCTCATTCATGGTTGAAAGAGTGACTAGAATTGAGAAAGAAAAAGGGAAAACTCTTGTCAAAATCTTCCCTCTAAGCTTTAAGTATGTTCTAGTCCAAGAGAGGGGTGAGAGGCCTTGTAAGGGTTACCTCCTAAGTCCGTCAAAAGGAGAGGTATTGTAAGGGAGTTCATCCTCGCCCGTTGGAAAGAGGATAGCTAGTGGAAAGCCAGTGGCCTCAAGCGAAGAGGAATCGAGAGTGGATGTAGGTTGGATAACCGAACCACTATAAAAATGGTTTGTATTTATGTTCATGCATTTATCTTTCTGCAAACCTTTACTTTGCTAAGTTCACTGCCCCTATCTTCTTATGTACACTTTTAATGCAATTGAAATGGTTTTAGTCAAAAACGTGATTTCTATCGTATGAAGTTTCGGAACTTATTTTAAATCACAGAAATTTATCGTTCTTTACCGCTGCACTAATTCACCCCTCCCCTCTTAGTGCCACTCAATCCCTAACAATTGGTATCAGGGCCTCATTATTTTTCTTTCGGATTTACACTTGCAAGAAATGGCTCTTCATGGGTTTCAAGAGGGCTTTTTGGTTGTTCGTCCACCGTTCTTTAACGGATCGGACTACACCTATTGAAAAACTCGAATGAGAGTTTTCTTGCTTTCAATGGATTTAGATTTGTGGAAGGTTGTTGAAAATCATTTTCAACTTCCCTCTAAACCAACAAACGAATGGTCGAACTTAGAGAAAAAATCTATTTCTTTAAATGCAAAGGCTATGAATGCCTTATTTTGCACTTTGGACAAGAACGTGTTCAATTAGATTTTTATATGCGAAATGGCTTTTGACATTTAGTAAACACTTGAAATCACGCACAAGGGAACTAGTAGAGTCAAAGACTCGAAAGTAAACCTCTTATTGTATGATTTTGAGCTTTTTCAAATGAAACCAAGAAAAACTATCGGCGACATATACACCCATTTCACGGATGTTGTCAATAGTTTAAGAGCTCTTGGTAAATGTTTTTCAAATTTTAGATCCCTTCCAAAAAAGTGGGATCTAAAATAACAGTGATACAAGAAACTAAAGATTTAAATAATTATTCTATTAAGAACTCATTGGATCCTTAATGACATATGAAATGAGTTTCTTGGAACATGTTGAACATGATGAACGTATGAACCACCTTCCAAAGAATAAAAAGGATTTGAAACTCTGGACTATAAAATGTCACTTGAGTGATGACTTAAGTGATGAGGACAATGAAGAGGACATTGAACTTTTAATGAAACTTAATAAGTTCATTAAATAAAAATGAACTTGGACCGAGAATGAGGCCACAGAAGAGGAAGGCACCCAAGGACGAATCAAGAACTTCCAAAGGTGAAACGGCAAATTGGGTTTTGACGGGTTTCGACAATGAGGTAAGAAACTCATCCAAGTTGTTTTTACCTTATTATGAAATCACATGATGTCTTTCATGAGTGCTTAATTTAGTTAGTAGAAAATAAAAAATTATTTTCAAAAATTATATTATGCTTTTCTTTCTAGTATTTTTGAAAATAAAAATTATAAATGATGATTGCTTAACTTGTGCTAATACAAGATCAACTTCATGTATGCTTTTGAAATAACAATTCCATGCATATTTATGAATTTCATATCGATCTTCGGTTTTAATCTTGATATATGGTGTCTCATGCATGTACACCTAAAATTAATGAATATTTATCTTGATGAATTTACATATTTGCATGAGTGAGTGAATCTTGTGTCTTGCATAAATATATATGTTAATGCTTGGCTTTCATATAAAATTTTGAACATTCCTATGTGTAATCAAATTGCATAAAATGAAAATGTATTTTCCATTCTATTGAGATAAATGAATTCATTTTATGAATCTTGTGAATTTCTTGAAAATAATCATGATGAATGTGTCTCATGTTTTGGGTCTTAACGATTTCTCTTGAAACTTACTTTTCGGATCTATATGAAAAACATGAGCATACTCATATAAAGGACCAAATCACTTAAATTGAAACACATAAAAAAATTTAGAAAATGCACTATCATGATATTTTATATGTGATGCATTTGATCTTAATGGCTTTAATGATAAAACTTGTATTTCAAATTTATATAATGATGGCTTTCATGTATATATTAGAACATATCTTATGAAATTATCATTGATAATGATGAAATAAAAATATAAAAAGTTTATTTTCATGATATCATGCATAAGGATTTGGTGGTGTTATATCTTGATGACAATACTCATGTTTTGGTTCTAAATATGATACTCATCCTTTAGGACATGAGCTCACTTATATAAAACAAACAACTTAAAATGAAACACATTATCATGTTGAATCGATTTTTAGTTGGAAGATGCCTTATTGTAATGTGCTATATTTTTTGCTCTTAATGATCTTTATGACAAAATTTGTCTTTTCACTCTTGAATGTTAATACTTATTTTTATTAAAGGAAAAGGCTTGATTATAATATAAAACACATTATGATAAATTGAATCTTATGTTTTGAAATAATATGTTATATTTTTGTCTTGACGAATTTTGTGATTAAGGTTGTCTTTCGGTATTGAATGTTGATATTTCTGTTTTATCTTACAATAAAAGACAAAGGCATGCTCATATGAAATGAATCATAAAATGGAAATGCATGTTTCTTGAAATCTTTTTATCTCTAGAGTTTTTTAATTTTTCAATAGAAGACAAATGATGAATCCATGCATATTATGTTTTGCATCACGAAAATGATTTTGATGATTCAAACTTGAATGAGCTTTATCATAGTCATGATCTTGATTTTTTTGGAACTATATATTTAAATTTTTATGAATTTATGATAACCTAAAATGCATTTTGAAATTCATGACGTGATATGATTGATTCCTTGATTTACTCTTTTTATCGTGTCTTGAAAATGAATGGTTAGAATCATACTTGATGAGTTGTGTTATAAAATTTTCATTTAAGTCTTGAACTTTCATGCTTATCTTTATTTGACATTAAACGAGAAAGGAATGTTTAAATGAAATTAATCATAAAAAGGGGAAATGTATGATTCTTGAAATTTTTGATTTTTCATGAAAGATAAGTGATGAATTCATTTAGTATATTTTGTGAATATCCTATGAATAAAATTTTAATGATGGATTGTCGAGTTGACAAATTGATTTGAATGAGATCATTTGTTTCAAGCGAATCATGAACCTTCTTTTGATTTCTTGACAAAATTTCTTATGCATGAAACAAATTGTTTTCCTTGCTATTTGCTACCAAATGAATCATGATCGATATCATTGCTATTATATCTTCTATGATTCATGTGTAGAGAGAGAATTTATAAATCATGATGCAATGAGATTTCTTATGCAATAATGAAGTGCTTATGTGATTCTTTGCTAAAGAAAATATTTATTGAAATCTTGATCTTGATAATTAGAACTTGAAACTTTTATAAATCAAGATCGCATACCATGATTATTTCATTTATCAAAAGAGAAGTTTCCAAATGAAATATGACTTGTCTCTTGTTTCTCGGAACTATATTCTTGAATTACTTTTATGAAATCATGATTTTGATAACTTGAGTTTTTATCTCTTACTCTATACTCTCTTATGATTCTCCCATGTTATATGAAGAAAAATACAAATTATTTTCTCTTGACTTTTCGATACTCAACTTGAGAAAATATGCTTTGATGATTGAAACTTTGCATGCATTATTTTGATTTTTCTCCTACATTTCAATACTTGATTGAAATATTGATGCAAACGTTTGAATATCACTTGTGATTTTTGAAAAGTGATGTAAAAGAAATTTGCTAAATGATTGATATCTTTTGATTATGGCTTGAAATTTTTTAGCCATTCCTCCACTAACTAAGGGGGAGCTAGTTGGCTTGAATGTTGGCTTGAATGTTGAATTCATACTCATGACTTAAATTTTGATGATAGAAACAATTATGTCAATATTTGTTTTTAATATCTCATTTGCCATTTTGATGAAAAGGGAAATCAATTACAACATTGCATCTTCCCTTCTTTTTTAGAATGATAAAGGGGGAAAGAAAATTGCTAGCTTGGCATATCACAAAGAAATCAAAGTGCAAACTTCCTATCTTGCTAGCCTACAAAAGAGGAAAAGAACTTGAATATCAAAAAATTACTACCTTGCAATTTCACAAGAAGCTAAGGATTGCTATCTCAAAAGATGCAAATATTGCTTTCTTGCCTATCTCAAGAAGAGAAAATGCAAAACTTCAAAAATTTGCATTCCTACACTTGCCATGCTTCTATGCTTGTATGTTGTAATGTTTTGCTTGTATATTTAAAGTGATGAAATGCTTACACAAATTAATTGCATATCGCAAAAGAAGCAAAGAAAATATAACTTGCACATCTTTAAATACAATTTGCTTGCACTTCTCAAAGGAATTAGAGGGAGAAAGTATTCAAATACTTGCTATGATTGAATGTTTTAAAGTGATGTATATTGAATATCTTGATTGATAGCTAGTATGATTGTAAAATTTGCATATCCTTGAAAACTAGCTAAATGTAACTTCTCCTTTTTGTTGATGACATAGGGGGAGAAGTAGATTGATGCCTTCATGCATTGAATTGAATATTTTATATATTTGCATGATGGTTTGTTAATTCTCATATTTTGTGATGAATGTTACTTGGATTTGGGATAATCCAAGTGTTCTATCAATGGCATATTGATAGGGGGAGTTTGGTTAAACACCGAGGAGTTATGGTTAACTCCGTTAGTCGTCAATTAGTTGTCATTATCAAAAAGGGAGAGATTGTTGAATCTCGGATTTTGATAATAAAACTAATTGATTATGTTTTGTGATCTAACTACGTTTTGAGTTATGCAGGTCTACTATCGATCAGGATTAGACAGTTGACATTGGAGGAATTGACGTTGCGCTGGGTGATCACGTCAAGATATTGGATGTCGAGCCAGAGGTTCGATCGACAATCGACAGAAGACTTTGTACGTCGAGCATCAAGCCAAGAAGAGCATGTTGCACCAAGTATATCAGGGTTGCGAAGGTCAACCGCCGATTGGGCAACAAAACACAAGAGAGGACGATGTGCTGAAGAATCGAATGAAGGGTCGGCCAATGATGTACCAGACAACATAATGTCAATTTGCATTATATTAATTATCTATATCGAAGTAGAGTTTTGTTTGTATATGTGCAGGATTAACTATGATAACAATGAAGACGTAAAGTGAAACAAAGTGTTAGGAAACAAGTGTGATGGATCGTTGGGAGTTTGAGAGTTCGACGGAAGTCCGAAGATTCATTGGGAGTGCTGCCAGAACTGGCCGAGAATAAGTAGGGAGCTTGCCGAAGGGTTTTCAAAAGTTCAGAAGGTTCGTTAGAAGTTCGCGGAGCTTGCCGGGAGTCTACAAAATGGTTTCTAAGGGTTCATCGGAAGATCGTCGGAAGTTCGTCGGAGGCTCACCAGAAGAAGTCTTGACTTATGGACTTTGTAATAGCTTAGGAAATATCTTTAAAAGTTATAGTTTAGCATGTAATTTGATTTAGGATTAGGTGTTAATCCTATAAACCAAGTAGGGGCTACATGGGCCTTGTTTTGGACTGGTTTGGGCCGAGTTTAAGGCCCAACCAGTGAGCTGGAATGAGCTGGGTGGTGGCATCGCCTAGTACACTGCCAGTGTCTGACACTAACAGGTAGTGGCACCGCCACTGACAGGCGGTGGCACCGCCACTGACAGGCGGTGGCACCGCCAGCATCGGAAAAAATAAAAGTGATTCAAATTTGGAATTTGAATCCTCTTGAGGCCTATAAGTACCCCTCTTATTCATGGTTGAAAGGGTACTTGGAACTGAGAAAGAAAAAGGGAAAACTCTTGTCAAAATCTTTCCTCTAAGCTTTAAGTATCTTCTAGTCCAAGAGAGGGATGAGAGGCCTTGTAAAGGTTACCTCCTAAGCCCATCAAAAGGAGAGGTATTGTAAGGAAGTTCATCCTCGCCCGTTGGAAGGAGGATAGCTAGTGGAAAGCCAATGGCCTCAAGTGAAGAGGAATCGGGAGTGGATGTAGGTCGGATGACCGAACCACTATAAAAATGGTTTGCATTTATGTTCATGCATTTATCTTTCTGCAAACCTTTACTTTGCTAAGTTCACTGCTCGCATCTTCTTACGTATGCTTTCAATGTAATCGAAACGATTTTAGTCAAAAACGTGATTTCTATTGTACGAAGTTTCAGAACTTGTTTTAAATCGCAGAAATTTATCGTTCTTTACCGCTGCACTAATTCACCCCCCCCCCCCTCTTAGTGCCACTCGATCCCTAACACTCAGCACCCTGAAACCCCCCGGGTGGCACAGGGCTAGATGGGGCTTTCGGATAATAGGGAAGGTGCAGCCCGCCGCTTCGCTTGTTGCCTATTGCTCACTTGCGTGGTCACTGCAACGCATAAAAATGGCTCAAAAATAGGCCAAAACAAGTCATTTTTGGTCGCGCGAGTGAGCGGCGAGCTGTGGGCAGTGAGTGAAGCGATAGGCAGCACCTTCCCTATTATCTGAAAGCCCCATTTAGCCTTGTGCCACCCGGGGGGTTCTAAGGTACTGAGATGGTTGATGTTTTACACCGATCATCACGATCATCGTAGCATGCTAAAATAGCCCAAAGAAGGCCAAAACTGATTGTTTTTGGTCACATGAGCGAGGGGTGAGCAGTAGACAACAAATGCTTTCAAAAAGAAGAATTATTTTGAAAAAATTCATTCGATCAAACCCATATCGGAAATATATTAACTTGGAATGTGAGTAAAAGTAGTGAGCAACTAATTTAGTAAACAATAAGAATGAAAAGCACAAAGGGAAATGCACACTAGATTTATAGCGATTTGGTCATCGTGACATATGGCCACTTCCGATTCCTCCACTTGAGGCCAACGACTTCCACTACCGATCTTCTTTCCAATGAACAAAGATCAACTACCCTTGTTATAATTGTTTCTCCTTTTCACAAGTTCAAGAGAGAACCTTTACATACCTCTTATACAAGAACTCCCTCGTACACCTCCCTTAGGACAATCTCTAAACTCAAGGAGAAGGGCTCAACATTTTAATAGATTTTACACAATTTTATACTTAAGAATCCTTACCCCTTTCTTGCTGCCTAAATGGGGTATTTATAGACTCCAAATGGCTTAAAATGGAGTCAAAAATTCAAATCCTTAAATTTTCAAGGTATTGGTGGCACCATCGTCAATAGTGGATGGTACTACCACTTGACAGATTTTGTACTAATGATACCACCACTAGTTTGGGTGGTACCACTGCTTGACATAGTCTCGGAGACTATGTTCTGGTGGTACCACCGCTGACCCTAGCAGTACCACCATCGGGTTTCTTGAAAATGTACACTATATATTTTCTAGCTCACATGCAATATCACTGCCTAACTTGGCGATGCCACCGCTTGACCCAACCTTAAGTCACTAAATTGGCCTTCCAATAGGCCTAATTCATCCTTGATTTAAGCCTAGTTCGGGCCCACTGGACTCATAATTAATTTGGCTTGATTACACTCAAAAACTGACTTAATTACACTCTAAATAACTTTGATCAAGACACAACAATTACAATCATAAAGCCTACGTTATCTGGCATGTCATTTTTCATCTGGTACTTCATCCTTCGATGTATCATCCTTTCCTTCGACGTATTATCTGACCTATTGGCATGTTGAACTCCCGTAGCATCTAAACTTCTTGGCGCAACACCCAATCCATTCGACCCGATGCTCGAACTCATGGCACGAAGTTCATCCTCTGGCATATTATCCAATCCTCTAGCTTAACGTCCAATCTCTGACATGATGCTCTTCGGCCCAATGTTTGATTCTACTTTAATGATTTGCCTTTCCATGATCGAAGTTTGTCTTGCATCACTTTTCTCAAACACTCATTAGTTCATAAACTCATTAATTGATTTCATCATCAAAATTCGAGATTCAACAATACCTCATTATTAGACTACAATTTCATCATCCTAGTGGTGTATCTGGTCCTTAGACTTGAGACACCAAAGATGTCTTGTATGAGTACTCCACTCTTTAATACTAAACTTATAGGTCTAGAAGTTCTAGATCTAGCATAGCCAGTAATCGGGAATGGTAGCCAACCTTACAAGGGTAATTGTGTGTCGATAGAGGATTATCCACTCTCGATGTCATGAGAGGAATATCTCATGTATTCTTGCTTAAGTAAATCCCTGGTCAGGGTTTTTCAGATTAAGAGAGAAAGTGTCATATGGGAGAATCTGATTAGAGCAAGACTCAAGTAGAAACCATATGGGTCTGACAACACCATGCCCAATATATGGTCTCTAGGATATTAGATGGATGAGGGAATATAGATACATAGTAACTGAGGATAGATAGGCCCAAAGGATTGGATTCCCTTGTATCATCTGGGGACTACAACGTAGTGGCTTAGTACATCCGTAGTCGATGAGTTGAGTGAATTATTAAGGAGATAATAATTCACTAAGCTAGAAGGAGTTCTAACAGGTATGACTCAGGGCCAGCTCGATATTGGGCCTAAAGGGTCACACACATTTGGTAAGTGCTACGATGAGTAGAGGTTCAGATATGAGATATCCATTGGAGCCCTTATCGTTTTTGGATATCCAATAAGCCCCTGAATTATTGGATCCTATAGATGAGATCCAATAAGAGCCTATGAGATATTATTGAGTAGAGATCTATTAATCTAAGAGACTTGAGTAATTGGATAGAGATCCAATATCCAATAGGGCCGAATTCATTAGGGTTAAGTTGATAGGAGGCCTCTATATATAAAAGAGAACCAAAGGGCCATAGGCCAAGCCTCTTTTGGTTGCCACCTTCTATTCTCTGCTCCCTCTCTTCTCCTCAACTTGCAGCCCCTATTTGGGGCATGTGGATGGCAAGAAGGGCCAGCCCCATCTTGATTACATGGTACGCACAATGATGAGATTTATATAGTGATTTGAGGAGCATCTTTGCAAACCCTGTCATGTGGATCACCGCTAAAGAGGAGGATGCTTGACCTCCTTCATCCTCTCCTACATATCTGCAGGATTTCAAGGATATACGATCTCCCTAAGTAACACATCTTTCTTATACATGTAGTTTGTTTCTTTTATAGGTTTTTACGCACCAATCTTCGCACAATAATAAGAACCTTATTTTTTGTGAAAATCTGAGATTTTTATTTTCTGTTCTTTCATTGTGCATGTGATGTCACCCTAGATTTTCCAACATATAACACGTCATATTAGGAGACCGAATAAAAAATTTTCTCTCTATAATATTAAGTTAGTAAATGTGAGACAATTAGATTAACCCACATGGCCTTCCATCGTTATAGGGAGAAATCAATTCTCGACATAGGTTAAGTTGGTTGAGTCCCTTGAGGCTCACATATATTACAATTTGAGATCTTGCCTATGACATAGAGATGTTACCAGTGACTTGAGGAAATGGTATGCTTGGTCGAGTCCCTTGAGGGCATATCATCAAATCAAACTCATCTTGTAACGATAGTGATGACTTAATCGAACGTCATGATTGGTCGAGACCATGATGGTCTAGAGGCTTAATAAGACGAGAATCATAAAGAGTTATGATCGATAAGAGTTGCCTACCTTTTCGGGCTTAGCGTGATTGATCGAGTCCCTCGAGGTTATGTTAAGACACCAATTGGATCTCGATCCCCACTAGAGATCTGTCAGGAGTCTCCGATTCACATACCGAAGGGAGTTTTATGATTCACGAGAAAATAGTGGGAGTAGATTAAGACAGAAGATCATATCTTGATTATTTATTTTTGTCAAATCTACATATTATTTATTTCCCCTGTATCTTTATTTTCAAAAAATATCGCTTTCAAATCCTTTACATGATATACTTGATGTCAACTACTTCACTAGTCCAAATTATACGGATTGGCTTCGCAACTTAAGAATTCACGATGGAGAAAATCGCGTACGTCTTTGACATAGAAATGCCTACGCCCGAGAAAGGGGTAAGCGAGGATGAGATTACTCACTATGTGAAATATATAGATGACTCCACTCTTACTCAGTGCTACATGTTGGGCTTCGTAACTCCTGAGTTATAAAGGCATCATGAAAAGATGGATGCTAGATCCATTCTTCTACATCTCCATAAATTGAACAGGAGAGAACTCATTGATATGAGATATCCAAGAGTCTCTTCCATGATAGAATGACTATGTTAGGATCGAGAGCAGCACTAAGAAGGGGGGGTGAATTAGTGCAACGGATAAAGACGATAAATTTTGGCAATTTAAATAGGTTCAAAAATTTTCGTACGATTAAAAGCAGTGTTTCATTTGAACCATGAAAGGAATGATGCTTTAAACTTGAATCCGATTGTAAGAAGAAGAAATAGAGGAAGTAAAGCAAAGATGGTTTGCAGAAGTGTAAATAATAATAATATAAATACAAACCCAAATTTTTATAGTGGTTCGGTCATACGACCTACATCCACTTCCAAATCCTCTTCTCTTGAGGTGATAGGCTTTTCACTAGGTATCCTCCTTCCAACGGGTGAGGATTGACTCCCTTATAGCTCTCTCCTTTTGACGGGCTTAGGAGGCAACCCTTACAAAGCCTCTCACCCTCTATTGGACTATATCACACTTAAAGCTTAGAGGGAAGATTTTGACACAATTACAATAGAGTTTTTCCTTTTTCTTTCTCAGGTTTTGGGTGTATTTCAACCATGGATGAGAGGGGTATTTATAGGCCTTAAGGTAATTCAAATTTGGAGCCCAAATTTGAATCATCCCGGTTTTCCAAGTGCTAGCGGTACCATCGCTTGACACTAGCAGTACCACCACCTGTGCACTCTGGTTCTGTCAATGTACTAGGCGGTACCACCGCCTAGTCTGACGGTACCATCGCCTGACACACTAACACGGTCAGTGTACTAGGCGGAACCGTCGCTCAGCCAACGATGCCACCACCCGGGCACTCTGCCCTAGGGCGGTACCACCACCCTGATAGGACCCTAGCAGGGTTGGGTCCTACTCAACCAAGTAGCAGCTAATAAAAACCTTGTGAGTGTAATAAATCCCACCTAGCCGCCTCTATCCTATAAAGAAGAGAGGCTAGGATTTATATTTGGGCTATTGGGCCTCTTAGCCGTCGCCCCCCTTGTTACTGGGTCGGTCGGCTAAAGTTGAGGGTAAATTGGGTAGTTCACTTAGGAAGCAGCTCTTAGGGCTAGGGTTTAGAGCTCTATATAAGCTTGTAGCCTCCACCTCTTTGGAATAAGAAAGATCAATCTATAATTGCTGCCACCAGGCTACTTGGAGGGTGGAACCCCTATAGCGTTCCAAGGGTTGATCCCCCTCAAAGATCAATCTCTATATAATTCCTCTAGGGTTCTATTATCTGGTATTAGAGTAGTGATCTTGCTGCTTTTGCTACCATCCCTGTCGCCCACCATCAGCCAAGCAATTCCCACAATTGCTCTTGACGTCGTCATCTCCACCGTCATCTCCTGACATAGATCAATTCAATCTACTGTCGCCACCTCCAATTGCATCAGAGATCTGGTATTTTTCTACCACCAATACCCTTTGCTACTACAATTTTTCATCTAAAATTCCAAAAAGAAGTTTTTCTATCTATCCCTTGCCTGCAAATTCCTTGCGTCGCAAAAGTTACCATCTTTGCGAACGAAGGATTGCTGTAGAAAATTTTAGCCGCGTGTTGCTGCCTTTAACCGATCTAATTGTTATCCTTTTTGAACGAAATTTCTTGTACACCTCATAGATCATCATAGCTCCCATTCGTGATTGATCTATCATGGAATTCATCTTAAAAAAAATTCGTGTGTTGCTGCAATCTCTCATTGCAAACTGCTAAAATTTTTCGATGAGAATTCTGCTATCGCAACTTGCACCGATTTCTTTACTGTTATGCTGCAGAAATTTCTTGATCCAATTTGTCATCCTTGTTGTTATTTAAATGAAGATTCTACCATCAAACCCTCTCCTCAAATCCTTGAGTTTTTGCTAGAAATTTCATCGAGAGATCGCTATTTCTTCAACGATAATTCTGCTCTTACAAGACACGCATATCGGTAGCAATTTTCACTGATTTTTGTCAAATCTTTGCTGCGATCTATCACAGATCTAAAACCCTCTTCCCTAACCTTCATCCACTATCATCACAGTCCAAAACTCCATCAAACCGCAGCCCTAAACTGCACCAAAAGCAGCCACAAAACAAGCCTAAACCGTAGCCTTCATCCACCAATCCACCAACCCTTTCAGCCACTGCTTCTCTCAACCAATACATGCTTTTAACTCGATAGCAAAAAAGAGATCTTAATATTACAGATTTGGAGACATATGCTATGGCATCCGAGGAGGCAATTGATGCTAAATTCGAAGCCTTCGAGACATGAATGGAGGAGAAGATTCAGACTCTCTTTGCCGAACTCAGTTTGGGTCGACCACCGAGCCCAAAGAAATCACATCAAGGAGAGAGCTCTAATTGAAGAGATGACCTCCAGGAGAGGGGAGGCTCTATGACTGATCCTTACTATCCACGTATGAGGGTGGACTTCCCTAGATGGGAAGAAGGAGACCCAATTGGTTGGATCTCGCGCGCGGAGTGATATTTTCGGTACCACAAAACTGCAGATGCATCTATGGTAGAAATTGTGGCTATACATCTTGAAGGGTATACCATGCAATGGTTTGATTAGTTTGAACACACTCATGGAGTCCTCTCATGGCGATAATTCAAAGAAGGACTACTGATCCGCTTCGGACCAACCGATTACGAGAACATCGACGGACAACTAGCGAAGATCTAACAAACCTCCACCATTCAGGAGTATCAAACCAGGTTTGAAAGGTTATCTAATCAAACTCGTGATTGGTCTAAAAAATAGTTATTGGGAACATTTATTGAGGGCTTGAAGCCGGAGATCCGAGGAGAAGTTAAGGCGTGACAACCGTACATGCTTATGGCAGCCATCTCTTCCGCACGACTTCAGGAGGAGCGATTGAACCACGAAGCCTGGAGGACTAGGGTCACTCCTTGACTAGCAATATCGAAACCCTCAGCCCCCTCTACTATCAGTCGAGTTCCTGCACCAAAAAGGTTGACAAGAGAAGAGCTTTAAGACCGATCTACTAAGGGGTTATGTTGGCATTGTGACGAGCTATGGAGCCGTGAGCATCACTGTAAAAAAAGGAGACTTCTTGTGATTGAACCAGTGGAAGAAGAGATCAATGAACAGCTAGAAGAGAGTCTTGAACATGAGGGAAAAGATGTGGAAGAAGAGCCACAATCGATCGACTTTATGGTACATGCGCTTGCCGGCTACTCAAATCTGCAAACGATAAAAGTTGGAGGCCTGCTCAAACAACAACCGATCACCATTCTCATCGATACGGGCAGCACTAATAACTTTCTAAACAGTAAGGTTGCTGCTCGGATGCCGCTCCACATTGAAGGTTGCAGCAAGTTCGACGTAAAGGTCACCGACGGCCGAATCCTAAAATGCGACCAAAGATGCCCGCAAGTGAAACTATTACTGCAGAACCAAGAAATTGTTGCCGACTTCTTCCTCCTACCAATTGATGATTATGAGGCTGTGCTGGGCATAGAATGGCTAATGATGCTAGGTGACATCTCTTGGAACTTTTCCAAATTGATTATGAAATTCTATTACAAAGGCAAACAGGTCACCCTACTATCACGGACAAAATTGTAAACGGCTTGTTCAGTGTAATGCTTATGCATGTCCGTGCCCCTTTTGGTTGGTTGTCACTTGTAAAGCTTGTAAAGGGCTTGCCAAAGGCAAAATGCCCCATTTGAGCTAGTTCGTAAGCCATTGTAGGCTTGTACATAAAGCTTGCGTCGAGTGCATACTTGTACTAGAAGTCAGTCTGTAGTGGACCAATTTTATGCCTTTGTTTTGCAACCGTTCTGAGCTTGTAATATCCATGGTTGGAATTTGCATTGGCTATAAAGTGTTTGCTAAAAGAGTGGCTTGCGGATCCTGTGTGAAGCGTTTTCTCTATCCCGTCTTCTCTTTCGTAGGTCCTAAGGGATTGTAGGAGATTTCGGGGAGGCTGACCTTTACGGTGATACGCATTGGTGCCGCACGGCTTAGGCAAAACTAGCTAAGTCCGTGATAGATGGTATCAGAGCGGGACAAGCCCACTTACAAACACTTAGCATGCAAACGTGGGGGACCTAGCGAGGCACCACGAGTACAACAAGCTAAGAAGAATGATGGAGCGCACAAAGGTCGGGATGGCTAAGTTCGAGTAGTGGCTCGACGTTAGCACCCAATCTTGATGGTGCTCGAGGCAAGCAGAGTGCTTGGCAAAGGATGAGACCGTGCAAGGTGGAGTGGGTTGTTCAACGATCGAAAGAGTTGTAAACTCATGGAATTCGATACTCATGCATGGCCTTGCATGCGGACGATGGATTGTTCGCGGTCATCCCAAGGCGACTGAAGGTCGGTGCTATGGAGCATTAAAACTTTCTCTTCGGCATGTGCAGGATACTTTCGTAAGAGGCTGAAGTGTGCAACAAGTTCAACATGTTGCTAGACCCAGAGGAGTGCAGTGCGAGCTGTATTGGTGAAGTGTCACAATCTAGCAAGTGCATTTGCAAAGGCAGAATTGGGCACAGTTTGTTCAAAGAGAGGTGAAGTAGTCCAAGGGGATGGTGGTCTCCAAAACTTCCAAAGGGAGGGATGCGAAGAGCGAAGTTGCTCCAACGGGACAGATATCCAGGAGGGATAAGTCCCGTTCTCTGAGAGACAGAGTTATGCGCAATGAATCGCACTAGTTGAGGAGTACCTCAAGACGAAGCTCGATGGATCGAGTGAGCGGTAAGGAGTCATTGCATGATCTCGCCAGTGGTGATGCGTTGGTGGACGCATAGCGAGATCAAGTGGGGGAGCAACCCAGGCAACACAAAGTGAAGGCACACTTGGAGCCGATAGTGAGATCGGACTCAACAGAGGGCTAACCCGTGGAATGGTTGGCGCGAGGGCCACCATTAACGCAATGCAAATCGAGAAGCGGAACAACTTGTGGGTAACTTGTTGATGTACCCAAACCGCATGAAGGGAGTTGGCAAAGAAGATAGAACGTGGAGCGGAGGCGTGGAGCTTTCCTTAGACAGAAGTCAAGGACATGGACTCTTGCAGAGACAAGAGTAGGATCATGTCGTTCCTTGAGTTCTCTATTCTGATGGAGCAGACTCATCTTGTATGGTGCCAAAGACGAAGGGAACTTCGGGGCATATGCACCTCATCTCGGTGAAGCATTTGACGGAGGAACTAAGGTGATACAACTTGCAGTGGCGAAGTTGGTGTTAGAAGGCCTTAGCATGGGGCAAGAGGATGCAGAGGCAGATACTCTTGAAGAATATGCCATAGTGTTGCTATTCAAGTTGCCATGAGGAAAGCGGTGTGCAGTGGAGATTGTGCTGGTAGGGGCAGAGTCCCAAGATCCAGACAATGGTGCACCTATTTCAGCGAAGTCAGGGGACTTCAGAAGAGTTGCTAGGCGATGGACTGTCCTAGAGCTAGGCTTCGTCCGAGTGTGACCCGAGAGTGGGTGGACGAAGGTTGATTGCCAAAGGAGCGAACAGAATCGAAGCTGGCGAAGGCCCTGCGATGTGTTGGCGGAGTCCACACATGGAGATATCGTAGTTCGAGTTCATACCACAGGGATCAGAATGCAAGGAGATGTCATCAAGCGATGACATGATGCAGCGGATCGTGGTGGAATGGTTCGTGGCAAGTCGACACACACGGTGAGTCCCATGGGGGGACTAGATCATGTAGAGGTATGATCGGGAGAGCGACTAGGAGCTCCAAGTTGGTGAACAACATGACGGTAAGAAGAGCTATGGATTCAAGCAGTGAATGCCATAGTACCGCAGAGGCGGGTCTTCCGTGCGTGCACCGAATGTTGCATTGAATGGAAGCCTTGGACATCAGCTTATGGGGGCTATGCCCTATCGAGGAAGAAGTTTAGATGCAAGTACCAGGGAGTCCCATGTGGGGACTGGATCATGCAGAGGTATGATTGGAGCGGCTGAAGAGTGGAACTACTTCAGAGCTCACATTCGCTTAAGGGAGCCCGGCAAGTCGGAGGACAAGGCCGAGTAAGTGAATGTTACGACCAATGAAGTTAAAGAGAACAGAAGCGGTGTAAACCCTGCAGCATGATGGTAGAGGCCATACATGGGAGTTGTAGTCTGTCTTTCCATCGACCAAGTAGAACTGCTCAGAGAATACAGAGGTGTTGAAGCAGATGGTCGAAAAGGGCGAGGAAGCAATGACGAGTCCAGAGGGACTCAGCTACCCAAGATCAGTCATCGGTTAGAAGGAAGGTGGACTCAGAGGAGTGTCGCATTACCACAGAGGCAGATCTACCGATCACGAAGAAGGGATGCAGATGCGAGACAACGGATAGTAGCGCCATGGACATTGTAGTGTCATGGTACCGCAGAGGCGGGACTTCCGGGGAGTCATCAATCCCTTGCTCTAATAGAGGGAGAGCGCTTGGTCATGATATGGGCCATGGAGGAGGAGAATGCTTTGGCAAACTCCATGTACCAAGACAAGGCTAAAGGGCAGAATCCAGAGAACTTCGTAAGACTGGTGTCAACAGACTTTCCATCAAGATGGCCGTAAGTGAAGGACTTCGGGTCGATGCAAGAGTGCATGACCAAGGATCGGAGCAGGCAGTACGCGGTGCTGTACCTTTGCTACTCAGAGGAGTCGGCGACAGAAATGATGGAGAAGGTGGTACAATCCCATAGGCGACCAAATCTATCGGAGACTTACTCCAAGTTGGAGTGATAACTTCTTGCATTCCAGAAGTTCAAGGGCAATGAGAAGGTGAATCATAGTAGCTAACTTAGTGCAAGGATTGCAAACACTTCAAGTGCTTCGGAAGTATGAGCTAAGAGCAGGCAAAGTCTAGTAACCAGCTTGATGCATGAAGTACAACCTCGAGGAGGCGGGTGAAGTCAAGTAACCTTTGCCTTCTCAACTCTCAAGAGAATGGGCGAAACCAAGTACCCCAGCTCTCTTAGTTATCTGGCAGAGGAGCTTTGCACAAATTTGAAGACCCTTCGAAGTAACTAATGGAAGATAATAGTTGTCAAGCCCTCACCAACGGTGATCGATTACTCTTGAGAGTAGATGCCTTTCATTTCCCAACTGAATACCAATCGAAAGCGGAAGTGATGCGAGCCTACTTGGGCAAGACAACTAAGTGGAAGAAGATTCGATGGGCAAATTTTGCGGAGGAAGGACCTGAAAACTTTAAAGGTTGCGAGGCAATGCTCATAAAAGCTCTAACAAGCATCTATCCAGTTCAAGAGACAAGAAGAATTTGAAGACTGGCGTATATCAAAGATGGTATTTTCCCTTCATCAGATGAATCCGCAAGACTCAGCAAGGATCAGCACAACTTCGCCGACCCCACACCAGAGTCAGAGTTATTGGTGAGTTGAAGCAGCATGGCGGATTAAAGTTTGACGACTCAACAACAAGTGGAGAACAATTGGGAGCCAAGAGGCGCATCGCAGTAGGAGCAGAAGATCGAAGATCCAACAAAGAAAAGAAGTTGCAGCGTCAGCAAAGGCTTCGATGAGGATGTCGAAGGAATAAGTGGGGGAGAATGTCATGGACAAAATTGTAAATGGCTTGTTCGGTGTAATGCTTATGCATGTTCGTGCCCCTTTTGGTTGGTTGTCACTTGTAAAGCTTGTAAAGGGCTTGCCAAAGGCAAAATACCCCATTTGAGCGAGTTTGTAAGCCATTGTAGGCTTGTACATAAAGCTTGCGTCGAGTGCATACTTGTACTAGAAGTCGGTCTATAGTGGACCAATTTTATGCCTTTGTTTTGCAACCGTTCTGAGCTTGTAATATCCATGGTTGGAATTTGCATTGGCTATAAAGTGTTTGCTAAAAGAGTGGCTTGCGGATCCTGTGTGAAGCGCTTTCTCTGTCCCATCTTCTCTTTCGTAGGTCCTAAGGGATTGTAGGAGATTTCGGGGAGGCTGACCTTTGCGGTGATACGCATTGGTGCCGCACGGCTTAGGCAAAACCAGCTAAGTCCGTGACACTATGCGGGAAGCACGGAAGCAATGTAACCACCATTTCAACCCAACGAATAGAGAAAGTTTTACACAAGATAAATGGTGGCTTTCTTATGTATCTCTAGCAGCAACCAGAGGGGAAGAAAATAGAAATTAAAGATCAAAATCTCACTCAATTACTTGTTGAATTTGACGATGTTTTTGCTGAACCGCGCGGTCTTCCTCCTACTCAGCAATATAACCACCGAATTCTAATCCTTTCGGGCAAACCACTAGCAAACACTCGACCTTACCACTATCCTCACCTCTAGAATGATGAAATTGTGAAGATTATGAAGGAAATGCTCGAAACATGGGTGATTTGGCCAAGCTGTAGCCCCTACTCCTCACCGGTGCTACTTGTGCGCAAGAAAGACGGAACTTGGCAGATGTGCATCGACTACCAAGCTCTAAATGACATCACCATCAAGGATAAGTACCCAATACCAGTGGTGGATGAACTTCTTGATGAATTAAAAGGAGCTCGAGTCTTCACAAGGTTGGACCTCCAATCCAGTTACCACCAAATTCGGGTATGTGAAGGCGACATTCCAAAAACTGCTTTCCGCACTCATAACGGCTATTATGAATTCTTGGTAATGCCCTTTGGACTCACTAATTCTCCTTCAAACTTTCAAAGTCTCATGAATGATATTTTTTGGAGCTTTCTTCGCAAATTTGTGCTGGTATTTTTCGATGATATTCTCATTTACAGCCCTTCTCTTGAGACTCACTTTCAGCACTTACGAATTGTTCTGACGATCCTTCGGGAGAATACTCTTTTTGTTAAGCTATTAAAGTGCAGCTTTCTCTAGCAAAAATTAGAGTACCTTGAACATATAATATCAGAAGAAGGAGTGGCCATAGACCCAACAAAAATTGAAGCAATGCAAGGCTGGCCGAAACCTACAAATGTGAAATTGCTGAGTGGGTTCCTTGGACTAACAAGCTATTACCAAAAATTCGTGAAGGACTATGGGAAGATTAGTGCCCCCCTCACTTCTCTACTTAAAAAAATTCCTTCCAATGGTCACGCAAAGCCTCCGCTGCCTTCGATAGACTTAAGGCAGCAATGATGACGACATCGGTGCTAGTGCTACCAGATTTCAGCCGACCCTTCATCATTGAGGCCGATGCATCTGGAGTTGGAATTGGAGCCATTCTCATGCAAGATGGTCGACCACTCGTATACACCAGCAAGGCATTGTCTCCCTCCCATAAAAAAATGTCTATCTATAATAAGGAGATGCTCGCCATTATGCACGCAGTAACAAAGTGGAGACCCTACCTGATTGACCAACGATTTCAGATTAAAATTGACCATAGAAGCCTTCAGTACTTTTTGGAGTAGAAGATATCATCCTCGAAGTAGCAAAAATGGGTAACCAAACTTCTAGAATTTGATTATGAAATTATTTACAAAAAGGGGAAAGAAAACATTATTGTAAATGCACTCTCACAGCTCCCTCAACAAGCTGAATTTTCAGCCATCTCTCTTCCTACCACCAGCTTAGGGAGGAATGGAAGAAGGATCCAGAAACTAGCAACATCATAAAAAAATTAGAGGAGGATCTAAGCACAATAGCTCACTATACTTGGAATTCGAGGGATCTACGCTATAAAGGTCATATTGTGCTTATACCAAACTCCCCTTGCATCAAAGTCATTCTGCTCGAAATGCACTCCACACCTTCAGTAGGGCACTCCGGATTTCTAAGAACCTACAAAAGAGTGAAGTAAAACTTTTATTATAAAAGGATGAAAAAAATTATTTCTGAATACGTAGCACAATATGATGTATGTCAACAACAAAAAGGTGAAATAGTGGCGAGTCTAGGGAAACTACAACCACTACCCATACCAGACTCGGTGTGGACTGACATCTCCATGGACTTCATCGAAGGGCTGCCACCTTCCAAAGGTAAAAGCACAATCCTTGTGGTGGTTGATCGACTTACGAAATATGCTCATTTTTGTGCTGTGCAAAATCCCTACACTACTGTTAGTATTGCTCAGATTTTCATAGAAAATATTGTTAAACTGCATGGGATGCCAAGGTCCATTGTAAGTGATCATGACAGGGCCTTCACTAGTAAATTTTGGATCGAGTTATTTTAATTGCAGGACACCAAACTCAAGATGAGTACAGCATATCATCCACAAACTGACGGCCAAATAGAAGTGGTAAATAAGTGTTTAGAGACATACCTTCGGTGTTTTGCCAATGATCGACCAAAGGAGTGGATGAAATGGCTCCCCGGGGCTAAATGGTGGTACAATACTACATATCATTCATCTACAAAATGTACCCCATATGAAGCATTATATGGTCGGCCAGCTCCTCTGATTCCAAAGTATGTAATTGGCTCGGCTAAGGTAGATCAGGTCGACCAAGATTTTATTGACAGGGACAAACTCCTACAGTTGTTAACGGATAATCTCTCTACTGCTCAAGATAGAATGAAGCTGTAAGCTGACACACGAAGAAGTGAAAGAGAATTTTTAGTAGAAGACTAGGTTTATCTTCGCCTACAGCCATACAAGCAACTATCCAACAACACACGAGCCTCCATGAAGCTATCTCCACGTTTTTATGAGCTCTATCAGATCGCAGAGCGTATTGGAGCTGTGGCATACAAACTTAAATTGCTTGAGAATGCCAAAATTCACCCTGACTTCTATGTGTCAAGTTTGAAGCCCAAGTTGGGAGAACACGAGTCACCCCAGATTCAACTACCCAATACCACTGATAATGGATATATCCAAGCCCAGTCGCAAGCCATTCTCGACCGCAGAATCATCATGTGTCACCGACGTCCCTCCACTGAAGTACTAGTGCATTAGAATAATTTACCACCTGAAGACGCCACATGGGAATCATATGAGGAGCTAAATACCTGGTTCCCTGAATTCATAGAACCTCAACCTTGAGGACAAGGCTGATTGGAAGAGGGCGGGATTGATAGGACCCTAGTAGGGTTGGGTCCTACTCAACCAAGTAGCAGCTAATAAAAACCCTATGAGTGTAATAAATCCCACCTAGTCGCCTCTAACCTATAAAGAAGAGAGGCTAGGGTTTATATTTGAGTTATTAGGCCTCTTAGCCATCGCCCCCCTTGTTACTGGGCCGGTTGACTAAAGTTGAGGGTAAATTAGGTTTCACTTAGGAAGTAGCCCCTAGGGCTAGGGTTTAGAGCTCTATATAAGCTTGTAGCCTCCACCTCTTTGGAATAAAAAAGATTAATCTACAATTGCAGCCACCAGGCTACTTGGAGAGTGAAACCCCTATAGTGTTCCAAGGGTTGATCCCCCTCAAAGATCAATCTCCATAGAATTCCTTTGGGGTTCTATCACACCCTAGACTACCTAGGAAGTTGGACCTGGGTGGTGCCACCACCCCAGTCTAGCGGTGCTACCACCAGACAGTGTCCAGCACTCTTGGTTGGGCCTTAAACCAGGCCTAAGCTAATCCAATACTGGGCCTAGTTGGCCACTAACAAGGTTAAAGTATTAACACCTAATCTTAACCCTAATTATACGTTAACTATGAAATTAAAGATATTTTCTAAGCTATTATAAAGTCCGCAAGTCAAGACTTCTTTCTCCAGCAAGCTTCTAACGAACTTCTGGCGGTCTTCCGATGAACCCTCAGATACCATTCTGCGGACTACCAGTGAGCTCCGCAAACTTCTAACAAACCTTTCGACAAACTTTCAAAAACCCTTCGGCAAGCTCCCTACTCGTTCTCGGCCAATTCCGACAGTACTCCCAACGAATCTTTAAACTTCCATCGAACTCTCGAATTCCCAATGATTCCATCGTACTTGACTCTCGCCTTTGTTTCGCTTTACATCTTCATCATTATCATAGTTAATCCTGCACACAAGCCAAAACTCTACTTCGATCTAGATAGTTATTAAAATGTGAATTGACATTTCGTGGCCCGGCTCGTCATTGGCTTATCAACGCTTCGTCCAATACTTCGGCACATCATCCTCTCTTACGGCCTATTGCCCAATTGGTAGCTAACCTCTGTAGCCCTGATCTCCTTGGCGTAACTTTGCTCTTCTTAGCCTGATGCCTAATGTCCGAAGCCTTCTACCGATTATCCAATATCCTGACATGATTTTCTCTGGTGCAACGTCAATTCCTCCTGTGTCAACTATCTAATCCTGATCGAGAATAGACATACGTCACCCAAAACGTAGTTAGACAATAAACCACAATCAATTAGTTTCATCATCAAAATCCGAGACCCAACAATCTCTCCCTTTTTTATGATGACAACTAATTGATGACTGATGGAGTTAATCTTAACTCCTCGGAGTTTAACCAAACTCTCCCTATCAATATGCCATTGATAGAACACTTGGATTATCCCAAATCCAAGCAACATTCATCATATGTTATGAAAAATATCATGCAAATGTAAATACTCAAAACATCACACATTGCATGATAACATTAATCCACTTCTCCCTAACATCATAGCTAGTTTAAAAGATATGCAAGTTTTACAATTATACTAGCTAGATTTTCATCAACATTCAATCATGGCAAGTTTCTCATGATAGGCAAGATAGCACTTTGTTTATCATACAAGCATAAAAGTATAGCAAGTGTAAGATTATAATTTTTAAGTATTGCACTTTTGCTTCTATTGAGATAGCAAGTTCTTTTCCCTTTTTGTAGGCTAGCAATTTCTTTGCAATATGCCAAGCTAGCTACTTTGTAGAATTTTTACAACTTTAAACATGCAAGCAACAAGTTACTTTTCTTTGCAATACATAAGCTAGCAATTTTATGAGATACGCAAGTTTTGTCATTATCAAGTTCTCCCCCTTTGTCAATGTCAAAAAGAAGGGAGGACATAGTTTTCAACATTAAAAAATAGAGTCAATCAACATCACATGATGCATACATGACCAAGAAATCAGGTTTCTAGTAAGATCAAGATCAAGAGATATCATTCATGGTAAATATTCTTTTTAGCAAGATCAAGATCATGATTTTAAAACAAATTCTAAACATATTTTCTTGACATTCATTTTTAAGCTATGATCAAAAGAATAAATCAATGATGTTTTTACATCAATTTTCAAACATCACATAAGGCATACAAGAAAAAAAAATCATGTCAAGAATTCCAAAAAGCATTTCAAGCCAACAAGATCACATTTGAAGGATAAAATATATAACAAATGTAAATGTGGATAAATGATTCATTTGAGTTCATCATTTTATTAGCAAAACCACTTGATTCAGGCAAAAGAATTCCAAGTATCAAATATCAAGATATCAAGATTTGGATTGTGATAAAGCTTATTCAAGTTCGAATCATCAAAATCATTAACATAGTTAATGAGATTCATAAATGATATGGACTTGAATTATTTTCCTCTTTGGTAAATGATAAAAGAAGCAATCATAGAGGAAAGTATTTTGATTCATAAAAATATCTAAAGTCAAGAATTCAAAGTCATGATTTCAAGAGATCAAGAGAAGAGTCATAAGTAAAAATTCAAATTCAATTCGTCAACTTCAAGCTCTTCATCAAAATTACTTTCGAGATTCATACAAGGTCATAAATGAATTTATCACTTGTCTTTCATCCAAAAATCAAAAACTCTAGGGATAGAAAAATTTCAAGGAACAAGCATTTTCCCTTTTTGATTAAATTCATTTAAGCATGCCTTTGTCTTAAAAAGAAATGTCAACATTCAAGGTGGAAAGGCAAATTTCATCATAAAGATCATAAAATCATAACTCATTAAGTATGCGGCATTTTTCAAAATTGATTCACATGATTCATGAAATGAGTTCATTAATTTCAATATGATAGAAAATATATTTTTATTTCATGCAATTGATCTCATATGGGAATGTTCAAATTTTTGCCAAATCAATACAAATATCAATGTTCAAGTGCGAGAGGCAAACTTCATCAAAAAGATCATCAAGCATGATACCATCATTTTAATTCCAATGATAATTCTTTTATTTTCAGGATATCGATCTTTTTAACTCATTCAAGAATTATTTAATCATCAAGAAATTTCATGTATCAAATAAAGGACAGATTTTTTATTCATATATTCAAACCATCATCAAAATTTCTTTCATAATTCAAGAGATTCATAGCATGCATATATGTGTATCATGTATAAAATCGTAACACACGTTTTGTCATCAAAACCAAAAAATATGATGTCATCTAAAAAATTTGCCATAAAAATAATTAAAAATATATATATGGAGAATCATTAAGCAAAAGACTTGATTCATCATGATAATACATTTTGCTTCCCCCTTTTTTATGTGTTTCAATTAAGGTGAGCATGTTCAAATTTTTACAAGAATGTCAAGCATCACATTTAGAGATGAAAGCATCATTATGACCACTTTTCTTTCATTTGGAAAGTTTATTGATAGCAATGTGGGTTAAGTCTTTTAGTTTTACAATTTATTTCATAAAGACATGCATCATTGTATCAATCCTAAATTATCATCAAAATCTTTCATTCAGAAAATTTGTGAGAAGCAACATAGATTTGATTATATGTAAGCATGTTCAATTCTTTTGTATAAATGATGTGTGTCAATTTCAAAACTGAAACTTAAGTTTCGTCATCAAGACCAAAAATAAGACACGACATCTAAAAATTTCGTCATAAAACTGTTAAGACCAAACACCTAAAACATCATGATATCACATCTTCAATTTTTATGTGTTTTATTTTATGCGGTTGATCTCATATAAGCATGTTCAAATTTTTATATAAAAGTCATGCATCATTTTATAAATCTGAAAAATAATTTTCATCATAAAAACCAAAGTACACAATCATGGATTAACCCTATTAAACATAATCATGCTAATTAATTTTTGTGTTAAAACCATGCATCAAAATCTGATACGGAAATCATAAACATTCATGGAATTAATCTTGTACAAGCATTGTCACAAATCATATAGTTATCATCCATAATGTTACATTATTCAAAATTACAAAACATAACATGCATGAAACCTTAGCAATATAATTTTCATGATCAAGTTTTTAATTTTTCAAAGACGTTAAAAAGAGAAACATGATATAATTTTTGAAAAACAATTTTTTATTTCTTATTTACTAAATTAAGCACTCATAAAAAAGATATCAAGTAATTTCAAAATAAGGTAGAAGCATTTTGGGTGAGGTACTTACCTTGTTGACGAAACCCATCAAAGCCCAATTTGCCTCTTCTTTACTTGATTCGCCCTTGGGTGCCTTTCTCTTCTTTGACCTCTTCCTCTATTCAAGTTTATTTTTTATTTTAGATTTTTATTTTAAGAACTTTTTAAGTTTTAATGTTCGAAGTTCAAGTTCATCATTGTTCTCATCACTTGAGTCATCACTAAGTGGCATTCATTTGTCTAAAGTTCCAAATTCTTCCTATTCTTTGGAATGTGGTTCATGTATTCATCGAGTTCAAAATGTTCCAAGAATGTCATTTCATAAGTCATTAATCACCCGATTAGTTCTTCCAATAAAAAGTTATTTAAATCTTTTGATTCATGTATCACCGTTACTTTTGGATCTCATCTTTTTGGAAGGGATCTTAAGATCTTATTAGTGAGTCCAAAATTCAAAAAATATTTACTAAGATTTTTCAAGCTATTGACGATATCCGTGAAATGGGTATATATGTCACCGATAGACTCGCTTGGTTGCATTCGAAAACCTAAAAATATTGCATCAAAATATTAACTTTTGAATCTTTGACTCTACTCGTTCCATCGTATGTGACTTCAAGTTTGTACCAAATATCAAAAGCCATTTTGCACGTTGAAATCTGATTAAATTTAATTTTATCTAGAACACAAAATAAGGCTTTGCATTTAAAGAAAAATATTTCTTCTCCAAATCTAATCATTCGTTCATTAGTTTAGAGGAAAGTTAAAAATCATTTTCAATAACGCTCCATAAATCCAAATTTAAAAAAATCAAGAAAACTCTCATTCAAGTTTTTCAATATGTGTAGTCCGATCCATTAAAGAATGATGGACGAACAACCGAAAAGCCCTCTTGAAAGCCATGAAGAGTCATTTCTCATGGGTGTGAATTCGAATGAGAAATAATGTGGCTCTAATACAAATTGTTGGGATCGAGAGCAGCACTAAGAGGGAGGGGGGTGAATTAGTGGAGCGGATAAAGACGATAAATTTTAGTGATTTAAATAAGTTTTAAAAACTTCATATGATTAAAAGCAACGTTTCATTTAAATTATGAAAGGAATGATGCTTTAAACTTGAATCTGATTATAAGAAGGAGAAATAGAGGAAGTAAAGTGAAGATGGTTTGCAGAAGTGTAAATAACAATAATATAAATGCAAACCTAGATTTTTATAGTGGTTCAGTCATACGACCTACATCCACTCTCGAATCCTCTTCTCTTGAGGCGATCGGCTTTCCACTAGGTATCCTCCTTCCAACAGATGAGGATTGACTCCCTTACAGCTCTCTCTTTTTAACGAGCTTAGGCGGTAACTCTTACAAAGCCTCTCACCCATCTCTTAGACTATATCACACTTAAAGCTTAGAGGAAAGATTTTGATACTATTACAATAGAGTTTTCCCTTTTTCTTTCTCAGGTTTTGTGTGTATTTCAACCATGGATGAGAGGGGTATTTATAAGCCTCAAGGTGATTCAAATTTGGAGCCATCCTGATTTTCAAAGTGCTGGCGGTACCACCGCTTGTGCACTATGGTTCTGTTAGTGTATTGGGCGGTACCATTGCCCAGTCTGGCGGTACCACCGCTTGACACACTAACACGGTCAGTGTACTGGCGGTGGCACCGCTGGAACGGTTAGTGTATTTGACGATAACACTGCCAAGCCAGCGGTGCCACCACCCGGGCACTCTGCCCAAAGCGGTACCACCGCCTAGGCTAGGTGGTACCACTTCCCCAAACTACCTGGGAAGCTGGACCTGGGCGGTGCCACCACCCCAGTCTGGTGGTGCCACCGCCAGATAGTGTCCAACACTCTTGGTTGGGCCTTAAACCTAGCCCAAACCAATCCAATACCGGGCCCAGTTGGCCCGGTACAAGGTTAAAGGATTAACACCTAATCCTAACCCTAATTATGTGCTAACTATGAAATTAAAGACTTTTCCTAAGCTATTACAAAGTCCGCAAGTCAAGACTTCTTTCTCCGACGAGCTTTCGGTGAACTTTCGACAGTCTTCCGATGAACCCTCGGATACCATTCTGTGGACTCCCGGCTATTAGGATCGGAGAGGCACTAAGAGGGGGGGGTGAATTAGTGTAGCGGATTAAACGTAAGTTAAAAAATAATTTCATAAATGTCTAGTTCGTATGAAAACTTCGATGCGACGAAAGATGACTTAATTGAAGTTCCTTGAGTAAAGGTGCTAAAAAACTGAATGATTTACAGCCAAGTAAAGGAATGATTCAGAACTTTAAACACTCACACATTCAAGAACGCCACGATGTATAATGGTTCGGTCAAGTGACCTACATCCACTTCCGAAGCCTTCTCCGATGAGGCTCCCAACTTCCACTAGCAAATCCTTTTAAAGGGGAAGGACCAAACACCCCTCTTACAATCCTTTTACAAGAAGTTCACACTCTTAAAAAATTTTCAAAGAGAAAGGAGGTGAACACAAACTATTGAAAACAAGGCTTTTCCAAGACTTAGGCTCAATTTCTAACTCACAAAAGGGTACCCTTTCAGCTGAGAAAGGGGGGGTATTTATAGATCCAAAAAGGATTCAAATTTGAGCTCCAAATTTGAATTCAATTTGGGTTTCCCAGTACTGGCGGTGCTACCGCTTGTCAGAGGTGATGCCACTGTTTATCAGTCGTCAGACTGACAATGCATAGGCGATACCACCGCCCAAGGCAGGCGGTGCTACCACTTGTGCCTTCAGGCACTGGGCCGTACTACCGCCCCAGGCTGGGCGGTACCACCGCCCAACACTCGGCTGCCAAGCAGTTCCACCGCTTAGCACAGGCGGTTCTAGTGCTTTGGCCCATTCAAAGAAAGCTGAATGGGCCCTGTTTTAGGCCTAAATTGACCCAGTAAGAGCCCGGTTGGCCCCTACTAGGTTTCAGTAGGATTAATTTGAAATCTTTGCCCTAATTACGTGCCAACTACGAAATTGAAACATAATTAACAATGATTTGAACCGACATTCTTCAAGTATTATTCCGGCGAGCTTTATGAGGAGATTCCGACGGTCTTCCGATACTTCCCTCAGATTTCTTCCGACGGATTCTCAACATGCTCCTAGATTGTATGGCGAGCTCAACGAGTCTTCGGCAAGCTTCTGAACCTTCTCGGCAAACTCCGCGAACCTTCGACGATCTTTACGGCGAACTTTCAAAAACTTCGGTAAGTCCCTGATTCGATCTCGGTTAGTTCCGACAACACTTCTGATCTACGGCAGAAGATGACAATGGAGATGGCAACGTCAAGACCAATTATGGGAATTTCTTGGCTGACGGTGGGTGGCAGGAATGGCAGCAAAAGTAGTAAGATCGCTGCTCTGATACTAGATGATAGAACACCAGAGGAATTCTATAAAGATTGATCTTTGAGGGGGATCAACCCTTGAAACGCTATAGGGGTTCCACCCTCCAAGTAGTCAGACAGATGACTGCAAAGTAGATTGATATTTCTTATTAAAAAGAGGTGGAGGCTACATGCTTATATAGGACTCCAAACCCTAGCCCTAGTGGCTGCGTCCTAAGTAAAATATCTCTTTTGCCCTCGACCCTGATCGACCCGCCAACAAAAGGGGGGTGGCAGCTAGGAAGCCCAAAGGCCCAAATATAAACTCTAGCCCTCTTCTTTATAAGAGAGAGGTGGCTAGGTGGCTTATTATAATTTCACAGGGTTTTTATTAGCTGCTACTTGGTTAAGTAGGACCCAACCCTACTAGGGTCCTATCAAATACCCTCGGGTGCAACAACCAGGTTCCAAACCTTGTTGGAGTACATAGAATCCATTTCTGAATTCATGGCTTCATGCTATTTCCCAAAGTCTATGCTCATAATAGCCTTCTCGTAGGTCTGAGGTTCAATATCCTCAACATCATCTCTTCTGATATATCCTGTATATCTCTCAGGAGGATGGGATACTTTACCAGACCTACATAAAGTTGGAACTTGTGTGCTAGGTACCTGAATAGATTATGGCTGTGGAATGGTGCTTGAGCTAGATTCTCCAATCTCGCCCAACTCTATCATGCTCCCACTGTCTCCACCAAGAATGTGTTCCTTCTCAAGGAACATTGCTCTCTTGGCTACAAAGACCTTTTGGTCCTCAGGGTAATAGAAATAATACTCACAAGTTTCCTTGGGGTATCCCACGAACTTGCACCGTTCCATCTTGGATTTCAACTTGTCGGGGTTGTGTCTCTTGACATGGGCAGGGCACCCCCCAAATCTTAACAACCTTAAGATTAAGCTTCTTCCCATTCTATATCTCATATGAAGTAGATATTACTGACTTAGTTGGAATTCTGTTCAGAAGGTAACCTGCGGTCTCTAGGGCATATCCCCAGAATGAGATGGGTAGGTCGGTGAAACTCATCATAGAATACACCATGTCTAACAGTGTATGATTCCTCATTTCTGATACATTATTAAGCTACGGTATATAAGGAGGTATCCACTGGGATAAAATCCCATAGTCTTTGAGAAACTGGGTGAACTCTATACTCAAGTACTCACCTCCTCGATCTAATCGAAGGGTTTTAATACTCTTTCTAGTTTGGTTCTCCACTTCATTCTTATATTCCTTGAATTTCTCAAAAGTCTCAGACTTGTACATCATTAAGTATACATGTCCGTATCTTGAGAAATCATTAGTGAAAGTAATGAAGAAAGAGTAACCACTTATGACATGAGTCGACATGGGACTACATACATCACTATGTATGAGTTCTAGCAACTCAATAGCTCTCTCTTTAGTTCTACTAAATAGAGAGTTGGTCATCTTTCTCCGAAGGCAAGTTCGCAAGTTGTATATGACTCATAGTTGAATGGATCTAGATATCCATTCTTTAGTAACTTTTAAATCTTTCCCTCATGGATGTGACCTAGCCTACAATGCCACAGATATGCATTGTTCACCTCTTCTCATTTCCTCTTTGACTCACTTACACTCATGATGTATGGAGCTATATCTAGCATAAATAAACTATTATGCAACATTCCTCTCATGATGATCTCATCATCTAATACTATTGAACAGCCATTGTTCTCAAAAATTAATTTATATCCACTAACCGTCAAACATGAAATGGAAATAATATTTGTGATAATAGAAGGAACATAATAGCATGCATCTAATGCAATAATAGCTCCACCAAGCAGATGTAGGGTGACCTTGCCAATAGCCACTACAGCAACCTTTACTTCATTGCCCATCTTAATATCCATCTCGCCTCTCTTCAATCTCCTAAGTCCTGCCAGAACCTGCAATGAATTACAGATATGATAAGTGTTGGGAAATCCATCAGGGGAGCGACATCACATGCACACCGGAAGGATAGAAAACAAAAAACCCTAGATTTCCCATAGAAATTTTTCGTCATCATGCGAAGATTGATTGTCAAAACAAATCTACAAAAAACTACACGTGTAAAAGAAAGAACCTAGGGAGATCGTATATCCCTGAATCCCTACAGATCTGTAGGAGAGGATGAAGGAGGTCAAGCATCCTCCTCTCTAGCAGTATCCACATGGCAGGGATTGCAACGATGCACCTCTCTCTCTAGGGAGAGAAGAACAGGAGGTGGCTACTAAAAGAAACCCCCCAGCCTATAGAGCTTTGGTTCCCTCTTATTTATAGAGACCCCCTGAAAACCCTAATGGATCTTTTACCCTATTGGGTATTAGATCTCCATCCAATTATCCAAGCCTCTTGGATTAGTGGGTCTCTACCCAATAATCTCTTATTAGCAATTATTAGATCTCATCTTAGGATCCAAAAAATCAGGGGCATAATGGATATCCAATAAGATAGGGGTTTCAACGGATATCTCATATCTGAACCTCTACTCGTCGCAACACCTACCATATGTGTGTGACCCTCTAAGCCCAATATCGAGCTGACCGTGAGTCATACTTGTCAGAACTCCTTCTGACTTAGTGAATTATTATCTCTATAATAATTCACCTAACTCATCGACTACGGACGTACCAGGCCACTACGCCGCGACCCCCAGATGATACAAGGGAATCCAATCCTTTGGACTTATCTATCCTCAGTTATCATGTATCTATAGTCCCTCATCCATCCAATATCCCAGAGACCCTATACCGAGCATGGTGCTGTCAGGCCCATATAGTCTCTCCTCGAGTCTTGCTCTTGTCAGATTCTCCCGGAGAACCATTTCTCTCTCAATCCGAATAACCTTAGCTAAGGATTTGTTCGAGCAAGAACACATGGGATATTCCTCTTATGATACTGAGAGCGGATGATCCTCTATTGACACTCAATAGCTCTCGTAAGGTTGGCTACAACTCCCAATAACCGACTGTACTAGATTTGGAACTTTCCAAACCTATAAGTTCGGTATCAAAGAGTGGAGTACTCATACAGGACATCTTTAGTGTCTCAAGTCTAAGGACCAGATATACTACTAGGACTACGGAATCACTATCTGACGTGAGGTATCAATAACCATCCAGTATTCCGTAGGCGGATCAATCAGTAAACTCATTCCCCAATAAGCACCTACAATGTACCCTTAGTGTCCCCACACGAGTTGCTATGAGACCAGCTATCTCCAGTCTATCCGATTATCTCGATGTCCTTCTCGAGTAACCTATGACTAGGATAATTTAGGGTCTGTGTTTAAAGGTGAATCAGTCTCATTATCGTGATCTCATCACAATTCAATTCCCATTGTATAGATCTAAGGACATCACAATATATGCAACACATAAGATAAAGTGATAAAACACCTAATAATAAGCAATGAGAAAAAATGCATATCAAATCACAAGTGCCATCACTCATGTGATAGGCTTGCAGGGCACATATGACTAGCAATCTCTCACTTGACCTGAAGCTAATCACTAACATGTCTGATCCCCATCAGACCTTTGTGACGCTTAAAGACAATCTGAGTCAATGGCTTTATCAGTGGATCTGCAATATTATCTTCGGATGGAACTCTTTCCATTGCTACATCTTTTCGAGGCACGATCTTTCTAATAAGTTGGAACCTCCTCAGAACACTTCTGATGAGACCTGGGTTCTCTTATTTAAGTAATCGCCCTGTAGTTGTCGCATTATAAGGGAATTAGCTCCTCGTTGCTCGGGACGACTACTAGATCCGTGATGAACTTCCTCATCCAGACTCCCTCCTTTGCTGCCTCTTCCGCAGCAATGTATTCCGCCTTTGTGGTCGAGTTAGCAGTAGTGTCTTGCTTGGAACTCTTCTAGCATACTGCTCCTCCATTCAGGGTGAACACATACTCGAATTAGACTTGCTATCATCGACATCAGACTAGAAGCTCGAGTCCGTGTAGCCCTCAACCCTGAGGCTACTACCTTCATATACTAGTAAAAGATCCTTAGTCCTTCTCAAGTACTTAAGGATACTTTTTACTGCTTTCCAATGCTCCAAGCCTGGATCTGCCTGATATCTACTCGTGACACTCAGAGCATGCGCTATACCAGGCCTGATATAGCATACATAATAGATTCTATCGCTGATGCATATGGTATCATATCCATGTGTGCTCTTTCTTTATGAGTCTTTGAGGACATACTCCTAGAAAGTGATATTCCATGTCTCATTGGTATGAGACCTCTCTTGGAATTTTTCATGCCAAACCTTTTGACAATAGTGTCTATGTACCTAAACTGGGACAAGCCAAGCATCCTCTTGGATCTGTCTCTATAGATCCGTATCTCCAATATGCAGGATGCTTCCCCTGAGTCCTTCATGGAAAAGTGCCCAAATAACCAAGTCTTTACTATGGAGAGTATTCCTACATCATTCCCAATGATCAGGATGTCATCCACATATAATACCAAAAATGTGATAGTGCTCCCACTTACTTTCCTGTACACACAAGGCTCATCTTCATTCTTAACGAAGTCATAAGATCTGATCGTCTCATCAAATCTTATGTTCCAACTTTGAGAAGCTTGCTTCAATCCATAAATGGACCTAAGCAACCTGCACACCTTATCTGTGTTATCCCTAGACACGAATGCTCAGGCTGTATCATATACATCTCCTCCTCGAGGTTACCATTGAGGAATGTGGTTTTGACGTCCATCTGCCAGATCTCATAATCATAGTGTGTTGCAATAGCCAATAGAATTCGAATGGATTTTAGCATAGCTACAGGTGAGAAAATTTCGTCATAGTCAACACCTTGTCTTTGTTGATACCCCTTAGCCACTAGCCTTGCTTTATAGGTCTCTATCTTTCCATCTACTCCAATCTTCATTTTGAAGATTCACTTGTAGCCAATGGGTACAATACCCTCGGGTGCATTAACTAGGTTCCAAACTTTGTTGGAAGACATGGAATCCATTTATGAATTCATGGCTTCTTACCATTTCCCGGAGTCTATGCTCATAATAGCCTCCTCGTAGGTCTAAGGATCAATATCCTCTCTTCTGATATGTCCCACATATCTCTCAGGAGGATGGGATACTCTATCGGACCTACGTAAAGTTGGAACTTGTGTGTTAGGTATCTGAATAGATTCTGGAATGGTGCTTGAGCTAGGTTCTCCAACCTCGCTCAACTCTATCATGCTCCCACTGTCTCCACCAAGAATGTGTTCCTTCTCAAGGAACATTGCTCTCTTGGCTACAAAAATCTTTTGGTCCTCAGGGTGATAGAAATAATACCCACAAGTTTCCTTAGGGTATCCCATGAACTTGTACCGTTCCATTTTGGATTCCAACTTGTCAGGGTTGTGTCTCTTAACGTGGGCAGGGCAGCCCCAAATCTTAATAATATTAAGATCAGGCATCTTCCTATTCCATATCTCATATAGAGTAGACATCACTGACTTAGTTGAAATTCTATTCAGAAGGTAAGCTGCGGTCTCTAGGGCACATCCCCAGAATAAGATGGGTAGGTCGACGAAACACATCATGGAACGCACCATGTCTAACAGTGTACGATTCCTCCTTTCTGATACACCATTAAGTTGTGGTGTATAAGGAGGTGTCCATTGGGATAAGATCCCATAGTCTTTGAGGAACTGGGTGAACTCTGTACTTAAGTACTCACCTCCTCGATTTGATCGAAGGGTTTTAATACTCTTTGCTGTTTGGTTCTCCACTTTATTTTTATATTCCTTGAATTTCTCAAAAGCTTCAAACTTGTACTTCATCAAGTACACATGTCCATATCTTGAGAAATCATCAGTAAAAGTAATGAAGTAGGAGCAACCACCTATGGCATGAGTCGACATGGGACCGCATACATCAATATTTATGAGTTCTAGTAACTCAGTGGCTCTCTCTCTAGTTCCACTAAATGGAGAGTTGGTCATCTTTCCCTAAAGGCAAGGTTCACATGTCGCATATGACTCATAGTCAAATGGATCTAGATATCCATCTTTTAGCAACTTTTGAATCCTTCCCTCATCGATGTGACCTAGCCTACAATGCCAAAGATATGCATCGTTCACCTCTTCTCATTTCCTCTTAGACTCACTTATACTCATGATATGTCTGTATCTAGCATAAATAAACCATTATACAATGTTCCTCTCGTGATGATCTGATCATCTAATATTATTGAATAACCATTGTTCTCAAAAACTAATTTATACCCAATAACTGTCAAACATGAAATGAAAATAATATTTTTGATAATAGAAGAAACATAATAGCATGCATCTAATGCAATAATAGCTCCACCAAGCAGATGTAAGGTGACCTTGCCAACAGCCATTGCAGCAACCTTTGCTCCATTGCCCATCTTAAGGTCCATCTCGCCTCTATTCAATCTCCTAGGTCCTGTCAGAACCTACAACGAATTGCAAATATGATAAGCACTCCCGGTATCCAATACCCATGTGTTATTAAAATATTTTGACAAATGGAGACTGATCATGAATATACCTGAAGCTTTTGCAAGCTTCTATTTTGCCCTCTCTGCAAGGTACTCTTTGCAATTCCTCTTCCAATGCCCATCTTTGTCATAGTAGAAGCACTGGCCTTTGTCCTTTGTTGGGTCTTTCTTGGCAACCTTTACCTTACCCATTTTGCTCTTGCCCTTACCATTCTTAAGGGTCTTCTCAACCTTCCTTTTCTTTCTGGTCTCACTAGTGTAGAGAACCGGCTTCTCTTTCTTGATGGTGCTCTTTGCTTCTCTCAACATATTGAGAAGCTCTGAGAGGGTCACCTTAAGTTTGTTCATATTAAAATTCATTATGAATTGAGAAAAGGAATCTGGTAGAGACTGAAGCACAAGATCCACACACAGGTTATCCTCTAGGACCATTCCTAGACTCGTGAGTTTCTCGACCCACTCAATCATCTTAAGGACATGGTTCTGAATCGGTGTCCCCTCAGTTATCCTGGCACGGAAAAGACTCTTTGATATCTCATATCACTGATTTCTTCCCTGTTCCTCAAACAGTTTATGGAGATGCAGGAGTATGGAATTAGCATCCATATTTTCATGCTGTCTCTGTAACTCAGTAGTCATAGAGGCCAACATATAACACTGAGTAAGAGTGGAATATCTATGTACTTCACATAACGAGCAATCTCATCCTCGCTTGCCCCTTCGTCGGGCGTAGGGATCACTGTATCAAGGACATACGCAATTTTCTCCGCCGTGAGAATGATTCTCAGATTGTGAAGCCAATCCGTATAATTTGGACCAGTGAGATGGTTGGCATCAAGTATGACATGTAAAGGATTTGAAAGCGATATTTTTCTGAAATAAAAGATGTAGCAAAAATAAATAACATGTAGACTTTGTAGAAATTTAAACAATTAAGATAAGGACTTCTATCTTAATGTATTCCCACTAATTTTTTCGCGAGACATATAACACCCTCCGGTATGTGAATCAGAGACCCCCGACAGATCTCTAGTGGGGATCAGGATCCAATCGGCGTCTTAACGTAACCTCGAGGGACTCGACTAATCATGTTAAGCCCGTAAAGGTAGGTAACTCTTGCCAGTCACAACTCCTTATGATTCCCATCGTGTTCAGCCTCCGAACCACCATGGCCTCGAGGGACTCGACCAACCATGATGTTCGGTTAAGTCATCACCATCGTTACAAGATGAGTCTGATTTGATGATATACTCTCGAGGGACTCGACCAAGCATACCATGTCCTCAGGTCACTGGTGACATCTTTATGTCGTAGATAAGATAGCGAGATGTGATATAGGTGAGTCTCGAGGGATTCGGCCAACTCAACCTATACTGGGAATCGGTTCCAACCTATAACGATGGAAGGCCACGTAGGTCAATCTAATTACCTCATATTTATCGACTTAATATTATTAATGGAGAGGATTTTTGATTTGGTCTCCTAACATAATGTATTACACATATACATATTTAATATATATCTACATCGCATATAAATATATATATATCTAGTTGGTGTATATCTAATCACACATCATATGAGCAATCACACCAGATGATCATGGACCACGTCCTAATGTGATCAGATCTGATCCAGTGGGCCCAATCACTCACATCAAGATCTATGTGTACTTCGGTGCATCTCTATGCCCTGTGAATCGTCCATCTCGCTACGTCGGATCCGTCGGCATCTCAACGTATCTCCATACATCAGATCGTCCATCTCGGCCTCGTGAGTCATACTACCACTACGCCTCCTCATGTAAGTACAACATAATTATAGGCATGTAGGCCCGACAATAAATGAGAAAAGAATAAAGGCTTGTAGGCCCCAATAATAATAATCACATGTACACACATCACATCACAGGTCCATGATCATCTGTCCACATCATACATCATATGTATATGTTATTTTATAGGACTACCAGATTAAAAAATAATAGTTAATTAAACTATTTAATTAACATATTTATTTTTTCTGAAATCAGGGATATAAAGGGAATTTTTGAATTCCTAGGGGTATTTTGGTAATTTGGCCAAAAGGTATTTTAGTAATTCTGTCAAAAGGGACAGAATCTAGAATTTCTGATATTCTGAGGGGTAAAATCATCGTTTACTCGAAAACCCTAACTCCTCTCCCTCTCTCGATGCGTTGCGGCTGCGGCGCCAGCCACCTCTACCTACGGCGGCCTCTGCTGCGAGGGGGCGCGGTGCTGTCGCTTGCGGGCACCCCTACAGTGCTATCCCATGGGCACCCCTACGGCACTACCCGCGGCGCAGCCATAAGCAAACACCGCTTCGTCGCGAGGCAACCGCCGAAAACGGCGCCCGACCATGCGGGCGCAACGCCCACAGTGGCACCAACCTGTGAGCGGCGTACTGCTGCGGCGTAACTTCGCCAAATGGCTACTAGTTGCACGTAGCCCGCCAGCCGCCGCTGTTGTAGGCAGCAAGGCTGCAAGCAGCCTTGTGGCCGCTGCGCTACACGAGCACAGCGGGCAGCAACAGTTACTGCCCTTCCTCGCCCTTTGCGCCAATGATTTTGGCGTCAAAAGCAGATCCAAAACACAACATATGCAGTTTAAGATCCGATCTTCGCACGAACAACCTAGCTCTGATACCACTATTGGAAAATCCGTCAAGGGAGCGACATCACATGCGCAGCGGAAGAACAGAAAACAAAAAACTCTAAATTTTTCATAGAAAGTTTTTGTCATCGTGCGAAGATCGGTGCATCAAAACAAATCCGCGAAAAACTACACATGTAAAAGAAAGTACCTAGGGAGATCGTATATCCCTGAATCCCTGTAGACCTGTAGGAGAGGATGAAGGAGGTCAAGCGTCCTCCTCTCTAGCGATATCCACATGACAGGGATTGCAACGACGCACCTCTCTCTCTAGGGAGAGAAGAACAGGAGGTGGCTACCAAAAGAAACCCCCCAGCCTATAGAGCTTTGGTTCCCTCCAATTTATAGAGGCCCCCTGAAAACCCTAATGGATCTTTTGCCCTATTAGTTATTGGATCTCCATCTAATTACCCAAGCCTCTTGGAATAGTGGGTCTCTACCCAATAATCTCTTATTAGCAATTATTGAATCTCATCTCAAGATCCAATAATTCAAGGGCTTAATGGATATCCAATAAGATAGGGGTTCACGGATATCTCATATCCGAACCTCTACTCGTCGCAATACCTACCATATATGTGTAACCCTCTAGGCCCAATATCAAGCTAGCCGTGAGTCATACTTGTCAGAACTCCTTCTGACTTAGTGAATTATTATCTCTATAATAATTCACCCAACTCATCGACTGCGGACGTACCAGGCCACTACGCCGCGACCCCCAGATAATATAGGGGATTCCAATCCTTTGGACCTATCTATCCTCAGTTACCATGTATCTATAGTCCCTTATCTATCCAATATCCTAGAGACCCTATACCGAGCATGGTGCTGTCAGGCCCATACGGTCTCTCCTCGAGTCTTGCTCTTGTCGGATTCTCCCGGAGAACTCTTTCTCTCTCAATCCGAATAACCTTGGCCAAGGATTTGCTCGAGCAAGAACACATGGAATATTCCTCTCATGATACCGAGAGCGGATGATCCTCTATTGACACTCAATAGCCCTCGTAAGGTTGGCTACCACTCCCAATAACCGGTTGTACTAGATCTAAAACTTTCTAAACCTATAAGTCCGATATCAAAGAGTGGAGTACTCATACAGGACATCCTTGATGTCTCAAGTCTAAGGACCAGATACACTACTGGGACTACGGAATCACTATCTGACGTGAGGTATCAATAATCATTCAGCATTCCGTAGGCGGATCAATCAGTGAACTCATTCCCCAATGAGCATTTGTACTGTACCCTTAGTATCCTCACACGAGTAGCTATGAGACCAGCTACCTCCATCATATAAAGGGGTATACAGCACACCAGTCTATCCGGTTATCTCGATGTCCTTCTCGAGTAACCTATGACTAGGATAATTCAGGGTCTATGTTTAAAGGTGAATCGGTCTCATTATCGTGATCTCATCATGATCCGATTCCCATTGCATAGATCCAAGGACATCACAATATATGCAACACGCAAGATAAAGTGATAAAATGCCTAATAATAAGCAAAGAGAAAAAATGCATATCAAGTCACAAGTGCCATCACTCATGTAATTGGCTTGCAGGGCACATATAACTAGCAATAAGCACTCTCGGTATCCAATACCCATGTGTTATCTTAAGATTCTGACAAATGGAGACTGATCATGAATATACCTGAAGCTTCTCCAAGCTTCTGTTTCACCCTCTCTGCAAGGTACTCTTTGCAGTTCCTCTTCCAGTGCCCATCTTTGTCGTAGTCAAAGCACTAGCCTTTGTCCTTTGTTGGGTCTTTCCTGGCAACCTTTGCCTTACCTATTTTGCCCTTGCCCTTGCCCTTCTTAAGGGACTTCTTAGCCTTCCTTTTCTTTCTAGTCTCACTAACATAGAGAACTGGTTTCTCATTCTTGATGGTGCTCTCTGCTTCTTTCAATATATTGAGGAGCTCTAGGAGGGTCACCTCAAGCTTGTTCATATTAAAATTCATTATAAACTGAAAAAAGATATCTGGTAGGGACTAAAGCACAAGATCCACACACAAGTTATCCTCTAGTATCATTCCTAGACCTATGAGTTTCTTGATCCACTTAATCATTTTAAGGACATAGTTCTGAACCAGTATCCCCTCAGTCATCCTGGCACGGAAAAGACTTTTCGATATCTCATATCACTGAGTTCTTCCCTATTCCTCAAATAGTTTACGGAGATGCAGGAGTATGGATTTGGCATCCATATTTTTATGTTGTCTCTGTAACTCAGTAGTCATAGAGGCTAATATATAACACCAAGCAAGATTGAAATCATCTATATATTTCACATAACGAGCGATCTCATCCTCACTTGCCCCTTCATCGAGCGTAGGGATCACTATATCAAGGATGTACGTGATTTTCTCTACCGTGAAAATGATTCTCAAATTGTGAAACCAATCCGTATAATTTGGACCAGTGAGGCGGTTGGCATCAACTATGCCACGTAAAGGATTTGAAAGTGACATTTTTCTGAAATTATAGATGTAGTAGAAATAAATAACATACAGACTTTGTAAAATTAAATAGTTAAGATAAGGACTTCTATCTTAATCTACTCCCACTAATTTTTCGTGAGACACACAACACCCTCTAGTATGTAAATCGAAGACCCCCGGTAGATCTCTAGTGGGGATTGGGATCCAATCAGCATCTTAACGTAACCTCGAGGGACTCGACCAGTCACGTTAAGCCTGTAAAGGTAGGCAACTCTTGCCGATCACAACTCCTTGTGATTCCTGTCCTGTTCGGCCTCCAAACCACCATAGCCTCGAGGGACTCGACCAACCATGATATTTGGTTAAGTCATCACCATCATTACATAATAAATTTGATTTGATGATATACCCTCGAGGGACTCTACCAAGCATACCATGTCCTTAGGTCACCGGTGACATCTCTATGTCGTAGATAAGATAACGAATCATGATATAGGTGAGTCTCAAGGGACTCGACCAACTTAACCTATACCGGGAATCGGTTCCTACCTATAACGATGGAAGGCCACGTGGGTCAATCTAATTACCTCACGTTTACTGGCTTAATATTATTAATAGAGAGGATTTTTGATTTAATCTCCTAACAAAATGTGTCACACACATGCATATTTAATATATATTTATATCGCATGCAAATATATATCCATATCTAGTAGGTGTATAACCAATCATACATCAGATGAGCAATCACACCAGATGATCATGGACCATATACTAATGTGATCAAGCCCGAGCCAATGGGCCGAATCACTCACACCAAGATCTATGTGTGCCGTTGCATATCTCCATGCCCTGTGATTATCTATCTTGTTTCATCGGTTTCGTCGGCATCTCAACGTATCTCCATGTGTCGGATCATCCGTCTCAACCTCGTGGGTCCCGCTCCCACTACACCTCCTCGTGTAATTATAATATAATTACAAACATGCAAGCTTGATAATAAATGAGAAAAATAAAGGCTCGCAGGCCCAAATAATAATAATCACATGTACACACATCATATCACACGGTCCATGATCATTTATCTACATCATACATCACATATATATGTTATTATATAGGACTACTAGAAATAATAATAGTTAATTAAATCTTTTAATTAATTGATATCTTTTCGAAAATAGGGATATATAAGGAATTTTTTGAATTATAAAGGGTATTTTGGTCATTCGATCAAAGGAACAAAAATTAAAATTTTTTATTAACCTAGGGGCAAAAGTGTCTTTTGCCCGAAAACGTAATTCCCTCTACTGTAGGCTATGCTATAGCTACGGCTACCGCCACCCAACCGGCGACGGCCATGCGCGCGGGGCGTCGCCTATGCCTATGGGTGCAGCGCCCATGCCTTGCCTCATGATGTTGCCCGCTGGTCCTCCATGCGCCCTTCAGCGCTACCCCCTTCCTGCACTGGTGCCACCCTCCCTTGCGGGCAAGCCACCTACTGGCATAGCCACCGCAAGCGCCGCTCCTATTGGGTGCGGCGGTGCCTTCACGAGCACCACCCACCCTTGTGAGCTCCCTACACACATGCGGCTAGTGCTACCGCTATGAGTAGACGGCCACCACCCGCCAGCCATAAGCGGCCCCTGTGAGCTCCCTGTGCACATGCGGCCAGTGCTGCCGCTACGGGCAGACGGCCACCACCCGCCGACCACAAGCGGCCCCTACGCGCACGACCATGGCTGCAAGCACCCTTGGCCAAATTACGAGGGTAGCAACAGTTGCTGCCCTCTCTCGTCTTTTGCGTCAATGGTTTTGGCGTCAAAAGCACATTCAAAACATAACATACGCAATTAAAATCTGATCTTCACATGAACTTTGCTCTGATACCACTATTGGAAAATCCAGGGGACGACATCACATGCACAGTGAAAGGACAAAAAAACAAAACACCCTAGATTTTTATGGAAAGGTTCCGTCATCGTGCGAAGATCAATGCGTTAGAAACAAATCCGCGAATATGAAAACTACTTATGTAAAAAGAAAGTACCTAGGGAGATTGTATATCCTTAAATCCCTATATATCTGTAGGACTAGATGAAGGAGTTTAAATATTCTCCTCTCTAACGATAATCTACGCAGTAGGGATTGCAACGATGCTCCTTTCTTAGGGAGAGGAGAATAGAAGGTGGCTACCAAAATACCCTAGTCTATGGACCTTTGGTTCCCTCCTATTTATAGAGGCCCCCATTAAACCCTAATGGATCCTACCCTATTGGGTATTGAATCTCCATCCAATTACCCAAGCCTCTTGGATTAGTGGGTCTCTACCCAATAATCTCTTATTAGCTCTTATTGGATCTCATCTTAGGATCCAATAATTCAAGAGCTTAATGAATATCCAATAAGTTATGGGCTCCGGTGGATATCTCATATCTAAACCTCTACTCGTCGCGACACCTACTATATGTGTGTGATCCTCTAGGCCCAATATCGAGATGGCTGTGAGTCATACTTATCAGAACTCTTTCTAACTTAGTGAATTATTATCTCTATAATAATTCACCTGACTCATCGATTGCGGATGTACTAGGCTACTACGCCGCAGTCCCTAGGTGATATAGGGGAATCCAATCCTTTAGACCTATTTGTCCTCAGTTATCATGTATTTATAGTCCCTCATCCATCTAATATCCCAGAGACCCTACACCAATCATGGTGCTGTCAGGCCCATACGGTCTCTCCTCAAGTCTCACTCTAATCGGATTCTCCCGAAGAAATCTTTCTCTCTCAATCCGAATAACCTTAGCTAAGGATTTGTTTGAGCAAGAATATATGGGATATTTCTCTCATGATACCGAGAGCAGATGATCCTCTATTAACACTCAATAGCCCTCCAAAGGTTGGCTACCACTCCCAATAACTGACTATACTAGATTTGAAACTTCCAAACCTATAAGTCCACTATCAAAGAGTAGAGTACTCATACATGATATCCTTGGTGTCTCAAGTCTAAGGATCAGATACACTACTAGGATTACGGAATCACTATCTGATATGAGGTATCAATAACCATCTAGCATTCCATAAGCAGATCAATCAGTGAACTCATTCTCCAATGAGCGTCTGTACTATATCTTTAGTGTCTCCACATGAGTAGCTATGAGACCAGCCACCTCCATCATATGGACGGGTATACAGTACACTAGTCTATCTGGTTATCTCGATGTCCCTCTCGAGTAACCTATGACCGAGATTATTTAGGGTCTGTGTTTAAATGTGAATCGGCCTGATTATCGTGATCTCATCACGATCTGATTCCCATTGCACAGATCTAAGGACATCACAACATATATAACACGTAAGATAAAGTGATAAAATGCCGAATAATAATAAGCAAAGAAAGAGTGCATGTCAAGTCACAAGTGTCATTACTCATGTGATTGGCTTGCATGGCACATATGACTAGTAGCTACAAGTAGTGGTATCACCCAGTACTGGCGGTAGTACCGCTAGTACACTGAAAACCTAGGATGAGATATTTTTAGATCTATTTTTTAAGCCATTTAGGGCCTATAAATACCCCACTCATCTCTGCTGGGTTTACATAAGAATAGTGAACGAAAAACTTATGATTCTAAATGTGCAAACTTTGTTATAAACTCTTGAGTATTCCCATCCTCTTTAAAGTCTAAGAGTTCATTCTAAGGGAGGTATGAGACTTACAAAGGTTCTCACATAAACCTATGAAAAGGAGAAAGGGTTATAAAAAGGGTAGTTGATCTTCGCCCATTGAAAGAAGATCGTTAGTGGAAGCTGATAGCTTCGACGGAGGAGGAATCGGGAGTGGACGAAGGTCGCAACGACCAAACCACTATAAATCCGATATACTTTTCCTTTATTCTTTTTATTTTTATTTCTTACTGATTTAGTTGCTCATTACTTTTACTCTCATTCCAAGTAAAACGTATTTTCGATACGGGTTTGATCAAACAAAATTTTTTGAAATGATTCAACTTTTCGAAAGCACTAATTCCCCACCACCCCCCACCCCCTCCTCTTAGTGCTAGTACAATCCTAACAAAAAAGATCGACGTAATGGTGTCATTTTATTTTGTTACGATCAGAGAGGCACTAAGAAGGTGGGGTGAATTAGTGTAACAGATTAAAACTTGTAAGTTTGAAACCGATTTCATAAATAGCTAGTTCATATTAAGATTTTGATTCAATGAAGATGACTTAGTTGAAGTAGCTAGAGTAAAGGAGATGAAAATCGAATGATTTAAGTATAGAAACGATTCAGAAATTTAAATACTCACACATTCAAGAACACCACGATGTATAGTGGTTCGGTCAAGTGACCTGCATCCACTTCTGAAGCCTTCTTCGATGAGGCTCCCAACTTCCACTAGCAAGTCACTTTGAAGGGGAAGGACCAAATACCCCTCTTACAACCCTTTTACAAGAGGTTCACACTTTTACAAATTTTTCAAAGAGAAAGAGGGAGGTGAACACTAGCTATCGAAAATAAGACTTAGCCAAAGCTTTTCTCAATTTCTAACTCTCAAAAGGGTGATGTTTCTGCTGAGAAATGAGAGGTATTTATATACCCCAAGAGGATTCAAATTTGGGCTCCAAATTTGAATTCTTTTTTGGTTTCTCGGTGTTGGGGTGCCACCGCTTGTCAGTTGTCAGACTGATAATGCACTGGGCAGATCCATCACCCAAGGCAACGGTGCCACCACCTAGCTTGTTGGTTCTGGGTGGTGCCACCGCCCAGCATGTTTCAACACATCGGTTTGGGCCTTAAACTCGGCCCAAACCGATCCAAAACAAGGCCCAATGGGCCCCTACTTTGGGTTATAGGATTAACACCTAATCCTAACCCAAATTATATGCTTAACTACAAAATTGAAACATACTTCTAAGTGATTTAAACTGACATTCTTCAAGTCTTCTTCCAGTGAGCTTTCTGGCGAAATTTCGGTGGACTTCCGACACTCCTTTGAATTTCTTCCAGCGGACTCCCAACAAGCTCCCGGATTCCATGGTGAGTTCAATGAGTCTTCGGCAAGCTTTCGAACCTTCTCAGTGATCTCCGCAAACCTCCGACGATCTTTTCGGTGAACTTCCAAAACCTTCGACAAGTTCCTGATTTTATCTCGGTTGGTTCCGGCAACACTTCTGACAATCCTTCGGACTTCCGGTGAACTCTTAAACTCCCGGCGAACTTGACCTTAGTAAATCACTTTATGTTTTCATCCCATCGTAGTTAATCCTGCACACTTATGTCGACAATATGGATTAGAACAAATAATTTACCAATTGACTTTATCATCAAAATCTGAGATTCAACAATCTCCCCCTTTTTGATGATGACAATCAATTAATGATGGAATTAATCTTAACTCGCCCTATTTATATGCCATATCATGAGAAGGTAAAAACACTTGAATTCAATCTTCTTGAATTCATCCCAAACCCGATAAGTTTCATTCATTAAACTTTCCGTCATGCTTAACAAGCATGATCTTCCATCCATAAATATGAAACTTCGTATTTTTCACAATGTCATGGCATGTTATGCATTTTTTAGTCAAATGATAGACATTTATCATTTCGACAAGAGAAACTAATCACAAATTGAATTACCACATGGATCAAATGATATCAATGAAGTGCATAAGATCAAGGCATGATATCAAATGAAATATTAACTTATCATATCAATAAAAAAGAATCTAATTTTTAAACATGATATGATATCGATCTCAAAACACTTGAATTCAATCTTCTTAATACCATACAAGACATTTTATCAAGTTATTTTCATATGTCTCATCAATTTACACATTCTTCTCCCCCTTTGTCATCAATAAAAAAGAGGTGAAGTAGCTACAAAAAAAAAATAAGTAGTCAATTATCAAGCATATGATAAATGAGTTGAACATAATGCAAAATATGTCATCCTTGACAGAGAAATCCGAAAAATATTTGAATCATTTTTATTCATATTCATGAGATCCGAAAGAAAACATTTGAGTGTCAAAATGCTAATGAAGAATTCATACATGAAGAATATAAGACTCAATTTTTTGATTGAGAATTCAAGCATAGAATTGTGAAAGGATAGATTATTAAAGTCATTCATCAAGGATTTCATATTTTAAGGTAAACTCCATGAGAATGAGATGTCAAAACTCATAAAACTTCAATGATTGAAATATATTAATATCAAAAATTTGAAGGAAAAACTTCGATGTGGTATTCTTGTAGTGATTCATGAGGAGGAAGTCATAAAACCTTGAATTATACCGATTAGCATAAGAATAAAAATCGAAAATGAACATTTAAGAACTTAATTTTGCACAAATAATGATATTAATTTATGCATATGTTAAGCTTCATATAAAATTCAAGTCATGAAATATCTTTAGTCATACTTAAAGGAGGGTATAAAATAAGTTTTTACTACATCATTAGTGTCCACTATTTAAAGGAGGAAAACAACATCATGATAGCTTTCATCAAGATTATGATCGAAAGATAAAATGAGAGCTCATGATATAAAGATGTCATCAAAATGCGAAAATATAATATATCAATGTGAAACTATCAAAACTGAAAATTTAATCATTTCATCAAAAGTCATAACTCAAAAATTCATCAATAGGAAGATCAAAATGCCAAGATGATATTGTAAAGATGTCATTCAAAAATGAAGAGGTGATATTAAGATGATACAATCAAAACCGAAGTTGGAAAATTTCAGAAAAGAAGCATACAACATCATGTATTAGAATAATTTAGCATGCCTAATTCTCCTCTAATGAAGTTAAATTATTCTTCATTTAGGGGTTTTATGAAGATGTCCGCTAATTGGTGTTTTGTATCAATAAATTCTAGAATGACATTATTATTATTGACATGATCTCGTATAAAGTGATGCCTAATGTCAATATGCTTAGTTCTTGAGTATTGAATTAGATTTTTTGTTAGATAAATAACGCTTGTATTATCATATTTTATGGGAATGTTCTTTAAATAAATTTCATAGTCTTCTAAGGTATTTTTCATTCAAACAACTTGTGCACAACATGCACTTGCAGTTATGTATTCGGCTTCCGCCATAAATAGTGCAATCGAATTTTGTTTCTTGGAAGTCCAAGAAACAAGTGCATGTCCTAAGAATTGGCATGTTCCAGATGTACTCTTTCTATCTATTCTACATCCACTAAAATCTGCATTCGCATAGGCTTTTAAATCAAAGTTATCGGATTTTGGATACCATAATCCTAGATTAGGAGTTCCTTTAAGATACCTAAGGATTCTTTTAATGGTTTTAAGGTGAGATAACTTAGGATTAGCTTGGAACCTTGCACATAGACCTACACTAAATATGATATCTGGTCTAGCTGCGATGAGATAAAGTAAGCTACCTATCATTCCCCTATATGTTTTTTGATCAAAATTTTTTCCACTTTCATCCAAGTCTAACTTGGTGGAAGTACTCATTGGAGTGTTGATGGCTTTTGAACCATCCATGTTGAATCGTTTTAACAAATCTAATGTATGCTTTGTTTGATTAAGAAATATACCATCACTTAGTTGTTTAACTTATAATCCTAAAAGGAAGGTTAATTCTCCCATTAGGTTCATTTCAAATTAATGACTCATACAATTGGCAAATGATTCACATAGTGATTCATTCGAAGAACTGAAAATAATATCATCAACATAAATTTGAACAATAAAAAAATTATTTTTAAAATGTTTAATAAATAATATAATATCAACCTTGCCTTTAGTAAAATTATTTGAAATTAAGAAAGAACTAAGCTTCTCATACCAAGCCCTAGGGGCTTGTTTTAATCCATAGAGAGCCTTAGTTAGTTTAAACACATGATTGGGAAGAAGAGAATTTTCAAATCTGGGTGGTTATTCAACATACACTTCTTCGAAAATAAAACCATTTAAGAAAGTACTTTTGACATCCATTTGAAAAAGTTTAAAATTATTACTACTAGCATAGGCAAGGAGCATCCTAATGGCTTCTAATCTTGCCACAGGAGCAAAGGTCTCTTCATAATCGATACCTTCTTCTTGGTTAAAACCTTTGGCCACTAGTCTAGCCTTGTTTCTAACCTCGATACTGCATTCATCTTGCTTGTTTCTAAAGACCCATTTAGTACCAATAACTAAATGGTTACTAGGTCTAAGAACAAGCTTTCATATCTCATTCCTTTCAAATTGATTCAATTCTTCTTACATTGTGATAACCCATGAATCATCTTTCAAGGCATCGTCAATGCACTTAGGTTCAATTTGAGAAAGAAAAGTGGCATGGGCATAAAATTTTTTAAAGGAAGAACGAGTTTGAACCTCTTTCGATGTATCTCCTATAATTAACTCCTTGGAATGGGCATCTACATACTTCCATTCCTTAGGTAAGGAAATTTGGGAAGAAGATGCATCCAAGTTATTATTTTGAGGAGAGGGTTCATTTAAATTCAAACCATCAAAACCAAAATCATCATCAAAATCTTTTTCCTTAAATTTAAAATTTTCATTAAAAACTATATGAATAGACTCTTCTATAACTAACATTCTTTTATTAAAAATATGAAAAACTTTAGAAACGAAAAAGTAACCAAGAAAGATGCCTTCATCGGATTTAGCATCGAATTTTCCTAAAGCATCCTTTTCATTAAAAATAAAGTATTTGCAACCAAAAACTTTAAAATAAGAAACAATAGTTTTTTTGTTATTCCATAATTCATAAGGAGTCTTGGATAGAGATGGTCTTACTAGAACCCTATTCATAATATAGCAAGTCATATTAACAGCTTCAGCCCAAAAGTATTTGGGTAAACTATGTTCATTTAACATGGTTCTTATTATTTCTTGTAAATTTCTATTCTTTCTTTCTACTACTCCATTTTGTTGAGGATTTCTTAGAGTAGAGAAGTTGTGGTTATACCCGTTAGTTTCACAAAAATTTGAAAGTTATAGTTTTGGAATTCTCCACCATGATCACTTCGAATTGATGAAATCATGAAACCCTTTTCGTTTTGAGTAAGTTTACAAAATTTAAAAAAATATTTAAAGCAATTACCTTTGTGAGCCAAGAAATAGGTCCAAGTATATCTACTATAGTCATCTATAATGACAAATGTATATTTGCTACCTCTTAGACTTGTTGTGTCGATTGGTCCAAATAAATCCATATGGATCAATTACAATGGTCTAGAGGTGTTTATTTGATTCTTTGATTTGAAGCTAGTTTTTATTTGTTTTCCTAGTTGACATGCATCACATACTTTGTCCTTAACAAACTTGATATTTAGAATTCCTCGTACTAGTTCTTTAGAAGAAATTTTAGATATTAGTTTCATACTTGCATGGCCTAATCTCCTATGTCAAAGTCAAGCATCATCATTTAGAACGGAGAAGCATATTTCATTACTAAGTTCTTCAATGTTAATAGTGTAAATATTATTTTATTTTAACGCAATCATGGTTATATTATTGTTTGATTTTTCAATGATGTAAGCATTAGATTCAAATCTAACAATATAACCTTTATCGCATAATTGACTAATGCTCAAAAGATTATATTTTAATCCATCAACTAGTAATACATCATCAATTGAAAAAATTGATTTGTTACTTATGGTTCCCTTGCCAATGATTTTACCTTGTTGTTGTTTCCGAAGATGACATACCCTTTTCTTTGCTAGTGAGCATAGAGAATTGAGATGGATCTCCGATCATGTGCCTTGAGCATCCACTATCAAGATATCATCTCTTACTCTTAGCTTGTGATGGTGAATGGTTCTACAAAAGAGGATGGTTTTTATGTACCCATTTAATTTTGGGTGCCTCAAATTTTGATCTACTAGCTTTGTCATTTAGCATTGAATTATTTATGGTTCCTTTAGGAACCCATATCGATTTATGTGGACTAATTTTCCTAAATGGATATTTGTAAATAACATGTCTAGATTTACAACAAAAATTACATTTTAAATGAGGTGAAACATGTAATGTGGGTCCTTTAACGAAGGTGGTAGGATTTCGGTGAGATCCACTCACAAATCTAATTCCACTTTTATTTCCGACGTGACCCTTATTTGCAAGGATCAAGTCCAAGCCCTTGCTACCGACCTTAAACTTATTTAGGGTATCTTTAAGTAGCAAGTTCTCATTTTTTATTGCTTCTAAGTGTTCACACTTAAAGCATAGGGGTGAAGAAGGAGTTTGGAGACTATCAAACTTATCTTGTAATAAAGCATGCTCTTTTTTTAATAAATTTAACTTCTTACTAATAGTTCTACATTCATCAAATAATTCATGAAAAGCGATAAAAAATTTATCAAAAGATAACTCTTCATTAAATAACTCATTAACCTCTTCTCCTAAAGCCATTAGCACGAAGTTGGCCTCCTCTTTGTTGCTTGCTTCTTCATCCTTGGAGTTACTTGAGTCATCCCATGTAGCCTTCAATGCCTTCTTCTTCTTGAGTTGCTTCTTCTTGGCTTGGAGGCATTCATATTTGAAGTGTCCCGGCTTCTTGCATTCATAACATATGACTTGATCCTTTTTTGATTCAAGTTTATTTTTTACGTTATTTTTAAATTTATTCTTTCTTATAAATTTTTTAAATTTTCGAGTTAAAAGTGCAATGTCATTGTTATTGTCCTCTTCACTTAATGTTCCTTTCAAGTGGTCTTCTTGTATTCTTAGTGTCATATCCTTCCTGTTCTTTGGAAGGGGGTTCTCGAGCTCTTCATGAGCATGGCACGTCATTTCATAGGTCATTAGAGACCCAATAAGTTCTTCGAGAGGAAAAGTTTTAAGATCCTTGACCTCTTGAATGGCCGTAACTTTTGGATCCCAACTCTTTGGAAGGGATCTTAAAATTTTAGTTATAAGTTCAAAATTAGAAAAACCTTTACCAAGAGCTTTGAGTCCATTGATGACATCCGTGAAGCGGGTGTATATGTCTCCGATGGTCTTACTTAGTTTCATTTGAAAAAGTTCATAAGAATGCACAAGAATGTTGATTTTGGACTCTTTCACTCGGCTAGTGCCTTCATAAGTGATCTCAAGAGTACGCCAAATATTAAAAGTCGATTCACAAATCGAAACACGATTAAATTTATTTTTATCGAGAGCGCAAAATAAGGCATTCATAGCTTTTGCGTTTGAAGTAAAAGTATTCTTCTCCTATTCATTTCATTCGCTCATCAGAAGAGATAATTTTTTAAAACCATTTTCGACGATGCTCCAAAGCTCAAAATCTATGGAAATAAGAAAGATCCTCATACGAGTCTTCCAATACGTAGAATCTGACCCATTAAACATAGGCGGACGTGTAATGGAGTGACCCTCTTGTATGCCGGAATAGACCATCTGTCTTGGGTTTTAAACCAAATATGAGAGTAAACCTTGCTCTGATACCAATTGTTAGGATCGGAGAGGCACTAATAGGGGGGGTGAATTAGTGCAGTAGATTAAAACTCATAAGTTTGAAACCGATTTCGTAAATAGCTAGTTCGTATTAAGATTTCGATTCGATGAAGATAACTTAGTTGAAGTAGCTAGAGTAAAGGAGATGAAAATCGAATAATTTGTAGCTAAGTATAGAAACGATTCAGAAATTTAAACACTCACATATTCAAGAACACCACAATGTATAGTGGTTCGGTCATGTGACCAACATCCACTTCCGAAGCCTTCTTCGATGAGGCTTCCAACTTCCACTAGCAAGTTACTTTGAAGGGAAAGAACCAAATACCCCTCTTACAACCCTTTTACAAGAGGTTCACACTCTTATAGATTTTTCAAAGAGAAAGAGGGAGGTGAACACTAGCTATCAAAAACAAGACTTAGCCAAAACTTTTCTCAATTTTTAACTTTCAAAAGGGTGATGTTTCTATTGAGAAAGGAGGGGTATTTATAGACCCCAAGAGGATTTAAATTTGGGCTCCAAATTTGAATTCTTTTTGGGTTTTCCGGTGCTAGCGGTGCTACCGTCTGTCAGTGGCGGTGCCACCGCTTGTTAGTTGTCAGACTGACAATGCACTGGGCAATTCCACCGCCCAAGGCAGCGGTGCCACCACCCAGTCTCTCAGGTGCTGGGTGGTGCCACCGCCCCAGACTGGGCAGTGACACCGCCTAGCTTTTAGCCACAGGGCGATGCCACCACCCAGCATGTTTCAGCACATCGGTTTGGGCCTTAAACTCGACCCAAATCGGTCCAAAACAAGGCCCAATGGGTCCCTACTTTGGGTTATAGAATTAACACCTAATCCTAACCTAAATTATATCCTTAACTACAAAATTGAAACATAATTCTAAGTGATTTAAATCGACATTCTTCAAATCTTCTTCCGGTGAGCTTTCTGGTGAAATTTCGATGGACTTCCGACACTCCTTCAGATTTCTTCCGGTGGACTCCCAGCAAGCTCCCGGATTCCGTGGCGAGTTCAATGAGTCATTGGCAAGCTTTTGAATCTTCTCGGTGATCTCCGTGAACCTTCGACGATCTTTCCGACGAACTTCCGAAATCTTCAGCAAGTCCTTGATTTTATCTCGGTTCATTCCGGCAACACTTCCGATAATCCTTCGGACTTCTGGTGAACTCTCAAACTCCCGGCGAACTTGACATCGGTAAATCGCTTTATGTTTTCATCCCATCGTAGTTAATCCTGCACACTTATCTCGACAATATGGATTAGAACAAATAATTCACCAATTGACTTCATCATCAAAATCTGAGATTCAATATATTTATATACAAAAAAAATCTTACAAATAGGGGACATTATATCTAAAATTTAGGGGATAAAAAATAAAGAGAAATTCAAATATATTAAATGAATTAAAATCAAGTTTGTTTGATATAGATAACATACAAGCAGGTTATCAATGAAGTGCCATGATCTGAGCCTAGACTAATATCAAAAACAAGTTTGGATTCTATGTAGTCCACATTATTCTATAGTGTTATACCTCGAGTGTAACTCGAGTGTAAATAGGAGAATTATCCTCAAACCCATCTAAAGTTTTTCAAAACTATGATAATATGATCCTAACATGTTTACTATAATTTTTTAAATATTTTTTTTTATTTTAGGGTCATTAATTATCCAAATATAAGAATTTTATATTGAATCAATGATCGAGTGTAACTCAAGTTTGACTCTAAGTGTAATACAAGTATAAATAAAAAAATTATGCCCAAAATTATCCAAACTTTTCTAAAAATATCATAACATGATTCTAACATTTTTAGTATCATTTATTATTTTTTTTTTAATTTTAGGATCATTAATTATCAAAATAAGGGATTTTTATTTTTTATTTTTTTAATTTTAGGGTCATTAATTATCAAACTAGGGAATTTCTATATTGAATGTGATTGAGTATAATGCAAGTATAATCGAAGTATAATTCTAGTAATACACTCCAAATCTATCGAAACTTCTATATAACAATTATAATATAATTCTAATATGTTTAGCAAAAATTTTACTAATTTATTTTTATTTTTAGATTATTTTAGAAATTTTTTTATAAATAATTTTATAGTTCAAGATGTTACTATCACCTAGTCTAGGGTGGTGCTATCGCCCTAGGTCAATAGTATACTAAGTATAGGTGGTACCATCACCAGGTGGTACCATTTGGTAGATGTCCAAAAATTCAAATGATCTATTGACCCTAAATTCAATTGATTTGCAACCCTAAATCACCTAAATATTTAGGTATTACATAATATTTAGGTATTACAGATAAAATTTTAGGGAGGGAGACATTGGGCAAATGTTTACCAAGGATAGGATAAGAGATGCAGAGAGGAATTTGAAATGATCAATGATTGTGGAGAGAAGTCACCGGCCCACTTGGTGAGGAAAATTGACGCTAACGAAATCAGAGAGGAAAGAGCGAAAGCTAGTGAGGAGAGGACACAATCGAACGGAAAACATGTTCACCACCTACAATAGACACTAACAAAATCGGAAACAATAGGAGTAGAGCACTATTGGCTTCGACAAAGCTAGAGAGAGAAGAAATCAATAGCAATCATCAAAGAGGAGATGAGTTCTTTATTGGGGCCATTTACATTAAAATTATATTAGATCAATATAACCCGTGAGTATAAATCCTATGTTTTAAATGGAAGATCCAGCCCGTAATCACCCCGATCGATGATCAATGTGACTCAAACTGAAATAATCAATTTGAACTGGATCGAATACCCAATCGAGTTGAACCAACCCGTGAATTAGTTCGACTTCAATCATTTAAGGGTATTAATGAATTTTTCATTAAAGGATGCCAATTGATAAAAATCAAAGATGGGGACATCATATGATAAAATCTTATTATTATAATTTTTTGAGTTTGAGTGTCACTAGACAATTACTAGTCTTCTTGAAAATATCGACAAAAACACTTGCCAAAAAGTAGAAAATTAGATTTTTTTTTTTCTATTTTCGATTAATTCATGTCGGATTTGATACGTTCAGCCTGTGTACCAGCTATGCATTCCTTGGGAACGCGTGCCGTGAGCCCACGGCCAAAGCAGTTCCCCATGCTGCATCGCAGTGAGGATTCTCAAACACCGGCCGTCCACTTTCGTACCACGGTGGAGGCCCAGGTAAACAAGATGCACGTATCCCATCATCACCCGGCTCCTGGATAAACTTTCTCGAATGCTGCCAGATAAGCACAGCAGAGCCGCACTCGCCCTGGTTATCGATAGCACAGTCGTTTCCTCGGCCCCACGGGAACTAGCCCCAGCGTCCATTCACGCAGAAGAGTTCCCACGCGTCTTCGCCTGTTGCTGTACGCTGCATCCCTGCTTGCCAATATCATCTTCTAATTCATCCCGATGCCCGGCAGGTGGCCGTCGTACGGCGGCCAAGTCCTGAGCCACGTAAGCGGCTTGCCAAGAGACAGCTGATAAACTATCAATGGACACGGGTCCCGCTTCCCCTTGCCTATAGCGCGCTCGATGCTGGGCCGCATGCAAAGTTTTCGTGGGTCGCTCTCAACGCCCCCTCTCTCCCTATATCTCTACCATCTGCTCTGTTCTGATCGACTCCGACCCTTGCGGAGATCGTTGCTCTAGGGTTTGCATCGGGAGCGCCTTGACAGACTCTTGTGAATTCGATCGTAGTGTCATATTGCCAAAATCGCAGGCCCCGGAGGAGACTGTCGCCGTCGGTACCTGTCGGTTCTTCATCCCTGATCTGTCTCATTGGACCTGAGCTTTTGTGGATGTGAATTGGATCATGCGAATGCTTCTGTTTTTGATAGATGCATTGTCTGAAATCCATCCTCATATGGAATTTCTCCATTGGTTGTCATGTTTTCAGGAAAAATACGGATGCTTTTGCTTTTGTCTTAGTTTGTGATATATTTCTGGGATCTGTAGTTTATGGTTCGATTAAGATCTAATACATACTCTTCACTTCTCCATTCTAGTTTGATCCCAGTGCCGTGATTAGGAGGCAAAAGTGACACACGAATGAGACAACTGTAGGTGATGTAGAGTTTAAACCTCTTACTAGCATTGTCATTAGATATTTCATGGATCTTTGAGATCCCAAAAGACCGTTCAGTGGAAGTTCAATGTTTTTGGCACATATCATGAGCCCATGTGCTCGTACAGAAATGTGGTTCTTGATTACATTATATTTCATCTTCCTTATTTCAATCAAATGAATTTAGATTTTATATATACCATATTGTAAGATTGAAAAATTATCATGTGATCTTTTTGCTCAATTTTTGATCTGGAAGTTTCTCACATGTTCTTTTCTTTATTAAAGAAAATCATTTTGTTGTGGTTAGTCCTTCCGTTGCTACACCTTGTGCTTGTCGCATCATCTATTATTGGGCACATGGATTTGATGCATGTTCTTAGTGCTTATCATCGTTGCAACATGTGCTATGTCAATATTCCCATTGTTTATGATACTTCTATGCTGCATACCAGAGGTCTGATTGTTTCAGTGGGATCCTTACAATTCTTTATCTACATTTTCAGATACAACTAAAGCCTTTTTTCATGGGTACTAAAACAGTTGAAGAACTGCTAGACAATTCTGCTGGTGTTCACTTTTCAGGACTTCACGTGGATGATCTAGAGCTGCGAAAGTCCAAGGAGTTACCAGCAACTTCTGCCATAGAGAATGGCTACAGAGAACCCTTCGTAATAGGTTAGTTTTTATAATATAATTTTTGAATTACTAATTTTGTTCAATGTTCTGGGCTTTCATGACCTAGTCATCATATTTATGTACGACAATCTCCAATATTTTTCTGTCCTTTATTGCAAAGGTTAATGTATAAGAATGTAACAATGTTGCACACAAGAACTAATAAAGCAATTTTTTGGATGGGTAATGGATGTAAGAATTCCCATAGTTTTTCAAAAATGAGAGAAAGTCATGGGAGTAGGATGCAATTCTTTCTTGATTGTGTACCTCGCTGTTAAATGTAAGTTTTTATAGGCCAATATTGCAGAGTCAATTGAGATGCACCATTTAACCATAGTAAATCATTTATGATTTGTGGTGCAAAGTAAGGTAGATGAAGACCCATGAAAACTCTATTAGAATCAAGAAAATTTGATTCATTAAATGTGTGTGTGTGTGTGTGTGTGATAGTTGAGATCTTGCAGACACACTTGTTTAACTTGCTGGCACATGATTGCTCTGATGAATAACATTATAACACACTACCAAAAACTGATGTCTGCCATACTTTCCTTTTTTGGTTAACTTGATATAAATACTTGTGTGGATGTAATTCTCCCCAGAAAGTGGAAAAGTAACTTGTACTGATATTGTTTAGCATTGCATATGTTTCTTCTCCTGAAACTAGTGTACTAAGCTATTGCCACACTATTCAAAATTTAAGTACTTAATTTTCTTCTTTATTTAATATTGAATATTCTGCCATACAAAGGTGTTGCTGGTGGTGCCGCTTCCGGAAAGACCACTGTCTGTGATATGATCATTGAGCAGCTCCGTGATCAACGGGTTGTCCTTGTGAATCAGGTAGATGTAGTTCTAACTTCCAAAATATTTTCCTTTATATTTGTTGGGTTAAATTTGATTAGAACGATTTTATACATTGACCCTCACCAAACCCCATGTAGGGGCTTGCTTTATGTGCTTGATTTTTTCTTTGTTAACAAAATTTCATATAAGAAACGAGGCATCAAATTTCAGATAGATAAATTTGGCTTTTTTTAGTCTTTAAACGTAATGGCAGAAATTGATGAAGATGGCTGTTTTGAGGACTGGAGGAAATTTTGAAGACATCCTTTTTCAGTATTCCTGTATTTCTGCTGCCAAACCGTGAATTTGAAATAAAAGAAAATACCACTCATGTGTTTAGAATTCTGTCTAGCCTAATTTAGCCATATGTTGTGGTATATACCAGCCCTGACTGGGTTATCTGGTTCATGCAAATTCATATAGAATAACACCAGCAAATCCAAGGAATCCAATTTCAGATTCTTCACCCATGCTGGTCCATAAGCAGATCAGTATGGGTCCAATCCATTCCAGCATACCAATACACAGTACATTGGAATGTACCATGATACTTTGTTGCTAGGGCAGGGAGAGACAGGGGAGAAAGAAAAAATAAAAGGAAGAAGAAAGAAGAGGAAGGTGGAGGAGGAAAAGGAGGAAAATATTGGTGGTGGTGGAGGAGCAAACACGCGGGCAGCAGTGTGCGGCAGGCAGTGGAGGAGGAAGAGAAGGTTGAACCCAGTTTTAGACTGATTGAAAACCCAGTTTATCCTTTTATAGTTGGATTTAGGATCAAGTTGGTTCAATTGAAAACTAGTTTTAGACTGATTTGTCTTAGAAGGTTGAACCAAACTGGCCTTGTTATATACAATTCCTTTTTCCAAGCACAAGGAAACTGGCCTTGTCTTAGAAGGTTATCTAATCCTTGGTTTGACTTCTTTTAGGTATTAGATGGTTGTGCTTCTAAATACTACCTGTTCGGCTTATGAAATTAGTGTAGTTGTCATGCAAATCTTATTGCTGCTTGTTAATGAAAGGATATTGTATTAAGTCCCAAACTAACACATGATAGACTGTATTTGGTTTCTAGTACAAATGGCTCTTATCACATGTAACCAAGACACATTTAAAGAAAAGCTTGGTAGGAAACATCTATTAATCGAAGGGACTTGTCATTCACAAAGAGCACAATCGTTAGATCCTGTTTGTTGATGTTCACAATTACCTAGATGAATTTTGAGGCTGTTAATAATGGTTATGCAATCTAGTTTGCATATTTAGAAGAATATAATTCATTATCTTTTGTGGTGATCGACTTTTGTGATTTAGATCAAGCTTATCCTTGTCTCAAGCTATCTTAAGAAGATGCAATTATGATCCAAGGATACAAGAGTAACAAAACTGTTCTCATGTATCTTTATTTATCCTTTACATTGTAATGTTGGATTTTTTTTTGTGATTCAGATCAGACTTTTCCTTGTCTGAAAATATCTTAAGAAAATATAATTATGATGAAAGGATATGAAACTATTCTCACATATTTTATGTTGGATATCCACAGAGGATCTGCTTTTGTTATTATATCCTGTGAATCTTTGAATACATATGGAGACAGTATAATTGTGATTATTTCTTTTTCTCTGAATTGAATTTGATGTTAGGCCAGACTTGTTATCCATGTGGCAACTAAAAACTTAAAATAAGATTGTAATCATGTCAGATGGGTCAAATGTTACTATTTAATTGGATCATTAAATTGGACTGACAATTGGATGAATTAAATCAAAACATAATCCAAATTCAGTTTGGCTAAGATCTAGAGCTCTAATCTGGTCTATCTTTAAAGGAGTAAAATCAGTGGTGACAGCTCAGTGGCACGTGTAGTCAAGAGAGAAGGAGAAAGGAGAAAACAAAAGAGGTCGGACCCTGTAGCTTAGGCTAGGAAGATGTCTTCCTTAATTGAGGAAGTTGGAAGGAGCTTCGCTTAAGAGGAGGCTGTATATCTTGGTCATCAAAATTCAAAGGATATGAAAACCATGAAAACTGATCATTATCATGGTTGGAAAAATAGTTCACTGAATCCAAATCAATCAAAATTGTCTTTTGGCAATATCATGGGTAATGACTAAATCTAGTGGATCGAATTGGCAAGATTGAATCAAATAAAAAATAAAAACATGCTAACTTTCTCTTTCTTTTACAAACTAACCCTTATTAGTTATTACTTATTAAGAAATTTTTTATCTTTAGAGCAAGGATTACAATTTCAGTCTATATCGTGGTACCATACCCTGCTCGATATGGTATGTATCGAGATGTACCATCATGGTGTACTGATAGTACACCTAAAATCATCAAAAAGAATATTTAAAAATATATAAAAAAATAAAAAAAAGTTAGATTAACGTTTTTAAGTTAAAAATAAATATAAATTTAGTATAATTTTCATAAAAATAATATAAATTGACCCAATATTGATCAAATTTTGATTAAATTATTATAAAATCATTAATTATAGTATTAAAAAATTTAATTAAAATTTAATTAAACCTATTAAACTATTACAAACATATGATCCATCCTTAATATGCATGAAATATAAAGATTTGATGTCTAATTTCAAAAAAATCAATATTAAACACATTAATAACAAACAACATATTAGACATTAAGTCATACACCAATATAAAAATCAATATTAAACTTAATTACTCCCTAATTAATATTATTTTATCATTAAATAACATATTAGATACTAAGTCATACACCAAATAGAATAGGCTTAATCATCTCATAAATCAATAAAAATCTAGAAAAAGAATATATATCTCTTGATTAAAGTGTTCTTCCTCTTAATCCTTCCAAATTAATCTCTTAAATTTGATCTAATTCACAAATCATAGTTTTGCTGAGTTAGGAGATTAAAAATGTGAGAACAAAAAAGAGATATGATTAAAAAAGAGTTTGAGAGAGTTTAAGAGATTGAGAGAGTGAAATGAGTTGAACGAAGGGGGAGGAAGAGTTTAAAAGCTCTTTTCTGAGTCCCAAACGATCAAATTGGCCATTTGAAATAGGACAATCTTAGTTATTGATCGGTAACGGTCGAAATCCGACCATTATTGATCGATACAGATTGGTAATGATCGAATTTCGATTGTTACTACTCAGTATAGACCAAGATTTTGAATACCATATCGTACCGGTATGATACATATTGAATTGTACCGAGTATATCAACACATGATGCACTAAGGTGTATTGATATATCACCCATATCAATCCTCTATCGAATAGGTACATATCATCCGTACCAAATAGTATAGTATGATATTACAAACTATGGTATAGATCTCGTATTACCCAATACGAGGTCAAGGGACCAGTATTATCTGATAGAAGATGGTTCATATATTAATATTTTATTAAATTAGTATGTGTCATCTGTACCTGATGGTACGTAATGGTACAGTAAAACTTGCATCAAGTAACTTTTTCCAACTTGCTGCTTACCCATCAAATCTGTCAGCCTTATAATTGGACATTAATTTGGGTCCAGCATGGGACCTTCATGTAAGATGCTCTTGTGAATTGAAAAGTAAACCTGCACTTGTAGAACAGTCATCTTTGGTTATTTTATAGTACTACTCTGAAACTCCAAGTTACAGTGTTTATAACTCACGAATCCTAAAGTCCTTTCCCTTTTGCTTCTCCCACCCCTCTCCCTGTCTCCGTTGGGCACAAGTACCCATGTTGTAAATGATGACAATGTTAATGACCAATATTTAAAATATTATCAATATAGGTTGGTTTGGGCTGACCTTTACTGGTCCAACAACAATTTTAGAGACAGAATGGATCCAGTTCAATCTGGTATTAGTTATACCTGGTAAGCTTGTGATACCAGGCTTACTGGGTGGGTAAATAGTCTGGTATTATTTGGTTTTTTTTAATAATTACAATTGTCACTGCATCTCTCTTTCTAATATCAATTGTCACCATCCAATAAGTTTATATACTAGTATTAGTGGGTGAGGAAAAGATATTAGTACCATTTTGTCCTATTTTATAATATCAATTGTCACCATCTCTTTCTTCCTCTCCATCTTCTGCTCCCTATTGCATTGCTACTACCACCGTCCTTTAACCAATACTCTTCGCAGCCTCCTCTTTTCGCTTCCTCTTCCTCCGCCTGTTCCTCATCCTCCTTTGTCTTCTTCACCTCCTCCATCCCCCAGACTTGTATTAGTTAGTACAAGGATTACGTTAACACTATTTTCCCAATCATACTGGTACCACACTGGTTTGCACAAGGACTGATATCAGTATAAATTGAATTCTGAAAGCTCGGTGATGGTGATGGAGACAATATTGACAAAGGATGATGACATGGTGATAGATCGGCTCTATAGTTTAGGATTTATTTAATTTTTCCCACTATCCTTCCTCATCGTCTTCTTCTTTGGGCAGAGTCCAGCCATGTCTGATAGGTTTTTGTCAACTCACCAAGAAACCAACTAATTCCTCCTAGGATAATTGATCTTGGTGAAGTGTGGATGATTTAGTTGATTTGATTGATTTTGTTCATTTTTGCTGGTGACTTGATGCTCTATCCATGAAATTGGGGCATCTCGTTCGAGAGAGGCTGGTCTCAATCCAAACCAGTCGATTTCAATCTAAAGGACAATAAGGTACCAAATTACAACATATATCGGATTAGGTTCATGAGCTGTATCTAAATAATGTATGTATATAGAAGGGAGTTCTTGGGTGGCATGAGTGGAATGCTCCTCGGTGCTCATTCCATCCATCTGACCCTGAGTAGTAGTCAATAGTAATATAAGATTAGTCATCTTTGCCAGCATCATCCATCGATGCACTGCTATTTATATTTTTACTATCTCCGCAAACCATACGAAACATGGACTCTGAGAGAGAAGATTTCATATCACTCAACCGAACCTGTTGTTCATTAATTGTGTTCAATGGATCAGTCAACTAAGCTTGACCCCTTTCCTTACTATGGTAGTCAAATGTTTCACTCTGCAGTGTCCTGCCATGGCCTTTGGCAGATTGGTTGGCTGAAGTCTTGTCACACCCTGGCATCAGATGATGCCCTTCCTGTGATCCCCTTTTTTTCATTTTTTGTATTGCCTCGGTGATGTGATGAGATGGATGTGGGGTGTCTTGCCTCATCCATTTGATGATCAAGATTGAGCATCAGATTAAAATTATCATTATAGAACTAGAAGTCGAAGAGTGGATTAATCTCAGGCTCTATTTCCTTTTCTATGTCAGCATATCAGTCTCAGATGCATGTTATAATGCAAGTATATTAACTTCTCCAAGTGTCTGTATGAGAGCCAGTTAGTGAACTTATATGAAAGCAGGGTATGCATTACCGTACCGTACCGGAGTTTCGACGTTTCTCTGTACGATGCGGTATGATACATATCGATCGAACGTACGCTTTCGACGTACGTTCGGTATATATATATTTATAATTATAAATATTATATATATATAAATAGATATATATTTTTTCTTTCCTCGGCGACGCCGCACTCGGCAACGCCGCCGAGATAATCAACGAGCGACGTCGCTCCCGGCGGCGTCGTCCAAAAGTAAAAAATCTATTAAAAATAGCCTCGGCGACGTCGCCGAGGCTTCGGCAATGTCGCCGAGCCTCGGGGGGACGCCGAGTCTTCGGCGACGTCGCCGAGGCTTCGCAACGCCGCCGAGCCTCGAGGACGACGCCCGAGTCTTCGGCGTCGTCCGCCGAGCCTTCGGCGACGCCGCCGAACCTTCGACGTCGCCGAGCCTTCGGCGACGTCGCCGAGCCTTTCGGCGACGCCACCCGAGCCTCGGGGGCGTCGCTGAGTATTAAAAATTAATTTTTTTATTTAAAAAAATAAAAAAATTCATACCGACCGGTAGCGGGCGGTCCGCGTACCGGTATCCTGTCGGACCGGTACGTACCGCCCGTACCGGGCGGTACAGCTCGGTATTGCATACCTTGTATGAAAGTGTATTTCAGCCAATTATGTTCGCAATCACTGAATAACAAAGTATGTAACTCTTCTTAGATTAATTGTCCAGCCTCTAAATTCTGACCACCTCTCAACTGCAGTTAACACTCATATTAGACAAACAAATTGTTCAAGGTAAATATAATTTAAGTTGTAGGTGTCAATTATATTACCAAGATCCATCTGATATCAACACGATATATCATTCATCTAAATATAATGCATAATGTATATTGCATAATATATGATATGATATTAAATATAAAAATTAAGATTCAAAGGCCCTTCCGATGGACAATGCTGTCCATAGGACCAATTCTATCGGCGAGCGCTTGTCTAGTTTCATTATTAATACCAAGCATTGAATGGGCGAGAAGATTGCTTGCAGCCTCAACAGCCTTCATCCTTTGGCCATCAGGGGAGACAACAGCATGGGGAAACAAGGTATGAAGAGTGAGAGGAAATAAAAGAGACATTGTGCAAAGAACACAGATAGAATTGACAAGCAGAAAACAGTGTATAGTGTGGAGAGGAAACCATTTTATTTGAGGGAAAAATGTAGGACATGGTAGATGAGTGATGGATTTTTGCTTTTACAAGGAACTAGCAGTAATTATGTTAATGAAGTAGTGATTTTGTATTAGTAAATACTAAATAGTAGCTACATAACATTTAAAATTGATATACCATAATATAATATAAACCATTTATAGGAATCATATAGGGTGTTGTCAGATTGAGTCAATGTAGATTCTCTGCATTTCAGTTATTAATTGGATAAGATTGGTCATACATATTTGGGTCATTGCATAAAACATTTGGATTTGAATCCATTTCTAACCAGATTCGACACTAGATCAGACTGGATCAGGTTTTATCAATTGACAGCCCTTCTATGTGATTGTCTCAATGCATAAATTTTTGATTCATAATGACTACAACAGTGATTTAAAAAGCGCTAGGCGCCAAGGTATAAAATCACCCGAGGCACTAGGCGCTCGCCAGGTGCTAGCCCGAGCGAAACGAGGCGCTAAAATATAAAAATTTATAAATATAATTAAATAAATAAAAAATTTATAAATATAATTAAATAAATATATTATTATTTTAATAAATAAAAAAATTCTGTTAACAGTATACTATTACTGTTAATAGTATACTGTTAACACTTAACAGTATACTGTCGAGCTCGAAGCGAAGGAGAAGATCAAGCCTATCGACAGCGGTGGGAGCGGCGAGAGCAGGTAGCGGTGAGCAGGCAGGAGCGAAAGCGGCGAGCGATGGCTGGAGCAGGTGTGGCGGCGGCAACTGGAGCGGCGAGCGATGGCAAGAGCGAAAGCGGTGAGCGACGGCGAGAGCAGGCAGCGGCGAGTGACGGCGAGAGCAGGCGCAGGTAGCGGCAGCGACAACAGAGGCTAATTTTGAGGTTTAGGGTTAGGGAAATCGATTTATTGGTGATTTAGTTAGTTCAATCGAACCAACTAAATCACATTAGACCGAACCAGAAGTAAAAATCTGGTTCGGTCGCCCGGTTTAACCTAGGCGCTTGCCCGAAGCGCCTGATGCCTGGGCTCGGGCGAGCGCCCAAGTGACGCCTCTTTGAAGCGCGCCGCTTGGAAGCCGATCGAGGCGCTCGGGCCTTGCCTCGCCTCACCCGAGCGCTTAGGCGAGCGCCCGAGCGCCTTTTTAAACCACTGGACTACAACATATCACTATAATTTCCTGTAATTAATTTATGGTGTTGGCAAGGCAATAAGAGATCTAATGACCTGTCAGATAACATAGTTTTCAATTATAGGGTTGCATGACTAATGAATGCAATAATTATAAGCAATATGGCTAGAAAGATATGCAACCAATAACCAACATACAATCGTGCGAGTTACATGAATTTAGAAAATTATGACATATATGTGAATCTTCCTTGACAACAAACTATCCGGAAGTGCATTGAATTTCCAAATTATGTTGTTTATAATTTTCAACGGTCATTTTGAGACTCAGCAAATTGTATTTTCATTTATTGGATATAATAATGAGTTATTACATAGGTTAAAGGTTTCGTTTAGTTACATATAAAGAAAAGAAAGCATCAAACTTTGGCTTTAATTACACACTGCTCTATATAAGCTGATATGCATCTTGTTAAAGCTCTAAGAAATTTCGTTGTTAATCTCTAAGAGATATTGAGGTAAGTGATGGCTGAGATACTTTTGTCCAATCATCGACATGCCTTGCTGCAAGGAAAAAAAATATTAAATTAAACTATTATCTAGTCATATTTGGAAATTGATATATAATTGGGTATGACATGGCAGGAATCTTTTTATTATGATTTGACAGAAGAGGAGTTGAAGCGTGTACATGAATATAACTTTGATCATCCAGGTAAATTGATATTCCTTAAGAATTCATTAAAGATTATGTTATTCACACGAAAATCTTGACTCTTTAAATTATTAGTAAGCTCATTGATTGCTAACAAATGGATTAGATTTGCACACATGTTGATATTGGTTTCTTGTTCAAGTTCTTATCAATCAAGCTGTCGTTCCATGTTTAAATTGATATTCCTTAAGAATTCATTTAAGATTATGTTTTTCACACGAAAATCTTGACTCTTTAAATTATTAGTAAGCTCATTGATTGCTAACAAATGGATTAGATTTGCACACATGTTGATATTGGTTACTTGTTCAAGTTCTTATCAATCAAGCTGTAGTTCCATGTTTTGGTTCATATTAGTATAATAGATCTAATGATAAAATGAAAAGGAACCTGCTTAAGTGTCTCTTGTAGATATAGGTGCAGAGGTTATTAATTTAAGTATGGTCTTTGATGTCTAAAAGTTGGTGATTGATAATTACCACATAATTCCCTGCATTAGCATGCCATAAGAAACAAATTCTATAAAAACAGTTGAAACATCCACTGTAGTTCCCAATTTTGTAGCTTTAGCTTAAAAACCAGCTACACGATTGACAAAATACTTGCTTTTGTTCAACAAGTTTTTCATTAGAATGTGGCTAGAGACCTTTTCTTGATTCATCATATTTTCCAAAATATGGAAGAATAGTTTTGCATTTCTTGAACTAATAGAACATCAACATGAATAATTCCAACAAATTCTTGTGTGCCTTTTCTGCCTTTTTATCTTGGTCATCCATTTTTCACCATTTATCTAGTTCAGACAATTTCTTCTTCATTCTAAATACAAATTTTAACTAATATTTATTCATTACAACTGATTCATATTTTGGTGCTTCCTTTTTTATCTTCTTAAAATAAAGCTTAAAACAATCAATCTCGAATCTTGAGAATTTTTTTAGTAATTATGCTCTCCTTTATTTAAATTTGCTTGCAAATTGCTTTCTTCAAAGCTATGGCACAAACCTTGGAAACCAAAGGTTCTAAATTAAATAGAACTAAGACTAAATGTGTGAGATGCAGTTTTAGTAATACTAGGAGAAGATCTGAGAACATAATTAAATTGGATGGATAAGTAGTTCAAATAGTAGAAGTTTTAAGTATCTTTGGTTGATTATTTATAAAGATAGAGAGATTGATGAAAATATTATTCAGAAAAAAAATTTTGTATGGTTAGAGTTGAGAGGGGATTAGGTTTTTTGTGCAATCACTAATTATCTTTTAGTTTATAAGAAAAATTTTGAAAAACAATTGTTAAACTAGTGATATCTTATATACCTAAGTGTTGGGTGGTTAAGAACCATACAACAATAACAAGAACAACAAAGTCGTAAGTCTTAATTATTTGGGGTTGGCTATATGGATCTTTTGCCGTCATTGAGATTTGTAAAAAGTTTTATATTTAGTTAAGTTCACAACAAGGTCTGTAGTGCTGCGCTATGCGGACCATCTTTTACCATGTGGTCTATATTATATGATCCTATATCACCCGATATGGGGTTTGTACCGATCCGAATGGTTAAAATCCGACCATTATCAACTTGTACCAGTTGGTAATGGTCGGATTTCAACCGATACCGATTAAGGGTCAGGATTGATTTGATTCAAATGATCCATTTGACTGTTGGAACCAGTAGAAAGGGTTTTTAGACCCTTTTTACCCCTTCATTCTCTCCCCTTTCACTCTCTCTAACTCATCTAACTTAAACTCCACAAAGCTATGTTTTGTAGATTGGATCAAGTTTGCAAGGCTATAGTTAGGGAGGATTAACACCTAGCTTAAAGGAAGAATTCTCTAATCAAAGGAATGTATGATTTTTCTCAATTTTTGATATTTTTTAGATGATTAAGCCTATTCTATATTCTCTAATCAAAGATATATGCCATTATTTTTTTCTTAATTTAGATAATTTTGCCTAAATTTATATTTATTTTCAACTTAAAAACCCTAATCTAATTTTTTTTCTATTTTTTAAGAATTTTTAGAGCTATATTTTTTTTATTTCTTATCTCAACATGTCAACACATGGTACACTAGTATTAGGTGGTACATACTGTACCATTGGTCAATTTGTACATCGGTTTAGACCAGTAAGGCAAAGTTTGGTTCAGAATATTTAAATCTTTATTTATAGTTTCTATTAAGGTCTTTGTAGGTCTTCCCCTACCTTTCCTCGTACCACTAACATTAATCATTTCATCTCTTCTGACTACTGCATTTGGAGGTCTCTTAAGCAGATGCTCGTACCATCTTAAATAATTTTCTCTCATCTTATCCTCTATCGAAGTGATACCTAGTTGTTCACGAATAAAAGTATTTTTTTTTCCTATCTTTCTTAGTAACTTCATATATCCATCTCAACATTCTCATCTATGCAACGTAAACCTTTTTGTATATGTTGTTTTTCAACTGTCCAATATTCAGATCCACAAAGTATTGTTGGTCTTATAATTGTGTCATAAATTTTTTTTTTAATCTCAAAGGTATTTGATGATCACAAAAGACTTCTAATACCTCTTGCCATTATAACTATTCTATTTTTACTTTATGTATAATATTTCATTGATCTCTCCATCTTATCGAATGATTGATCCAAGATACCTAAAGCTTTTAATTAAAGGAACATCTTGTCCATCAAACTTAATTATATTCTCCTGTCTATTCCCAGAATTATCAAAATTGCATCTCATATATTCGTTTTTAGTCCTACTTAATCTAAAACCTTTAATTTCTAAGGATCACCTCCATAGCTTAAGTTTATAATTAGTTCTACTTAAACTCTCATCAACTAAGATAGTATCATCAACAAATAACATATACTAGAGGATATATCATTCAAGTGACTAGTAAGTTCATCTATTATCAATGTGAAAAAAGTAGAGAGTTAATGCTTGATATAATCCTATACTAATAGGAAACTCATTAGACACACTCTCTATAGTTCTAACAATAGTACCTACATTATCATATATATCTTTAATAACATCAATATAATTAGTGGATAAATCTTTCTTTTTTAAAATCTACCTAGTAAATCTCTAAGGATCCTATTATAGGCTTTCTCTAAGTTAATAAAAAACATATGCAAATCTTTCTTTAACATATACTTTTATGGTTGATCTTTCAAGCATAAAACCAAATTAATTTTCAGAGATTTTTGTTTCAAACCTTATCCTACTTTCTATAATTCTTTCCTAAAGTTTCATAGTATGGCTCATGATTTTAATTCTTCTATAATTTGAATAATTTTGTATGTCACCCTAATTCTTGTAAATTAATACTAAAAAACTCTTCTCTAATAATCAGACATCTTTTTGAATTTTATGATTTTGTTAAATAAACTAGTTAACCAAGCTATTCCTTTGCCCCTTAAACTTTTTCAAACTTCAATAGGGATATCATCAGGTTTCATACTCTTTTCATCTTCTTTAATGTCTTTCACTTCACTAGCTCTAATTTTACGAACAAATCTATAATTATTAAATCTACCATAATTATTTAGTGTTAAATTTAAATCCTATGTGGAATATTCATTAAAGAATGTATAAAAATAATTTTTCCATCTTTTCTTAATTTTGTTATCATTAACAAGTATTCTTATGGTTAAAAATAACAAGTATGTGCTTAAGAACCATTTACCAAAATTTTGTGCTATTGAGATTAGACTTTAGAGTGTTGAATTGAATGTATGGAATTACTAGAAAGGATACGACAATGTTTCAATCAATGATAAGATGAAGGAGAATCATTTGAGATTATATAGATATGCAATAAGGAGGCCTATAAATTCTTTAGTTAGAACTTAGAAGATATGAGATAACTAGTTTAGTGATAAGAGGAGAGGGGAGTCCAAAAGAAGGTATAAAAGATACCATAAATAAGGGTTTAAATAATGTTAATTAACCAACAATGTGGCTTTTCATAGAACTCAATGACAGCAAAAAACTCATGTAGCCTGCCCCAAATAGTTGGAGCAGTTATCAAATTGGCCCTACATAGTTAGGATATCATGGCTTGTAGGGAGCTGCTATAATATCATAGAAATCATTCAAATCAAACTCCTCACTAGAGAAATAGATGTCCATGAAATGATTGTCACAGTGATTTAAAAAGCGCTAGGCACCAAAAGGTGCCAAGGTCAAAAAATTGCCCGAGGCGCTAGCCCGAGCGAAGCGAGACGCTAAAATATAAAAATTTATAAATATAATTTAAAAAATATAATTATTTAAATAAAAATATACTATTAAAAACAAAATAATCTACAAACGGTGTACTGTTAAGTGTTAACAGTATTAAAAACAAAATAATATATTATTATTTTAATAAATAAATTTTTTTTTGTTAACAGTATATTATTAACAGTATAGTATATTGTTAACAGTATACTATTAATGTTAACACTTAACAGTATACTGTCAAGCTTGAAGCAGAAGGAAGGAGAAGACCGAGCTTGTCGACAGTGATGGGAGTGGCGAGCGACGGCGATAGCAGCAGCAGGTGACAGCTGGAGCGGGTGCGGCGAGCGACAGCGGTAGCTGGAGCGGCGAGCGATGGCAGGAGCGGAAGTGGCCAGCGATGGCGAGAGTAGGTAGCGGCGAGCGACGGCGAGAGCAGGAAGCGGCGAGCGACGGTGAGAGCAGGCGTAGGCAGCGACAGCGACAGCAGAGGCTAATCGTGAGGTTTAGGGTTGGGGAAATCGATCGAGGCTATTATTGGTGATTTAGTTGGTTCAATCGAACCAACTAAATCACATTAGAATGAACCAGATGTAAAAATCTGGTTTGGTCGCTCGGTTTAACCCAGGTGCTCGCCCGAAGCGCCCGACGCCTGGGCTCGAGCGAGCACCCAGGCAGCGCCTCTTTGAAGCGTGCCGTCTGGAAGCCAATCGAGGCGCTCGGGCCTCGCCTCGCCTCGCCTCGTCCGAGCGCTTAGGCGAGCACCCGAGCACCTTTTTAAACCACTGGATTGTCATAGGATGAACCATAGGTTTCAGCTTTTGATGATGATTGTTAGAATTTCTCGTTAAACCAGGAATTTTTGGTAACAATTTGACATAGAACAAGTGTTGATGGGGTCTCAAAGAGGATTACTGCAACTCATTGAATTGAAATGAAAGCATAAAGCTGCTGAAATTCTAGAAACAGTGCATATAATTTTCTTAACAATGATTTCAGGATGATAATATGATGCAAGTCATTGTCCAATACTTCAGATTTATAAATTTAAATATCATTTTCAGCTAAAACATGCAGGAATTATTGTTAGATAATTGTAAGGAAAAACCAGTTTAAACAAAGAAAAGAGTTAAATTCAAACACCCTCTGGTTCCTTCATTGACACTGAACCCAGGGTTCATTGCCTCACACTGAACGCATCTAATATGGACAATGGAGTCATATTATAGGAGAAAAAGGAGATATTACTTCTATTGATTTTCTTGTAAACCTCATTAGCATTTTTAAGCATAGGAGAGCTTTTATATTAGACTCACAGAACTCCTTTACCAATAAGACTTTCCAAAAATTATAAAATTTCATGACTCTAAAATCATAATCAAGGATACTAATTACTAAACAAGTTCAAATTTCTAGTGGCTTAAGGAGTTTCCAAACTAAGCTATACCATAATAGAACTAGAAAATGAAAAAAAAAATCAAAATAAAACTAATCAATATAAAAAATGGCAATGAAAATTAGGTACAGAAATTCATCTGAAATATACTCAAAAGATTAGTTAAAAATGGAGAATGCATGACTCAACCCTTAAACTAAACTGAGTGAAGGCCTCTCTTGAGGAGAGCAGTCTAGGGCAAAGAGTGCTTCCTAGATTATTCAGTAAATGCTAGTAAAATAATCAAACAAGCTCATGTATCTTAAGGCCAACCTCTTCTAGATTGACAAAAATTGCAACAGTTCATCTATGTTTTAGAACAACTTGTAGCAAGGTTTAAACTTTAAATACTGGTTAGACCTGTATGTACCTAGTCCTTACTGATACAACCAAATACTTATATCAAAACATGTGGCTTAATACTCATAATTTTTTATTAGTTTATTTAATTCAAAATTTTAAGCTGTATAGATCAGCATACCACCAGTATACTAGTATGCTAGTCTTGTAATTTACTGAAATCAATATCTAATGGTACTTAATCCTTGAGTAATTGTCTGTATGCTTGTGTTTTTCTTTTTGAATGAGATGCATCCTTGTTCCTCATCTCTGATTGCCATTTTTGTAACAATCCCTTTCTTGATTCAGATGCTTTTGACACTGAAAACTTGCTTTGCTGTATGGAGAAGTTGAGATGTGGACTGGCTATTAATGTCCCAAACTATGATTTCAAAACTCATAAGAGCAAGTTGCCAGCACGAAAGGTAATTAATCATGTATTATATTCAGACTTATTAATTAATCCAATAACAATTTAAATCTGAAGTTCATAACCTTCACTAGATTTTTATACACAAACTATAACTTGGAATTTTTTGGAAGTTGGAAACTAGATCATCTTTGGGTATAAATCTAAACTTGTTTTCCTTTTATTTCTGGCTGAAACTAAATGTGTGATACTTTCTGAGGCATTTTCTGCTAATAAAATAATATAGATTCTAATATCTTATTTTGGCCAATAATGACAACATTTATTTAGTTTGGTTGATGTTCTACATAAGACAAATTGTGACAACAATCAGTATCTTCTTTAGGATAGCAGCTATGATTTTTTTCTATTTCTCAGATAAAAAGTTTAGACCAATTGATATATTAAACCCAACCTTTCTAAATCTGTCTCAGGTCAATCCTTCAGATGTAATAATTTTAGAAGGGATCTTAGTATTCCATGATCTACGTGTACGAGAATTGATGAACATGAAGATCTTTGTTGATACAGGTTATATTCGTTCTCTTCCTTTGTATATACAGATTAACTTGCATAAGCCACATAACAGGAAAGATTAACATATTCAATAATTGTAATTCAGTAAACTTGTTTATTTGACTTATGTTCTTTATGACCAGACTATCCTTACATGGATATTTCACGCAGATGCTGATGTACGGTTGGCTAGGAGGATAAAACGTGATACCGTGGAGAAGGGCAGAGATATTAAGGCAGTGCTGGACCAGGTTAGAATCTCTAGAACTTTGTTACAAATAATTTGGCTTCAACAATGTCATTTGAAAGTTCAGTAGATGTAGGACTTGTTTTCTGGATGTTTTTTCCAACTAATAAGATATTCAATTAGGTAATATGATAAATATGTAAAGAAAAGACAAAAGATAACAGATAGTACTTGATTATAAGCTCTGTCAAATATTTGAGTGATGGTATTTACTTTTGCAAATAGTATACAAACTTCTCTTTCATGCAAATGGTTGTCCAGACTCCATCAAGAACGACATCAAAATGCTTTTTTTTAACTTCAAATTAAATGTAAGGTTGACTAATGTAAGGCTAACTTCAAATTAATTAATGAATTAGGTTTTATTTTTTCTCACTTTTCCAAGCTTGAGAGAATCAAACGAAGAAGACTGTATTGAAACATGATCATGATATTCACATATTTCAATACATTTGGTTAGGATTTATTCATAAATTCTTGACATAAGCTTAAAATTTATTGACACATATTTCTGTATTAGTAATTTTACACTTGGAGTTTGGCTAAATGAGTTGTTAGGATCAGTTCGGCACTAAGAGGGGGTGTGGGGGTGTGAATTAGTGCAGCAGTAAAGATTACGTCAAATTCATGATTTCAGAAAACCGTTTCGTACGATGAAAATATTTAGTTCGGTGAAAATCATTTCGGATAGATGTTTGACTCAAATAAGTTTGTGAGTAGAGAAGAGGAGATTGGATAGTTGCAATGAAGTAAAGTAGAATGCAGCAAAAGTAAAGTACGCACCAAAAGAGAACACACCAATTTTTATAGTGGTTCGATCATCCGACCTACATCCACTCCCGATTCCTCTTTACTCGAGGCCGTCGGTGTCTACTAGCAATCTTCCTTCAATGGGTGAAGACTAATCTCACTTTTACAACCCTCTCTTACAAGGTTTCCCTCACTCTCCCTTAGGGTACACTTCTATGTTTAAGGAGGAGGGACACTATATTTTTACAAGAGTTTCAATAGAGTTTTGGCTCCTTTTTTCTGCTTAATTCTTGCTTGCCCAAGCAAGAATAGTTGGGGTATTTATATACCCCAAGTGGCTTCAAATCTTGGAGCCAAAATTCAAATACCCTGAAATTTCGCAGTACTAGCGGTACCACTGCCTAGGCTTTCTACCACTGGGTGGTACCATCGCCTAGTCTGGCGGTACCACCGCCTGACACAATGGGCTGCCAGTGTACTGGGCGATACCAACGCCCCAGTCTGGCAGTACCACCGCCCTAACACATTGTCACTGAGTGCTACTATCGCCGAGTCTGGATGGTTCCACCGACCACCCTGGCGGTGCCACCGCCTTGTCACGGACTTAGCTGGTTTTGCCTAAGCCGTGCGGCACCAATGCATATCACCGCAAAGGTCAGCCTCCCCGAAATCTCCTACAATCCCTTAGGACCAACGAAAGAGAAGACGGGACAGAGAAAGCGCTTCACACGGGATCCGCAAGCCATTCTTTTAGCAAACACTTTATAGCCGATGCACATTCCAACCATGGATATTACAAGCTCAGAACAGTTGCACAACAAAGGTATAAAATTGGTCCACTACAGACCGAATTCTATTACAAGTATTCCCTCGACGCGTACTTTATGTACAAGCCTACAATGGCTGTCAAACTCACTCAAATAGGGGCATTTTGCCTTTGGGCAAGCCCTTTACAAGCTTTACATTATATGACAAACCAAAAGGTACACGGACAAGCTTCAGCATTACACGAACAAGCCGTTTACAATTTTGTCCGTGACATTCTCCCCCACTTACTCCTTCGACGTCCTCGTCGAAGCCTTTGCTGACGCTGCAACTTCTTTTCTTTGTTGGATCTTCGATCTTCTGCTCCTGCTGCGATGCGCCTCTTGGCTCCCATTTGTTCTCCGGTTGTTGTTGTTGAGTCGTCGAACTTTAATCCGCCATGCTGCTTCAACTCGCCAATGACTCTGACTTTGGTGTGGGGTTGGCAGAGTTGTGCTGATCCTTGCTGGCTCTTGCGGATTCATCTGATGAAGGTAAAAGACCATCATTGATATGCGCCAATCTTCAAATTCTTCTTGTCTCTTGAACTGGATAGATGCTTGTTGGAGCTTTAACAAGCATCGCCTCGCAACCTTTGAAATTTTCAGGTCCTTCCTCCGCAAAATTTGCCCATCGAATCTTCTTCCACTTAGTTGTCTTCGAAGGGTCTTCAAATCTGTGCATAGCTCCTCTGCTGGATAACTCAGAGAGCTGGGATACTCGGTTTCACCCATTATCTTGGGAATTGAGAAGGCAAAGGTTACTTGACTTCGCCCGCCTCCTCGAGGTTGTACTTCGTGCGTCAAGCTGGTTACTAGACTTCGCCTGCTCTTAGCTCACACTTCCAAAGCACTTGAAGTGTTTGCAATCCTTCTTGTTGAGTCGCCATCGTGATTCACCTTCTCATTGCCATTGAACTTCGGAATGCAAGAAGTTATCACTCCAACTTGGAGTAAGTCTCCGATAGATTTGGTCGCCTTTGGGATTGTACCGCCTTCTCCATCATTTCTGTCGCCGACTCCTTTGAGTAGCAAAGGTACAAAGACCAGCGTCTTGTCTTTCGATCCTTGGTCATGCACTCTTGCATCGACCAAGTCCTTCACTCACGGCTATCTTGATGGAAAGTCTGTGACATTGGTCTTACGGTTCTCGGCCATCGCCCTTCAGACCTTGTCTTGGTACATGGAGTTTGCCAAAGCATTCTCCTCCTCCACGGCCCATATCACGACCAAGTGCTCTCCCTCTAAGAGAGCAAGGGATTGATGACTCCCGGAAGTCCCGCCTCAGCGGTACCATGGCACTGCGACGCCCATGGCACTACTATCCGTTGTCTCGCATCTGCATCCCTTCTTCATGATCGGTAGATCCGCCTCTGCGACATTGTGACACTCCTCTGAGTTCACCTTCAATCTAACCAATGATTGATCTTGGGTAGCTGAGTCCCTCTTGGACTCGTCATTGCTTCCTCGCCATATTTCGACCACCTGCTTCAACACCTATGTGTTCTCTCCGGCGATTCCACTTGGTCGCTGGAAAGACAGACTACAACTCCCATGTATAGCCACCGCCACTCATGTTGCAGGACTTGCCCCATTTCTGTTCTCCTTAGCTTCATTGGCTGCAATGTTCGCTTACTCGGCCTTGTCCTCGGACTTGCCGGGCTCCCTTAAGCGAATGTGAGCTCTGAAGCAGTTCCACTCTTCAGCCGCTCCGATCATACCTCTGCATGATCCAGTCCTCACATGGGACTCACTGGTACTTGCATCTGAACTTCTTCCTCGACAGGGCATACCCCCATAAGCTGATGTCCAAGGCTTCCATTCAATGCAACATTCGGTGCACGTACGGAAGACCCGCCTCTGCGGTACCATGGCATTCACTGCTTGAATCCATAGCTCTTCTTACCGTCGTGTTGTTCACCGACTTGGAGCTCCTAGTCGCGCTCCCGATCATCTAGTCCCCCCATGGGACTCACTGTGTGTGTCAACTTGCCATGAACTTTTCCACCACGATCCGCTGCATCATGTCATCGCCTGGTGACATCTCCTTGCATTCTGATCCCTGTAGTATGAACTCGAACTGCGATATCTCCATGTGTGGACTCCGCCAACACATCGCAGGGCCTTCGCCAGCTTCGATTTTGTTCGCTCCTTTGGCAATCAACCTTCGTCCACCCACTCTCGGGTCACACTCGGACGAAGCCTAGCTCTAGGACAGTCCATCGCCTAGTAGCTCTTCTGAAGTCCCCTGACTTCGCTGAAATAGGTGCACATTTGTCTCAATCTCGACTCTCGCTTACCAAAGACACATCTCATGCGCACCGCTTTCCTCATGGCAACTTGAATAGCAACACTATGACATATTCTTCAAGAGTATCTGCCTCTGCATCCTCTTGCCCCGTGCCAAGGCCTTCTAACACCAACTTCGCCACTGCAAGTTATATCGCCTTAGTTCCTCCGTCAAATGCTTCACCGAGATGAGGTGCATATGCCTCGAAGTTCCCTTCGTCTTTGGCACCATACAAGATGAGTCTACTTCATCAAAATAGAAAACTCATGGAACGATATGATCCTACTCTTGTCTCTCCAAGAGTCCATGTCCTTGACTTCTGTCTAAGGAAAGCTCCACGCCTCCGCTCCACGCTCTATCTTCTTTGCCAACTCCCTTCATGCGGTTTGGGTACATCAACAAGTTACCCCCAAGTTGTTCCGCTTCTCGATTTGCATTGCGTTAATGGTGGCCCTCACGCCAACCATTCCACGGGTTAGCCCTCTGTTGAGTCCGATCTCGCTATCGGCTCCAAGTGTGCCTTCACTTTGTGTTGCCTGGGTTGCTCCCCCACTTGATCTCGCTATGCGTCCACCAACGCATCACTACTTGCGAGATCATGCAATGACTCCTTACCGCTCACTCGATCCATCGAGCTTCGTCTTGAGGTACTCCTCAACTAGTGCGGTTCATTGCGCATAACTCTGCCTCTGCAGAACCGGGACTTATCCCTCCTGGATATCTGTCCTGTTGGAGCAACTTCGCTCTTCGCATCCTTCCCTTTGGAAGTTTTGGAGACCACCATCCTCTTGGACTACTTTGCCTCTGCTGAACAAACGTGTGCTGATTCTGCCTTTGCAAATGCATTTGCTAGATTATGACACTTCACCAATACACTCAGACTTTCGCACCCCTCCGGGTCTAGCAAAATGCTGAACCTGCTGCACACTTCAGCCTCTTACGAAAGTATCCTGCACATGCCGAAGAGAAAGTTTTAATGCTCCATGGCGCCGACCTTCGGTCGCCTTGGGATGGCCGCGAACAATCCATCGTCCGCATGCAAGGCCATGCATGAGTATCGAATTCCTTGAGTTTACAACTCTTTCGATCGTTGAACAACCCACTCCACCTTGCACGGTTTTATCCTTTTTTGGGCACTCCGCTTGCCTCGAACACTATCAAGGTTGGGTGTTAACGTCGAGCCACTGCTCGAACTCGGCCATCCCGACCTTTGTGCGCTCCGCAATTCTTCTTAGCTTGTTGTACTCGTGGTGCCTCGCTAGGTCCCCCACGTTTGCATGCTAAGTGTTTGTAAGTGGGCTTGTCCCGCTCTGATACCATCTGTCACGGACTTAGCTGGTTTTGCCTAAGCCGTGCGGCACCAATGCATATCACCGCAAAGGTCAGCCTCCCCGAAATCTCCTACAATCCCTTAGGACCAACGAAAGAGAAGACGGGACAGAGAAAACGCTTCACACGGGATCCGCAAGCCATTCTTTTAGCAAACACTTTATAGCCGATGCACATTCCAACCATGGATATTACAAGCTCATAACAGTTGCACAACAAAGGTATAAAATTGGTCCACTACAGACCGAATTCTATTACAAGTATTCCCTCGACGCGTACTTTATGTACAAGCCTACAATGGTTGTCAAACTCACTCAAATAGGGGCATTTTGCCTTTGGGCAAGCCCTTTACAAGCTTTACATTATATGACAAACCAAAAGGTACACGGACAAGCTTCAGCATTACACGAACAAGCCGTTTACAATTTTGTCCGTGACAGCCTGGCGTGGCATCCGGGCACTATATGGGCCTTTCATCTGGCCCAACACAGCCCTGATTCGGGCCTAGTTGGCCCCTAACTGAGTTAGTCCAATTCTAACTCAGTTAGTCCTTAATCCTACTTCGATCTAGATAATTATTACAACGCAAGAATCAAATTGTTGTCTGGCACGTCATTGGTCCATCGACATTAATCGGATTCTTCGGCGCATCATCCTCTCTTGCGGCCTGTTGCCCAATCGGTAGTTGTCCTTCGCAACTTCAATCTCTTTGGCGCAACTCCACTCTTCTTGGCCTGATGCCCAAATCCTTTGTCCGAAGCCTTCTGCCGATACGTCGACCGGTCCTCCAGCTCAACTTTCAATCATCTGACATGATTTCCTCTAGCGCAACGTCGATCCTTCCTACTTCAATTGTCCAATCTTGATCGAAAGTAGACTTGAAATCATCAATATACTTCTCCTCCTTTATTATCAACAAAAAGAAGTTGCATCTAACTAGTTTTAAGGATATACAAATTTTACATAGATACTAACAAGATTCACATCACTTTACAACATTTAAGCATAGCAAGTTTTAAAGATGTGCAAGCATAGCAATTTATCACTTGCTTCTAGAAGTGTGCAAGTTTGCACTTTTCTTTGCTTCCTTTTGCGATATGCATGCTATCGAGTTCTTGTGAAGTTTAACAAAATTTTGCTTTTTTTAAAATAGCAACTTTTGCTTCTCTTTGCAATGAGCATGCTATATTTGTTTCTTCTCTTTTGAGAAGTGCAAGCAAGTTTTCTCTCCTTGTGTGAGCTAGCAATTTTTACTTCCTCTTTGAAGTATGCAAGCTAGCAAATTCTTTTCTCTCCCTTTGTCATTGTCGAAAAGAAGGGAGGAATATAATGAGATAATTTTTCTTTTTATAACAATAATTCATCATATCAAGAAAAACCAATTTCTTAATGAGATATATCATTCATGAAAAAAAAATCAATATTTCAAGCATCACATAAGGTATGCAACCAATACAAAAAAATCATGATATACAAAAAATATTAATATTAAAGTTCAAGTCATAATTCATTTTGATATGTCTCTTCTTTTTGTATATAGCAAAAAGAAATCTTAGGAAAACAAAGAAGAGATCTCGATTCATGCATAGTATCTATCAATTCATTATGAATCACAACAAATTTAAGTTATGATTCCGAAAAGCTCATGAGACATTTAGAAGGTTCTTCTTTTTAGTAAATGACAAGAGGAAATATAGGAGAAAAATTCTCGATTCAAGCATAAGACATCTCATGTTATCAAGATCACATTTCAAAAGAAAATTTCAAGTATCAAAATTGAGATATCAAGATCATGATTAGATAAATACTCTCTTTAAAAAAATCATACAAAAATTAAGAAGTATATTTCATGTAAAATGTATTGCAATCGTAAATACCGATAAATGATTCATTTGAGTATATCATCTCATTTGTCAAAGAATCATATGAGAACATGATTCATGCTTAAGAAGTCTCAATAAGTCATGATTCCGAGAGATCAAGGGAAGAGTCATGAATTTAAAAAAAAATCTCATTCAAATTCAATTCGTCAATTCCAAACTTATCATCAAAATTACTTTTATAGAGATACACGAGATTCATGAAATAACATAAATGAATTCATTGAAAAATCAATAAGATGGGGATAGAAAATGCACTTCGTTTTTATGTGTTTCTATTTATGTGATTTGCTTGTTATAAGCATGCCTTTGCCTTTAATGCTAAATAAAAACAAGTATCAATGTTCAAGAGCGAAAGGCAAACTTCGTCATAAAGATCATCAAGGCCGAAAACACGTCGTCTAAAAAAAAATTCATCATAAAAACGATTCAGACCAAACACATAAAGCATCTTCAAGCAAAAGATCATGATAATACATTTTTGACTTTTTTTTTGTGTTTTAATTTGAGTGTGTTCAAAATTTTCATGCAAAAGCCAAGCATCATATTTAGAACCGAAAGCAATACAAAATCATCAAGATTCACAAAACATGGATTCTTCATGATCATACACTTTCCTTTTTATGTGTTTAATTTTAAGTTATTTGTTTCATACAAGCATATTCAAGTTTTTCATACTAAAGCCATCATCGTATAAATTCGAAATACAAGTTTCGTCATCAACACATTATTCCAAAACATAGGAGTTCAAGTCATCATTACTTCAAATACTCATGCATGATATAAAATCATCAAGCATTATGTTTAAAATCGAAAAACAATTCAAGGTTATCATGATAACATTAATGCTTCTTAAGACATACATAAGATTAGTCTTGGTTGGTGTACAAGCATTATTTTTAATTTCAACATTTTATTTCCTTATCATGAAGAATGCAATTGTCATGTTCAATATATTTAAACAATCACTAGAAAGAAAAATATGATATGTTTTTACAAAATATTTTTTTTTAATATCCTATAAACTAAATTAAGCAACTCATGAAAGGCATCAAGTGATTTCATAATAATGTAAAAACATTTCGGGTGAGTTACTTACCTTGTTGTCGAAGGTCGTCAAAGCATAATTCGCGACTTCGTCATCGGATGCAATTGATTCTTCATTGAGTTCTTTCTTCGTCTTTGGTGGCCTTTTCTTCTTTTTAAGTCCATTTTGTTCTTTAATTTTTGTTTTATAAATTTTTTAAATTTCATTGTCAAAAGTTTAAGGTTCTCATCATCATTATTCTCATCACTTGAGTCATCACTCAAGTGGTATTCTTTTGTTCGAAGTGTCAAATCCTTCCTATTCTTTGGAAGGTAGTTCACATGTTCATCATGTTCCAAGAAGCTTCTTTCATATATCATTAATGAGCTAACGAGTTCTTCAATAGGAAAATTATTTAAATCTTTTGTTTCTTGTATTATCGTTACTTTCGGATCCCATCTTTTTGGAAGGGATCTTAAGATTTTGTTTACAAGTTCAAAACCTGAAAAAGATTTACCAAGGGCTTTTAGACTATTTACGACATCCGTAAACTGGGTGTACATGTCTCCAATGGTTTCACTTGGTTCCATTCGAAAAAGCTCAAAATCATACATCAAAAGATTTGTTTTTGAGTCTTTAACTCTACTAGTGCCTTCGTGTGTGGCTTCAAGAGTGTGCCAAATATCGAAAGCTGTTTTGTAAATCGAAATCCGATTAAACTTATTTTTATCCAATGCACAAAATAAGACATTCATAGCCTTTGCATTAAAGAAAAATGATTTTTTCTCAAAATCCGTCTATTCATTCATCGGTTTAGAAGGTGTTTGAAAACCATTTTCAACGATATTCCATAAATCCAAATTCAAAGAAAGCAAGAAAACTCTCATTCGAGTTTTCCAATAAGTGTAGTCTGTCCCATTGAATATGGAAGGACGAACGACAGAAAAACCCTATTGAAATCCGAAAAGAGCCATTTCTCTTGGATGTTAATCCGAATGAGAAATATCGGGCTCTGATACTATCTGTTAGGATTAGTTCGGCACTAAGAGGGGGAGGGATGAATTAGTGCAGCGGTCAAGATTACGTCAAATTCGTGAATTCGGAAAACCATTTCATACGATGAAAATATTTAGTTCGGCAAAAATCATTTCAGATAGATGTTTGACTCAATTAAGTTCATGAGTAGAGAAGAGGAGATTGGACTGTTGCAATGAAGTAAAGTAAAATATAGCAAAAGTACACACCAAAAGAGAACACGCCAATTTTATAGTGGTTCGGTTATCCGACCTACGTCCACTCCTGATTCCTCTTCACTTGAGGTCACCGGTGTCCACTAGTAGTATTCCTTCAATGAGCGAAGACTAATCTCCCTTTTATAACCCTCTCTTACAAGGTTTCCCTCACTCTCCCTTAGAGTACAACTTCTATGTTTAAGGAGGAGGGACACTATATTTTTACAAGGGTTTCAACAGAGTTTTTGGCTCCTTTTTTTTGCTCAATTCTTGCTTACCCAAACAAGAATAATTGGAGTATTTATAGACCCCAAGTGGCTTCAAATCTTGGAGCCAAAATTTAAGCACTCAAAAATTTTGAGGTACCAGTAGTACCACCGCCAGTGTTGGGTGGTACCACCGCCCAGGCTTTCTGACACTAGGCGGTACCATCGCCTAGTTTGGCAGTACCACCGCCTAGCACTAGTGTATTGGGCGGTACCACTGCCCCAGTCTAGCGGTACCATCGCCCAGACTCAGTCTAGAAGATTGAGCCTTCAAGCAGTTCCACCACCCACCCTGGCGGTGCCATCGCTTGACGTGGCATTCGAGCACTGTATGGGCCTTTTATCCGGCCCAACAAAGCCCTGATTCGGGCCCAGTTGGCTCCTAACTGAGTTGGCCCAATTCTAACTCAATTAGTCCTTAATCCTACTTCAATCTAGATAATTATTACAACGCAAGAATCAAATTAGTCCATCGGCGCTTCGTCATTGGTCCATCGGCGCTTTGTCGGATTCTTCGGCGCATCATCCTCTCTTGCGGCTTGTTGCCCAATCGGCAATTGTCCTCCTCAACTCCGATCTCCATGGTGCAACTCTGCTCTTCTCGACCCGATGCCCGAATCCTTTGTTCGAAGCCTTCTGCTGATACGTCGATCGGTCCTCCAGCTCGACGTCCAATCATTTGACATGATTTCCTCTAGCGCAACATTAATCCTTCCTGCTTCAATTATCTAATCCTGATCGAAAGTAGACCTGCGTGACTCAAAACATAGTTAGATCAAAAATATAATCAACTAGTTTCATCATTAAAATCCAAGATTCAACATGAGTACCGTAAGTAGTTACATCGGATTTATCAAAAAGGTGACTCCCCAATGTCGCATCAAGAAATTGCTTAAGTAATATTTTATTGCAAGAAAAATGATGGAGAAATCCATTTCACTGAAAATTTAATTCCATCAAAACTAAATAGAATTTATTTGGATTTTAGGAAAAAGAAACTAATTTCCTAAACCTTTTTTATCTTTCGTATGGAGAAAACTAAAACTTGGTCTCTTTTTTGGAAAGTGGAGTAAACACTAAAATGGAAAGAATGAATTGGAGTTCTTTCCATTTCCAGACTAGGCTTGGATGGGTATGGTCCGTGTAATTCTTGATGGTATGTTGCTGATTGGTTTAGCAAAAACTCATAGGTGTAGTGGTGTAGGATCTGCCCCTTTATTCATAAAACCAGGTGAACTATTTTCTGTTAGGTCTCGGATTTTGATGATGAAACTAATTGATTGTAGTTTATTATCTAGCTGCGTTTTAAGTGACGCAGGTCTACTCGATCAGGATTAGATAGTTGACGCAGGAGGAATTGACGTTACGTCGGAGGAAATCACGTCAGAAGATTAGACGTTGAGCTGGAGGTTCAATCGACAATTGGCAGAAGGCTTTGGACGTCGAGCATTGGGCCAAGAAGAGAGGTGTTACGCCAAGGAAATTGGGGTTGCGGAGGTCAATCGCCGATTGGGCAACAGGCCGCAAGAGAGGATGATGTGCCAAAGTATCAAACGAAGCGCCGATAGGCCAATGACGTGTCGAGCAATAGAATGTCAATTCGTGTTATAATAACTATTTAGATCGAAGTAGAGTTTTGGCTTGTATGCAGGATTAACTACGATAACGTTGAAGACATAAAGCGAAACAAAGTGCCAGAGTTAAGTGCGATGAATCGTTGGGAGTTCGAGAGTTCGACGGAAGTCATAAAATTCATCGAAGTTCGTCAAGAAAGATCGTAGCTTGCCCAAGAAGCTCGTCGGAACTCGCCAAGATTGTCGTGAAGTCTAGGAGCTTGCCGGGAGTCCGTAGAATGGTATCCGAGGGTTCATCGGAAGACCGTTGGAAGTTTGCCGAAAGCTCGCCGGAAGAAGTTTTGACTTTCCGGACTTTGTAATAGCTTAAGAAATATCTTTAATTTCATAGTTAGCACACAATTAGGGTTAGAATTAGGTGTTAATCCTTTAACCCTGTTAGGGGCCAATTGGGCCCGGTATTGGATCGGTTTGGGCCGGGTTTAAGGCCCAACCAGGAGTGCTGGACATTGTCTGGCGGTGGCACCGTAGGCTGGGGTGGTGGCACCGCCCAAGTCCAACTTCTCAGGTAGTCTGGGGCGGTGGTACCGCCCAGACTGGGCGGTGGTAACGCCCTGCGGCAGAGTGCCCGGGCGATGGCACCGCTGGTTGGGCAGTGTGTACCACTAACCGTGTCAGTGTGTCAGGCGATGGTACCGCCAGACCGAGCGGTGGTACCGCCTAGTGTCAGAGTCAAACTGGTGGTGGTAACGCCCTGCGGCAGAATGCCCGGGCGGTGGCACCGCTAGTTGGGCGGTGTGTACCACTGACCGTGTCAGTGTGTCAGGCGATGGTACCGCCAGACCGAGTGGTGGTACCGCCTAGTGTCAGAGTTAGACTGGCGGTGGTACCGCTAGTATCTCGGAAATTCGAGATGATTCAAATTTGGGCTCTAAATTTGAATTCTCTTGGGGTCTATAAATACCCTAGATGTTTTTGCTTGGGACAGCAAGAATTGTGCAAGAAACTAAGGGAAAACTCTGTTAGTTTTAGTTGAAATCCCTCCTCCAAAGTTTGAAGTTGTCTTTAAGAGAGGTGTTGAGGGAAGCCTTGAAAACAGAGTTTGTAAAAGGGAGTTTGTCCTCACCCGTTGGAAGGAGGATAGCTAGTGGAAAAGCCGGTGCCTCAAGTGAAGAGGAATCGGGAGTGGACGTAGGTCGTATGACCAAACCACTATAAAATCGGTTTGCATTTACGTTATCGCAATTTACATTTCAGCAAACCTTCTTTACTTGTTCTACTTCCTCATCATCTTCTTTAAATGCTTTCAAGTTCAATACTTTTCCAACCGGGCGTTAATCGAAATGCTTTTAATCGAAACATTGCTTTGAATCGTACGAAGTTTCCAAAAGCATTGTTTTAATCGCTGAATTTATCATTCTTTATCTGTTGCACTAATTCAAACCCCCTCCTTAGTGCTGCTCTCGATCCCAACAATTTCCTGCTATTAGATTTGATGCAGCTTATGATTTATGGTAAAATTACTAATGTTTGGCACTTCTTAGTGCCTCATGTCTCTGTACATGTCAAATTTGGTACCAGTATCTTCTTCCATTGGCTATGTGATAATTATTGTTGCTAATTTTGTAATTCATTGATGCAGTACTCAAAATTTGTAAAACCAGCTTTTGATGACTTTATACTGCCAACAAAGAAGTATGCCGATATCATCATTCCCCGTGGTGGAGATAATCATGTGGCAATTGATTTAATTGTGCAACATATCAGTACAAAACTTGGCCAACATAATCTCTGTAAAATATATCCAAATCTTTATGTCATTCAATCAACTTTCCAGGTAATAAGAAATGTTTGTTTACTTGTTGATAATCCTGAAAATTATCTTTTCCTTTGTGTGTTACGATAATTTATAGTTGAATCTCCCTCATACACAAGAATTGTGCAAACATTTTTCAGATCCGTGGTATGCATACACTGATACGTGATGCCAAAACAACAAAACATGATTTCATATTTTATTCTGACCGACTGATTCGCCTGGTCAGTAAAACATTTTTTTGCTTTAAGATTTACTTTTAAAAATATTTTAATTCATATTGTATCTTGTTCCTTGTGATAGGTTGTTGAGCATGGTCTGGGTCATCTTCCATTTAAAGAAAAGCAAGTGAATACACCAACAGGTTTCTTTTTTACTATTGTTTGTACATGGAAGAATGTGTTAGTTTAGAATGGGTGGTACCATGACATATCGCTCGATACAGGCGATATTTACTGGTCCAATAGGGGATTAGTACGGGCAGAATATACTGGTTTGTTGATATACCCCACCATACCATGTGTCATTTGTCAGTATGGTTTAGTAAGTATGTACCATGCTGATAGTCGGTTGATACACCGATACGGACCAGTAAGACAAATTATGATGTGGATTCCTGTAAAATTATTGCTAATACATATGTGACATGAATCCATTTAAACCGTGCAGACCATATTTCTGTAGGATATATGTGACAAATGTTTAGAAGATTTTATTGGAAAATTGATCCAAGCACCACATGGATGAAACTTATTCTTTTCTTAGCAGTCCTTTGTTTTGTCCTCAATTGAATGAGTCTTGATTATATGCCCTCTTGCTAGATTTTTAGGTCCTTTAAATGCTGAAAAATTGTTTTGGTGTTGTTGCTCTCATATAATCATCTATATAGAAACTCACAAATGCATTAGAGTGAGAATATATACCAAGTTTAGATTAAACTGGCATGAACCCACTTTCACAGGCACTTGTCATGATAACGTGAGGAAAGAGAGAGAGGGACAGAGAAGGATGGTTGACTTCTCTTTTAAATCTCAATTGCATTGAGAGGTTGGAACCCTTATTTTCAAGGCCACTGCCATCCATCGCCACCTCTTGTGCCTGTTTTCTTCTTCTCCTTTTATTATCCTTCTTTCTCTTCTTCCCTAGTTGTTGCATTGGCTACAGTTCATATGTGAAGGAGGCATTGCAAGCAAGAAGTTCCGTGGTTTCAAAGAGATGTTGAGGTGATTAAATCTTCAGACTGACTGGCTGAATATCATCCAATTTCTTCCAGTTTAGTTGTGGAAAGATTTCAACCGAAACCCATGTACTTGTTTGGTGTTGGTTAAGGTGTTCTAAAGCATTTTGTACTTTGCAATATATGGACTGGTGTGAATGAATTCATGATTGCTCTATGCTTGAGCAAATACATAGCACATGTATTGCTTGTGTACCACCATATTAATTTGAATGATCAGTTATAGTAAGGATTTAAATCCCAGTCAAGCATTGATACAAGTTTGTAGATGAATTCATATGATACTGGTATGCACTCGTATCATGGTTCAGTACCGATCAGTACAATGTAGACTGGTAAATTCTGGTCAAATGAGTTTTGACCAGTTTTTATTAAAAAACTTTGCTTTTGCTAATGTTGGGTCAATAATGAACAAATAGTTTTATCATTCATTTTGTACCATTATATGATAAGAACATGCATAATATATATTATATAAACATATGTTCAGAAATTAAATCTTATTCATATTGAATGGCCTATTTCCACCAAAAGGATTGTGTTTATTTAACTTGAGGTAATTTTAGGTCCTCATTGTTGCTTGATGATTTTGAAGAACCCACTCATGAAATTACTACCACAATGTCTGATATTAATATGAAATGAGCCACTGATTAAGTAGTAGTAGTCATGGTCTCATCATCATCATCGGTGACCATAATATTTAGTAAATACTATTTCCTATTGCAAAGGTGATGACCACAAGGAACTTGCATCTGACTTGATATTATCTAAATGCTTTTAGCTCCCTTGAAATCAACTTCTCCTTATCTTTCCAGCCATAAACAAATCAAGTGGATCTGTGTCATGATCATCATCTTCGTTGATGTGAGTGAAATATTGTTAATCCATTCATGCTTGACTTCTCTGTTTATATAGTGGGAAAGTAAAACCCCTGGTCACTGTCATCAATAAACATACTATTCTTAACCTAACTGCCATCTTTAAGGACACAAGGACAGAATGTGAAGAAGGTGTCTTATTTTCTGAACAGACTTATTGCTCATTGATAATGTATAATGGGTTAATAAACTACATTGAATGGCTTCACCTCTTGCTTTGGTAGCTGGATAAATGAGTGAGACATTGTCCTACTATCCATGGATAATAAGATGTGGGTATCCCAATCACATTCCAACACTGGGCCTTGCTTCTCATACTGAGCTGTCTTGTCCTGTTGGTCCTCTATTATTTGCTCCAAAATAATATGATGTATGTCAGATATCTTCAATCTCATCCAGAAGTTGATCATCCTAGTTTCCTGTTGTGCTTATGCAATCTGTCATGGGATTTTACTCTGTTGTGCTTCTTTAAGGACAATGTCTTCATCAACATACCCTTCTTGCTAAATAATGGATACAGTATCTCTGAAAGGAAAATTCTTCACTTGTTTCTAGATGGTCAAGTGAGATGGGAATGGCCTGCTACTTAAATTGTAAAATAGTTTTGGTATTCATATATTCCCACCACACAGCCTGTGTCAAATTTGAATAGAATTTTCATCTAAGTAAACTACTTTCATTGGTGCTTCATCTTCTGATTCATCATCTAAGTTCATGGTTATTTGATGTTATTGTATAGTCTTTCTAGATTGTGGATATTTATTTCCTATTGGCTAGGCTGAAAATTCAAAAGTTTTATGCTCCTGCAGTTGTCTTTCTTTCACGTTCTTTCTTGTGAGAATTCCAAACAAAATTAATTGCTAATTAAGGTTGTAAATATTCATTTTTTTATTTATAAGTTGACAAGGAACTGGTGCCTTATAGCTGTTATTGGTGGTAGAGCAATATTATATTTATACCACATGGAAGAGTCATTTCTTTTTTGATTTCTTTATGTTATAATGTCAGTCATGAACTTCTAGTGCTTCACTCATGTCAGGATCTGTTTATACTGGGGTAGAATTTTGTAAAAGGCTATGTGGTATTTCCATTATAAGAAGGTATGCTTCCCTTATATTATTCAAAATCATTGGCTTTAAAATTATTACTCACAATTTAGTTTGTTGGTTTTTTTATTGAATCTGAAAATCACTGTAAGTCATAACATTTTGTTAAAAGTTTGTAAATAGTTAATACTTGAACTGACAAAGATGTCAGACTTAAAAAGTTACCTAATCTTGTCTCTTTTGTTTAAAAATGGTAGATATACTATTTTGTTTTCTTATTATACACATATAAATTCTCTTTTGTTTTCTTATTAATAGGCTCTTAATAAGTTAATATGATATTTTTTTATGCTGTAACATTCTGTTTACATGTGAACATGATAAAGAACGATGTTTTAGACAGATGTCCAATGCTACTTCTGGTTAGTTGTCAGGGCAGTAAGGTACTGAAATACCGAGTGGTATATTGTCATAATCTGTTTATTATCACTATAAAACAGAATAAGAAAATTCATATACTGATTGGTGTCTGTTTTATGACCTCTTGTTGATGCTTGATTACCAGTAACTACTGGTCAGTGTATAATAATCTGACCAGTGTCTCAAACCATGATGGATAGTGTTATTGATGGTTATTGTGGCATCCTTCATATAGTCTACTTTTCCAATCATCAAAATTAATGTACCTGAAAATGCATATAGCACTTCTTTATTCTATTGTTTTGGAACCCACAACCACCCCATCCTTAGTGAAAAATACATACAGACACATTTATGCAAGTGCATGTGGTACCTATCTCTCTCTCTCTATCACATATTAAAGTACTTGTCTTCTATGCCGGTGGGCATATATCAGTGGTGAAAGTATGGAGAATGCTCTGCGGGCATGTTGTAAAGGCATCAAGATTGGGAAGATCCTTATTCATAGGGAAGGTGATAACGGTCAGCAGGTTTGCACAATGCTTCTCAATCTTTTCATGGAAATGTTCTGACTGATGATCTGACAATGTCTAATTTTCAGTTAATTTATCACAATCTTCCAAAGAATGTCGCAGATAGGAATGTGCTGCTTTTGGATCCCATACTAGCCACTGGTATAATCATCTATTCTGTACTGCCTAAATGCAGTTATTCTCATATTACTATTAGGAACACTGATGTGCAACTTGATGAAGCATCCAAGTATCTTAATTATTTCTAACGAGTACAAACTGATGTGTATCTCTTTTGTGTATTGCTATTTGTTCATCCAGTAACAAACAGATTAATATGTTACTCTCATATGTCGAGTGACATAACTGCATCTATCTTAAATTTTCTTGGTCCAATTATCATATTTTGTTGGGTCTTAGGTAAATGGAAATGTAATGCCATAATTTTTTTTATAAACGGCTTTTGTCAATTAAAGTATGGTTGATATTTCTATCTTTTGTATATAGATGTCTATGAATGGATTTTCTCTAAATTCCACTGTGTTTGCCCTTCTTATTCACATACACTCAACTCCTAGCATTTACAGTTCTCCCATCTCCACTTGAGACTTGTTACCCCACCCTCGATTGACATACCAATTGAACATTGTCACCTATAGGGTTGTCAACATGTCATATACGAATGTATCGGTTCAAGAACTGCCACCTAAAATCACCTACTTTCCAGGTTTGAAAGCATAGCACTGGAATGAATCATCTTTTACTGATCTTTGAAGTTTTATCTCTGCACCTAATGCCTCCATTACTCAACCTTACATTTTCATCCAGAGGCCAGAACCATGGTGATATTTTTCCATGGTTGTTAAGTTTCTGTGACTGCACCATCCAGATGTACCTTCAGGATTTGTCAAGAATTTTGGATTTGCTGCACTTTTCTCTAATTGTGATTGCTGTTTTATGCCTATCAATTTGATAAGATAACATAGTAGTGCCTAAAAGAATGGGACACTCATTCCCTTATTATTTGACTTAGTGGCACTTTATATTTTCAAAAATGTGTGCCAATAACCCTCTCATCTACATTTTCACATGTATTCTAGTTCTTATTCATGCAAAAGATAAATAGTTCTCTCATATCTTCTTGCATCTCTCAAGAAGTAATATGCTCTTTCTAAGAGATTATTTGGGTATCATTTGAATTGCACTTGCCTGACAATATAACTTGCTGCTCTTTATAAAATCACCTTTTGATGGGATATCATTTTTCCTTTATGTGAAAACCCATTTCTTTTTGCTAAACTTTTTTCATCTCTGTATGATCTCATGTGACATTTCATATGTTATCTTGTGAAAAGATCCATCAATAATATAAAAATTATCTATCTTCTATTATGGTGGTAAAAGTTCTAGATTTATAATTTTAGTTAATGTTTTTTTTTAAATGGAAGGATATTTTTTTTAACACACTAAGAACCATTAGAATACACTACCTAGATGTTGAAGTTTAAAATATTCACAGGTTCTGTGGAACAAAAATATTCCCAAGCAACACAAGCAAAAAAATCTTCTGAAACATAGGATTCAATCTATAGTTTTATTGTAGAAATGTCTAATTTTAAAACATATTAACTGACAAATAAAATACTTGCAGTCCCTGATAATACTGCAAAGTTGTTGAAAGTTTTGATTTGTTCTTCAATTGAGGAAACAAGAGTTTGGACTTCAATAGTATCCAAATAGACCTGGCTTATTAGTTGGCATCCTTATCTATAACAATTGTGGCAGAACAAACTTGCTTATAAGCAGCCAGAACATGAGCATCCTGAGTTATTCTTTATGATAAAGCATAACCTGTCATTTTCCTCGGATACATGTGATCAATCTGATCATATGATCCCTGTCATGTGAGTTCCACAGGTTCTGAAAGGTGATAGTTATGCAGCCTTCTAAGAACCATTTTACTCTGTGCTATTCCTCTTAGGCCTAGCTGTCCACGAAAAGAAAATGACAACCATAAAATTGAATAGAAGATCCCAAAGATGATTAGTATCTGGTCATTTTAGTATGATATGTTGAGATTTTTCTTACTTTAAGCCATGAACTTTATCAGTGGTGCAAATGTTAGCACTAAATACGGGTTGAGATAGGCAGCCTTTATGAAGATGTAGTCCGAAGGAAGTTCACATAGTCCTGGCAGGCCTAGTTATAAGTGCTAATATAGGAAAAATTCCACAAAGGCTTATCATCTCAATTCCCCAGAATCATCGAGATGTTGTTCCTCAGACAAATAGCTAGCCGGATTGGTACTATGCAACATACCAACACATGGTACTCATGTGAGTACCTTGGTACCAGGAGGGAGGAGACGGAAAAGAAGAGGAGGAGAAGAGGAGAAGACAATTCAAAAGAAGGGGGCAGAGGCTAAGAATTAGCACTGATGGATGGGGCAGCTATGGTATGCAGCATGAGGTGCAAGTCACAAGAGAAGGGGATTTAGCAAACAGTAAGCCTATACCATATGTGGACTCTATAAAGTTGAATGGGTTTGTCACTCTTGAGAATTAGGAGTCATTGCCTAGAACTCTTTAGAAGAATTAAGGGTTTTTTTTTACCTCAGACCAGATGATGATAAAAGCTGCTATAGTACAGCTAGCTAACCGTCTTCTGGAAATTGAGGGTCTCTTTTGTCATGTGTTTGCCAAAAAACAAGTGTACAATGTTATAGACATTGTAGTTATTGATCTTCTTAGACCATGAACAAGACTACATCGAGGATTAAGCGTAAATGTTGTCTGTGGTCAACTAATCAAGTGCTACCTTTACTGAGTTTATCTTTCCAAGAAAATCAGGGAAATAAGTTGATATTAGAATTTGAGCTGCATAAACAATGCATTGACATCTCGGAATTTCCATATATTTTTTTTGTAAAATTTTTTTCCTTATTCTAATCTGTGTGTTAATCAAATGGCTTGGCTGCATTGCATTCTCACAGTTTCTCCACTATCAATTCTTTGTTATTTTAGGGAACTCAGCTGTTCAAGCAATTTCCTTGCTACTGCAGAAGGGGGTTCAAGAAAGCAATATAATATTTCTCAATCTCATTTCTGTAAGTCCAGTTAGTTTTCACTTGATTCGCTTATATCATGTATTCATTCCCTGTCTCCTGAGCTGCTTATAAGTTTGTGGTTACATCATTACAGCACATCTAAGTTACTTTCCTTAATGTGACTAGGCTCCTCAAGGAGTGCACGTTGTATGCAAAAGATTCCCAAGAATCAAGATTGTGACATCTGAGATAGACTTTGGTTTAAATGAAGATTTTCACGTCATTCCTGGAATGGGAGAGTTTGGGGATAGGTATTTTGGAACAGATGACAACTAGGAAGCTATAATTTCAATAAAATTCAAGAAGAGGCTCTTGATGAACCCAGTAAGCTTTGTCCCTCTCTTATTTCTGTAATTGTCTAAGAATCAGCAGTACAATTATGAATTGTGGTCTTATACATCGTAAATATGAATCTTGGGTCTCTTTCTTGCCTGAGAAACAATAAATAACACTTCACAGGTTCTTGATTGGACTATCAATGTTTTCTGACCACAAATTTGAAATATTTAAAATAACTTTAGCTGCGACAAATTCTTGATTATTCCGGTTCAATCACATGAAAATTGATTGTAAACATTGTTTGTTTGAAATTACTCTTTTACAATGGTACATTTACCAGGAAAGTTCAGCTTGTTTACTAGTTCAAACCTGCAACTCATGTCTGATTTGTTGACAATGAATATTATTCACTGGGTATTTAATTGGAAAAGTATATGCTTGTTCACTAATTGTTAGTCAGTGGTAGCGACACTCTTCATACTTGTTCACTTTGAAACAAGCTATGGTGTTTTAAAGTTACAGCTAACTGTAAGAATGAGGACATCGGTACAGGGAAAGAGTGTTTTGCTTTTATTGTTCAAGGTAAAATATGCTGCAAAATTCTAAGATAGATGTGAAATAATACATCTATTTGATGTTTGAGGATTGATGATAAATATGATTTGGTTGACATCTTTTGCATACATTGATAATAAGTTTTTTCGTGCAATTGGATGCTATACAACAAAAGGTACACCGTACACCGGCAGCAATTCTTCGGCATTTTCCAAGCTTTTTCTATTTGTACATGTTCAATTACTGCAATTCCTTTCTACATCTTGTTCGCCTTCATAGGATGTTATAAGACAGTCTAATTGAAACTACGCTTACTTTTCTCATGACCTACTGTGCTGTTGGGTGATCAGTGACCGTGGTAAGGCCAACATAGCAAAAGCGGCTTCTCCTTGATATCGAAATCTTGAACTATATTTCTAATAATGCATATTAAATTGCATCATTCTAATCATATGTATTTAATATATGGTTTAGATAGGATTTGATATGCATAAACAACAGCATCTTTTCATGCTTACCATCCGGTTTACTTGCAGCATAAATTAGAATGTGGCTTTATTGTCACAAACTCTTCCATCTTTATTTGGTGTCAGCAGATTTATAAACTAGTAATAAACTCGTGAAGCCATTTCTATTTTGACACAATTATTTAGTAGAATTTCAATATAAACAAAAATACCCAGAGCATCTCTTTAAGAACATCAACACATGGGCACATCTCTGTTGCAAAATAAATAGGCAGTAGAAGAGATGCTAATAGATGAGAAGAGTTGAGGAAGAGATGTATGTTTCGTTTGTATGTCATCTTTAGAGAGATATGTAACTCAGTAGTCAAGTCATTCCCAAGGAGACTTTTGTGGAAGAGAACTGAGAAGATCAAGTAAATAATCAGTTGCATCCACAATACAAAGAGATGTAAAACACAATTATCCGAAACAAATCGACTAAAGAAAACATTTGAAAAATCAGTTCCTTGATCTGAGGACCACTTTCAACTTTACAATTGTTCAATAATTCTGAAAACTAGGTCATCTAAGCTTTTTAATAAGTGCAAGGTCACCTTAGTTTAGCAAAGTTGGATTGATGTGAATGTGTCAGTTAGTTTAGCTGATAATTATCTTAATAATTTATCGTAAGGTATGGTTCGAATCTCATCTGCAGCATTCCTCCTTTGCCAAGAAAAATTAGATTGATGTTTCTCCCACAATAATAATCTCATCCACCTGGTTATAGTTCTTATGAGATTTTACGGCTTCCATAAAATCTTCACATGAAGCTAAGCTAAAAATTAAAAAATATTATGAGATACAATCACGCAATATGAAAGCTTCAATGGTTTAACAGAAGCACAGAAAAAAAGAAATCAAGAAAAGTAAATGTCTTTTGGGTGAATTTTTTTTTATAAAAATCCTTCGGTTAGGAGAATTTTCTACGATACCTTCTAACTTTAAAAAATTTTCATAGAACATTTTTTTAAAATGATTATCTTACCCCTATTGGCTATTATTCATCGGTTGCCCCTTCACCATGCTAATCACCCTCTCCTTGTCGCCTATGCCTCTATATGTTCTAGCCTCATTGATCACCCCTCTTGTATGGGTTGGCCTTAGTCATGCTTGTGCTTTTGCACATGAGGATGGTCATGCTTGTGCCTTTCATGCATGAGTTGGTTGCACTTGTGCCTCCACATGAGGGCTACCTCACTGATGACCCCCCTTATGGATGGTTGGCATTATTGATCATGCTTGTGTCTTTGCATGCAAGCTAGCCTCGTTGGCCGATCCCCTTCGCCCATGGGTTGGCCTTATCAATCGCCTCCCTTTGTGCAAAAGTTGGCTTCATTAGTAGTGTCTATGCCTCCACACACCAATTGGTCTCGTCAGTTATCCTCCTCCTTGTGCACAACACCCTTGAGATTCAATGAGAGTGATTAGGCAAGGGCACAAGGGCGACGATAGAGACGATGGTGCAAGGACGAGAAGGTAATGGTGAGGGCAGTGGACTCAAGAGCAAAATGGTCTTTTTAGGTAGTCAGAGATACTCTACGAGAAATTTTCAAAGCTTATAAGATTTTTTTAAGAATTTACCCATGTATTTTTTAAAAAATTAATTTCCTTAAATAAAAGTATTTATCATATAAGATCATGCATTGTGGAATAGAGAGTAAGAAAGATCTAATGATTATTGAAAAATCTAGGGGCGACATCACATGCATAGTGGAAGAACATAAAAGAAAATCTTAAATTTTTATAAAAAATGTTTCATCGTCATACAAAGATTGGTGTGCAAGAATCGTAAAACCAAAAATTACACGCACAAGAAAGATGTGTGTTACCTAGAGAGATCGTATATCCTTAAATTCTTGCAGATATGTGGAAAAAGATAAACGAGGTCAACTATCTTCCTTTCTAATGATGATTCATATGGTAGGGGCTATGAAGATGCTCCTAAAAAAAGAGGAGAATAGGAAGTGGTAGCCAAAAGGGTCTAGCCTATGGCCCTTTGGTTCTCTCCTATTTATAGAGGTCCCTTATCAACTTAACCTTAAAGGATTCTACCCTATTGGGTATTGGATCTCCATCCAATTATCCAAGCCTCTTAGATTAGTGGGTCTTTATCCAATAATCTCTCATTGACTCTTATTAATCTCATCTATAGGATCCAATAATTTATAGGGTTATTGGATATCCAATAAGATAGGGCTCAAACGGATATATCATATCTGAATCTCTACTCGTTGCAACACCTACCATATGTGTATGGCCCTCTAGGTCCAATATCGAGCTCGCCATGAGTCATACCTATCAAAACTCCTTCTAGCTCAATGAATTATTGTCTCTATAATAATTCACTCAACTTATTGACTACGGACGTACTAAGCCACTACACTATAATCCCCAGACGATACAGGAAATCTAATCTATTGGACCTGTTTATCCTCAGTTATTATATTTTTATAGTCCCTCATCTATCTAATATCCTACAGACCATATATCGTACATGGTGCTGTCAGATCTATACAATTTCTACTCGGGTCTCGCTCTAATCGGATTCTCCCGAAGAACTCTTTTTCTCTCAATCTGAATGACCCTATCTAGGGATTTGTCTGAGTAAGAATATATAGGATATTCTTTTCATGACATCGAGAATGGATGATCCTCTATCGATACTCAATTGTCCTTGTAAGATTGACTACCACTATTGATGACCGGTTGTGCTAGATCTAAAACTTCTAGACCTATAAGTCTAGTATCAAAGAATGAAGAACTCATACAAGATATCCTTGGTGTCTCAAGTCTAAGGATTAGATACACAACTGAGATGATAGAATCATTGTCTAACAATAAGGTATCATCAACCATCCAACATTCTATGAGCGGATCAATCAGTAAACTCATTCTCTAATGAGCACTTGTACTGTACCCTTAGTGTCCCCACATTAGTAGCTATGAGACTAGCTATCTTCATCATATAGATGAATATACAGTACACCAATCTATCTTGTTATCTCGATGTCCCTCTCGAGTAACATATGATCGAGATTATTTAGGGTTTGTGTTTAAAAGCGAATCGGTCTCATTATCATGATCTCATCATGATCTGATTCCTATTACACAGATTCAAGGACAACACAATATAAGCAACAAGCAACATAAAGTGAGAAAAATATCAAATAAATAATAAGCAAAAAGAGTATGTATCATGTCACATGTGCCATCACTCACATTATTGGCTTATAGGGCACTTATGACTAGCAATCTCTCACTTAACTTAAAGCCAATTACCTATATGTCTAATCCCCATCAAACCTCTATAATAGTCAAAGATAATTTGAGACAATGACTTTGTCAATGGATCTATAATATTATCTTCAAATGAAACTCTTTCTACTACTATAATGTGGAACCTCCTCAGAACGTGCTTAGACTTCTGATAACACTTTGGTTCCTTTGCTTAAGCAATCACCTTATTGTTATTGCAATATAAGGGAATCGACTCCTTGCTACCCAGTACGATTCACAAATCTATGATGAACTTCTTTATCTAGACTTTCTCCTTTATTGCTTCTACCGTAGCAATGTACTCTACTTCTATGGTCGAGTCAATAGTAGTATCTATTGAATCTCAGATTTTGATGATGAAATCAATTGATGAGTTGGTGATCTAATCTACGTTTTGAATGACATAGGACTAGTTTCAATTAATGAGATACAAATTGATTAAAGCAAGAGAAATCAGATGTTGGGTCAGAGTCGAACATGTTAGAAGATTGGACGTCGAGCCGGAGGATTAGTCAATGTATCAGTAGAAGGCCTCGTGTCACGAGTTCGGGCATCGGGCTAAGAAGAGAAGACATTGTGCTAAGGAGATCGAAATTATGAAGATTAACATGCTGATTGAGCAATAGGCCATAAGAGAGGACGATGTGCCGAAGGATCGGACGAAGCGCCGATGAACCAATGACATACCGGACAACATATGATATGTGGTTTGTAATAATTTGTTTAGATCAAAGTAATTTAGAGGTCTAATTGAGTTGATTTAGAATGTAATTAGGTCAACTCAATTAGGGGCCCATTGGGCCTAAATTAGGGTTGTTTTGAGCCAAGAAAAAGACCCAAAATAATGACCTAGAGCCAAGTCAGGCGATGGCACCGCCAAGGCTGGCAGTGGAATCGCCCAAGGTTCAGTCTTCAAGATGTAATCTCCGAGACTATGTCAGGCAGTGGTACCACCAGACTGGGTGGTGGTACTACCCAATGTCAGAGCAGACTAAGCGATAGTACCACCTAGCACAGGTAGTGGTACCGCTAGTACCCTGAAATCTCAGGGATTTAAATTTTGGCTCTAATTCTTGAAGCCATTTAGGGTCTATAAATACCCCACACTTTCCTGCTTAGCACTATAAGAAAGTAGAACAAAAACTTGTGAAAACTCTACTATAATTTCTTGAGAGTTCCCCTCCCCTTCTCTAAGTATAAATCTTGTTTAAGGGAGGGATGAAAGATCTGTAAAGGTTGTCTCCTAAACCTATGAAAAGGAGAAAATGGTTGTAAGAGAGTAGTTGATTTTCACCCATTAAAAAAAGATCGTTAGTGGATGTCGATGGCCTCAACAGAGGAGTAATCGAGAGTGGACGTAGGTCACAATGACCGAACCACTCTAAAACTGGTGTGCTTTCTTTCTTCTATGCTATTTACTTACTTTGCAATTGCTTTACTTCCTCATCACTTTCTTACAAATATTTTTAAGTTTATGTATCTTTCCAATAAGGTTTTATTATAAGAAGTTTAAAATCGATGACGTTTTTACTAAAAGCCCATCTCTCTTGGGTGTTAAACCAAGCAGAGAGAAACGTGATTTTGATACCAATGGGTAAGATAGCACTTCTCTTTTAGATGTGCAAGCACTTTTGGTTCTTGAGAAGTGCATGGCTAGCATTGTTGCTTTTCTTGTGATGCTAGCAAGTTTCTTTTTCACCCCTTTGTCATAAAAATAAAAAGGAGGAATTCATTCATCACAATAAAATCAAGTCATAAGAACCGAAAGTCCATGAATCAAAATTCTACTTTCATAAATAGAAAGAAAGGATTCATCACATAAAAGATCAAGTTGTGCATACTAAAAGTTCATGAATTAAATCCCTATTCTTGCAAATAGGAAGAATCCCTATTCTTGTAAATAGGAAAAAGAAGGATTCATAGGAAATGATATACCAAAAGTCCATAAAAAATAACTCTTCTTTCGTAAGTAGAGAGAGGAAGGATTCATAGGAAAAAAAATCATCAAATGAAAGATCAAGTGTTCTAAAAATCCATGAATAAAAATTACAATAAGAAGATAGGAAATGATCTCAATAAAAAGAAAACTCAATTTCCAAAAACTAAGAAATCCAAAAGATGTTTAAGAAAAACTCATGCATTCAAAAGATTTAATTCTCTTCTAATAAAATCAAATTTTTCTTCATTTAAAGGTTTTATAAAAATATCAGCTAATTGATGTTTTATATCAATAAATTCTAAAGATATATTTTGGTTATTAACATGATCTCTTATAAAATGATGCCTAATGTCAATATGTTTAGTTCTAGAGTGCTGAATATAATTTTTTGTTAAACATATTGCACTAATGTTATTATATTTTATAGGGATGTTTTTCAAGTGAATTTCATAATATTCTAATATGTTTTTCATTCATACAATTTGTGCACAACATACACCTGTTGCTATATACTTGGCTTCGATTGTAGATAGTGCAACCAAATTTTGTTTCTTGGAAAACCAAGAGACAAGTGCATGACCTAAGAGTTGACATATTCCAAATATGCTTTTTCTATCTATTCTATAAACATCAAAATCAACATCGACATAAGTAATTAATTCAAAGTTCTTGGATTTTGGATACTATAATCCTAAATTATGAGTTTCTTTTAGGTATCTAAAGATCCTTTTAATAGCTTTAAAGTGAGATAGATTGAGATTAGATTGAAATCTAGCATAAAGTCTAACATAAAACATAATGTCTGGTCTAGTTGTGGTGATGTATATTAAACTATCTATCATACCTCTATAGGTTTTTTTATCTACGTTTTCTCTATTATCATCTATATATAACTTTATGAAAGTACTCATTGGTGTATTAATAGCCTTCAAACTATCCATATTGAATTGTTTTAATAGGTCTAAAGCATATTTAGTTTGACTTATAAAGATTTTATCACTTAGTTGCATAATTTATAATTATAAGAAAAAAGTTAATTCACCCATTAAACTCATTTTGAACTCTTGGCTTATACTTTTAGCAAAGGATTCACATAAAGACGCATTCGTAGAATCAAAAATAATATCATCAACATAAATTTAAACAACAAGAAAATTAATTTTAAAATTTTTAACAAATAATGTAGTATCAACCTTGCATTTTGAGAAATTATTCTGAATAAGAAAAGAACGAAGCCTCTCATACAAAGCCCTTGGGGCTTATTTTAATCAATAGAGAGCCTTAGATAACTTAAGCACATGGTTAAGAAAAAGGGTATTCTCAAATTTGGGTGGTTGTTCAACGTAAACTTATTTGGAAATAAAGTCATTTAGAAAAGCACTTTTAACTATTAGGATCTGAGTGGCACTAAGAGAAGGGGGTGGGGAGATGAATTAGTGCATTAGATAAAAAATCATAAATTTGAAATCGACTTCAGAAAAAGTTGTTCGTCGAGAAATTTCAATCCAATGAAAATGATTTCAATAAGGTGATTCAAGTGAATGCTATAGAAATTAGAGTGGAGGAGATCAAGAGGTCGTAGCTAAGTAAAGATTGAAATACAGTAAGTTAAAACCATACATATCAAGAGAAGTATGCTATGATGTATAGTGGTTCGGTCAAATGACTTACGTCCACTTTCGAAACCTCCTCCAATGAGGTTCTCAACTTCCACTATCAACTATTCTTGAAGGGGAAGGACCAAGCACCCCTCTTACAAACTTTTATAAGTGGTTTACACTCTTATAGAATTTTGATAAAGTAAAACTTGGGAGGTGAACACTCAAGCATATCGAATGCAATTTTGCTATAGCTTTGACTTAGTTTTTTTATTTTACTTCTCAATGTCCTTAGCCAGCTGAGAAGTAAGAGGTATTTATAGACTCTATTGGCTTCAAGTTTAGAGCCAAATAGAGTCACATCCCGGATTTTCAGGTACTAGCGGTACCACCGCTTGGCACTAGCGGTATCACTGCCAGTTGACCCTACTCTGTCAGTGTACTAGGCGGTACCATCACTTAGTCTAACGGTACTACCGCCTGACAAGGTCCTCGGACTCTATGGAGGGGTGGTACCACTGCTTGTCAAGCCGTACCATTACTGATAGGTAATAATTGTCAATGGTACTACCATTGACCTAGGGTGGTACCATCGTCCAGACCACCTGAGAACCTGTCCTTGGGGCAGTGCCACTGCCCAGTCTGGCGATGCCACTATTGAATCTCAGATTTTGATGATGAAGTCAATTAGTAAATTATTTGTTCTAATTCATATTATCAAGATAAGTGTGCAGGATTAACTACGATGGGATGAAAACATAAAGCGATTTACCGAGGTCAAGTTCGTCGAGAGTTCGAGAGTTCACCGGAAGTCTGAAGGATCGTCGGAAGTGTTGCCGGAACCAACTGAGATAGAATTAGAGACTTGCCAAAGGTTTCAGAAGTTTGCCGGAAAGATCGTCGGAGGTTCGCAGAGATCACTGAGAAGGTTTGAAAGCTTTCCAAGACTCATTAAACTCTCCACAGAATCCGGAAACTTGCTGGAAGTCCACCAGAAGAAATCCGAAGGAGTGTCAGAAGTCTACCGGAATTTCGCCAGAAAGCTCGCCAGAAGAAGACTTGAAGAATGTCGGTTTAAATCACTTAGAATTATGTTTCAATTTCGTAGTTAATCATGTGATTTGGGTTAGGATTAGGTGTTAATCCTATAACCCAAAGTAGGGGCCCATTGTGCCTTTGGACCGGTTTGGGCCGAGTTTAAGGCCCAAACCAATGTGTTGAAAAATGCTTGGCGATGGCATCGCCCAGTGGCCGAAAGCTGGGCGGTGCCACCGCCCAGCACCCGAGAGACTAGGCAGTGGCACCTCTGCCTTGGGTGGTAGAACCGCCCAATGCATTGTCAGCCTGACAACTGATAGGTGGTGGCACCGCCAACACCGGGAAACCCAAAATGAATTCAAATTTGGAGCCCAAATTTGAATCCTCTTGGGGTTTATAAATACCCCTCCTTTCTCAGCAGAAAGAGCACCCTTTTTGAGAGTTAGAAATTGAGCAAAAGTTTTGGCAAAGTCTTGTTTTAGATAGCTAGTGTTCACCTCCCTCTTTCTATTTGAAAAATCTGTAAGAGTGTGAACCTCTTGTAAAAGGGTTGTAAGAGGGGTATTTGATCCTTCCCCTTAAAACTGACTTGCTAGTGGAAGTTGGGAGTCTCATCGAAGAAGGCTTCGGAAGTGGATGTAGGTCACTTGACCGAACTTCTATACATCATGGTGTTCTTGAATGTGTGAGTGTTTAAATTTCTGAATCATTTCTATACTTAGCTACAAATCATTCGGTTTTCATCTCCTTTACTCAAGCTACTTCAACTAAGTCATCTTCATCGAATCGAAATCTCAATACGAACTAGCTATTTATGAAATCGGTTTTAAACTTACGAGTTTTAATCCGTTGCACTAATTTACCCCCCCTCTTAGTGCCTCTCCGATCCTAGCAATTGGTATCAGAGCAAGGTTCACTCTCATATTTAGTTTAAAACCCAAGAGAGATGGCTTATTTTGGCTTGCAAGAGGGTCATTCTATTACATATCTGCCTATGTTTAATGGGTCAGATTACACATATTGGAAGACTCGTATGAGGATCTTTCTTATTTCCATGGATTTTGAGCTTTGGAGCATCGTCAAAAATGATTTTCAAAAATCTTCTCTTCCGACGAGCGAATAGAATGAATCAGAGAAGAATACTTTTGCTTTAAACGCAAAGGCTATGAATGCCTTATTTTGCGCTCTTGACAAAAATGAATTTAATAGCGTTTCGATTTGTAAATCGGCTTTTGATATTTGGTGTACTCTTGAGATCACTCATGAAGGCACTAGCCGAGCAAAAGAGTCTAAAATCAATATTCTTGTGTATTCTTACGAACTTTTCCGAATGAAATCAAGTGAGTCCATCGGAGACATGTACATCTGCTTCACGGATGTCATCAATAGACTCAAAGCACTTGGTAAAGGTTTTTCTAATTTTGAACTTGTAACTAAAATTTTAAGATCCCTTCCAAAGAGTTAGGATCTAAAAGTTACGGTCATTCAAGAGGCCAAGGATCTTAAAACTTTTCCTCTCGAAAAATTTATTGGGTCTCTAATGACCTATGAAATGACGTGCCATGCTCATGAAGAGCTCGATAACCTCCTTCCAAAGAACAGGAAGGATATGGCACTAAGAACACAATAAAACCACTTGAAAGGAACATTAAGTGCAGAGGACAATGACAATGACATTGCACTTTTAACTAGAAAATTTAAAAAATTTATAAGAAAGAACAAATTTAAAAATGATATAAAAAATAAACTTGAACCAAAAAAGGACCAAGTCATATGTTATCAATGCAAGAAGCTGAGACACTTCAAATATGAATGCCCCCAAGCCAAGAAGAAGCAACTCAAGAAGAAGAAGGCATTGAAGGCTATATGGGATGACTCAAGTGACTCCGAGGATAAAGAAGCAAGCAACAAAGAGGAGGCCAACTTCGCGATAATGGCTTTAGGAGAAGAGGTTAGTGAGTTATTTAATGAAGAATTATCTTTTGATGAACTTTCTATTGCTTTTCATGAATTATTTGATGAATGTAGAACTATTAGTAAGAAGTTAAATTTATTAAAGAAAGAACATACTTTATTACAAGATAAGTTTGATAGTCTCCAAACTCCTTCTTCACCCCCATGCTCTAAGTGTGAATACTTAGAAGCAATAAAAAATGAGAACTTGCTACTTAAAGAGATCCTAAACAAATTTAAGGTTGGTAGCAAGGGCTTGGACATGATCCTTGCAAACAAGGGTCACGTCGGAAATAGAAGTGGAATTGGATTTGTGAGTAGATCTCACCAAAATCCTACCACCTTCATTAAAGGACCCACATTACATGTTTCACCTCATTTAAAATATAATTTTTGTTGTAAATTCTGACATGTTATTTACAAATATCCATTTAGGAAAATTAGTCCACATAAATTAATATGGGTTCCTAAAGGAACCATAAATAATTCAATGCTAAATGATAAAGTTAGTAGATCAATATTTGAGGCACCCAAAATCAAATGGGTACCTAAAAACCATCCTCTTTTGTAGAACTATTCACCATCACAAGTTAGGAGTAAGAGATGGTATCTTGATAGTGGATGCTCAAGGCACATGACCGGAGATCCATATCAATTCTCTATGCTCACTAGCAAAGAAGAAGGGTATGTCACCTTCGGAGACAACAACAAGGGTAAAATCATTGGCAAGGGAACCATAGGTAACAAATCAAGTTTTTCGATTGATGATGTATTACTAGTTGATGGATTAAAATATAATCTTTTGAGCATTAGTCAATTATGCAATAAAGGATATATTGTTAGATTTGAATATAATGCTTGCATCATTGAAAAACTAAACAACAATATATTCATGATTGCATTAAAACAAAATAATGTTTACACCATTAATATTGAAGAACTTAGTAATGAAATATGTGCTTTTCCGTTCTAAATGATGATGCTTGGCTTTGGCATAGGAGATTAGGCCATGCAAGCATGAAACTAATATCTAAAATTTCTTCTAAAGAACAAGTACGAGGAATTCCAAATATCAAGTTTGTCAATGACAAAGTATGAGATGCATATCAAATAGGAAAACAAATAAAAACTAGTTTCAAATCAAAGAATCAAATAAGCACCTCTAGACCATTACAATTGATCCATATAGATTTATTTGGACCAATCGACACAACAAATCTAGGAGGTAGCAAATATGCATTTGTCATTGTAGATGACTATAGTAGATATACTTGAACCTATTTCTTGGCTCACAAAAGTGATTGCTTTAAATATTTTTCTAAATTTTGTAAACTTTCTCAAAATGAAATGGGTTTCATGATTTCATCGATTCGAAGTGATCATGGTGGAGAATTCCAAAACCATGACTTTCAAAATTTTTGTGAATCAACGGGTATAACCACAACTTCTCTACTCTAGGAAATCCTCAACAAAATGTAGTAGAAAGAAAGAATAGAAATTTATAAGAAATGATAAGAACCATATTAAATGAACATAGCTTACCCAAATACTTTTGGGCGGAAGCTGTTAATACGGCTTGCTATATCATGAATAGGGTTCTAGTAAGACCATCTCTATCCAAGACTCCTTATGAATTATGGAATAACAAAAAACCTATTGTTTCTTATTTTAAAGTTTTTGGTTACAAATACTTTATTTTAAATGAAAAGGATGCTTTAGAAAAATTCGATGCTAAATCCAATAAAGGTATCTTTCTTGGTTACTCTTCCGTTTCTAAAGCTTTTCATATTTTTAACAAAAGAATATTAGTTATAGAAGAGTCTATTCATATAGTTTTTAATGAAATTTCTGAATTTAAGAAAAAAAATTTTGATGATAATTTTGGTTTTGATGGTTTGAATTTAAATGAACTCTCTCCTCAAAATAGCAACTTGGATGCATCTTCTTCCCAAATTTCCTTACCTAAGGAATGAAAGTATGTAGATGTCCATCCCAAGGAGTTTATTATAGGAGATACATCGAAAGGGGTTCAAACTCGTTCTTCTTTTAAAAATTTTTATGCCCATGCCGCTTTTCTTTCTCAAATTGAACCTAAGTGCATTGACGATGCCTTGAAAGATGATTCTTGAGTTATTGCAATGTAAGAAGAATTGAATCAATTTGAAAGTAATGAGGTATGGAAGCTTGTTCCTAGACCTAGTGACCATTTAGTTATTAGTACTAAATGGGTCTTTAGAAATAAGCAAGATGAATGCGGTATCATGGTTAGAAACAAGGGTAGATTAGTAGCCAAAGGTTTTAACCAAGAAGAAGGTATCGATTATGAAGAGACCTTCGCTCTTGTGGCAAGATTAAAAGCCATTATGATACTCCTTGCCTATGCTAGTAGTAATAATTTTAAGCTTTTTCAAATGGATGTCAAAAGTGCTTTCTTAAATGGTTTTATTTCCGAAGAAGTGTATGTTGAACAACCACCCGGATTTAAAAATTCTCTTCTTCCCAATCATGTGTTTAAACTAACTAAGACTCTCTATGGATTAAAACAAGTCCCTAGGGCTTGGTATGAGAGGCTTAGTTCTTTCTTAATTTCAAATAATTTTACTAAAAGCAAGGTTGGTACTACATTATTTATTAAACATTTTAAAAATAATTTTCTTATTATTTAAATATATGTTAATGATATTATTTTTGATTCTTTGAATGGATCACTATATGAATCATTTGTCAAGTATATGAGTCATGAATTTGAAATGAGCCTAATGGGAGAATTAATCTTCTTTTTAGGATTACAAGTTAAACAACTTAGTGATGGTATATTTCTTAATCAAATAAAGTATACATTAGATTTGTTAAAATGATTTAACATGGATGGTTTAAGAGCCATCAACACTCCATTGAGTACTTCCACCAAGTTAGACTTAGATGAAAGTGGAGAAAATTTTGATCAAAAAACATATAGGGGAATGATAAGTAGCTTACTTTACCTCACCGCAACTAGACCAGATATCATGTTTAGTGTAGGGCTATGTGCAAGATTCCAAGTTAATCCTAAGTTATCTCACCTTAAAGCTGTTAAAAAAATCCTTAGGTATCTTAAAGGAACTCCTAATATAGGATTATGGTATCCAAAATTCGATAACTTTGATTTAAAAGCCTATGTAGATGCAGATTTTTGTGGATGTAGAATAGATAGAAAGAGCACATCTGGAACATGCACTTGTTTCTTGGACTTTCAAGAAACAAAATTTGGTTGTACTATCTACGGCGGAAGTCGAATACATAGCTGCAAGTGCATATTGTGCACAAGTTGTTTGGATGAAAAATACGTTAGAAGACTATGGAATTTATTTAAAGAACATACTCATAAAATGTGATAATACAAGCGTTATTTGTCTAACCAAAAATCCAATTTAACACTCAAGAACTAAGTATATTGACATTAGGCATCACTTTATACGAGATCATGTCAATAATAATAATATCATTCTAAAATTTATTGATACAAAACATCAATTACCAGACATCTTCACAAAACCCCTAAATAAAGAATAATTTGACTTCATTAGAAGAGAATTAGGCATGCTAAATTGTTTTAATACATGATGTTGTTTGTTTCTTTTCCGAAATTTTCCAACTTCGGTTTTGATTGTATCATCTTAATATCACCTCTTTATTTTTGAATGACATCTTTTCAATATCATCTTGGCATTTTGATCTTCCTATTGATGAATTTTTGAGTTGTCATGACTTTTGATGAAATGATTAAATTTTTAGTTTTGATAGTTTCACATTAATATTATATTTTCGTATTTTGATGACATCTTTATATTATGGAGCTCTCATTTTTATCTTTCAATCATAATCTTGATGAAAGCTATCATGATGTTGTTTTCCTCATTCTTTAAATAGTGGATACTAATGATGTAGTAAAAACTGATTTTATACCCTCCTTTAAGTATGACTAAAGATATTTCATGACTTGAATTTTATATGAAGCTTAACATATGCATAAATTAATTACATAATTTGTGCAAAATTAAGTTCTTTAATGTTCATTTTCGATTTTTATTCTTATGCTAATTAGTATGATTCAAGGTTTTATGACATCCTCCTCATGAATCACTACAAGAATACCATGTCGAAGTTTTTCCTTCAAATTTTTGATGTTGATATATTTCATTCGTTGAAATTTTATGAGTTTTGACATCTCATTCTCATGGAGTTTACCTTAAAATATGAAATCCTTGATGAATGACTTTAATGATCTATCATTTCACAATTCTATGAATTCTCAATCAAAAAACTGAGTCTTATATTCTTCATGTATGAATTCTTCATGAGCATTTTAATACTCTAATGTTTTCTTTCGGATCTCATGAACATGAATAAAAATGATCCAAACATTTTTCAGGTTTCTCTGTCAAGGATGCCATATTTTGCATTATGTTCAACTCATTTATCATATGCTTGATAATTGACCACTCATTTGTTTTGTGGTATGATACCTTGTAGTGGCTACTTCACCTCCTTTTTGTTGATGACAAAGGGGGAGAAGAATGTGTAAATTAATGAGACATATGAAAATAACTTGATAAAATGTCTTGCATAGTATTAAGAAGATTGAATTCAAGTGTTTTGAGATCGATATCATATCATGTTTAAAAATTAGGTTCTTTTTTATTGGTATGATAAGCTAATATTTTATTTGATATCATGCCTTGATCTTATGCACTTCATTGATATCATTTGATCTATATGGTAATTCAATTTGTGATTAGTTTCTCTTGTCGAAATGATGAATGTCTATCATTCAACTAGAAAATGCATAACATGCCATGACATTGTGAAAAATATGAAGTTTCGTATTTATGGATGGAAGATCATGCTTGTTAAGCATGACGGTAAGTTTAATGAATGAAACTTATCAGGTTTGGGATGAATTCAAGAAGATTGAATTCAAGTGTTTTTACCTTCTCATGATATGGCATATAGATAGGGGGAGTTAAGATTAAATCCATCATCAATTGATTGTCATCATAAAAGAGGGGGAGATTATTGAATCTCAAATTTTGATGATGAAGTCAATTGGTGAATTATTTATTCTAATCCATATTATCGAGATAAGTGTATAGGATTAACTATGATGGGATGAAAACATAAAGCGATTCATCGAGGTCAAGTTCGCCGGGAGTTCGAGAGTTCACCGGAAGTCCGAAGGATCGTTGGAAGTGTTGTCGGAACTAATCGAGATAAAATCAGGGACTTGCCGAAGGTTTCGAAAGTTCATCAGAAAGATCATCGGAGGTTCGCGGAGATCACCGAGAAGGTTTGAAAGCTTGCCGAAGACTTATTGAACTTGCCACGGAATCCGGGAGCTTGCTGGGAGTCCGCCGGAAGAAATCTGAAGGAGTGTCGGAAGTCCACCAAAATTTCATCAGAAAGCTCATCGGAAGAAGACTTGAAGAATGTTGATTTAACTCACTTAGAATTATGTTTCAATTTCGTAGTTAAGCATGTAATTTGGGTTAGGATTAGGTGTTAATCCTATAACCCAAAGTAGGGGCCCATTGGGCCTTGTTTTGGACCAGTTTGGGCCGAGTTTAAGGCCCAAACCGATATGCTGAAAAATGCTGGGTGGTGGCACTGCCCAAGACTAGCAAGCTGGGCAGTGGCACCGCTGAGGGACCGAAAGCTGGGCGGTGGCACCGCCCAACCTGTGGTGGTGGCATCGCCCAACACTCGAGAGACTAGGCGGTGGCATCGTTGCCTTGGGCGGTGGAACCGCCCAGTGCATTGTCAGTTTGATAACTGACAGGCGATGGCACCACGGCTGATAGGTGGTGGCACTGTAAGCACCAGGAAACCCAAAACGAATTCAAATTTGGAGCCCAAATTTGAAGCCTCTTGTGGTCTATAAATACCCCTCCTTTCTCAGCAAAAAGAGCACCCTTTTTGAGAGTTAGAAATTAAGCAAAAGCTTTGGCAAAGTCTTGTTTTCGATAGCTAGTGTTCACCTCCCTCTTTCTCTTTGAAAAATCTATAAGAGTGTGAACCTCTTGTAAAAGGGTTGTAAGAAGGGTATTTGGTCCTTCCCCTTCAAAGTGACTTGCTAGTGAAAGTTGGGAGCCTCATCGAAGAAGGCTTCGGAAGTGGATGTAGGTCACTTGACCGAACCACTATACATCATGGTGTTCTTGAATGTGTGAGTTTTTAAATTTCTGAATCATTTCTATACTTAGCTGCAAATCATTCAGTTTTTATCTCCTTTACTCAAGCTACTTCAACTAAGTCATCTTCGTCGAATCAAAATCTTAATACGAATTAGCTATTTACGAAATCGATTTCAAACTTACGAGTTTTAATCCGTTGCACTAATTCACCGCCCCCTCTTAGTGCCTCTTCGATCCTAACAACCACCGCCAAACATGGTCAGCACTAGTAGATGGGCCCTGAATCTGGCCCAATTCAGTTCAGTTAAAGCCTAGTTGACTCATACTAGGGTTAATTATAATTATCACCTAATCCTAACCCTAATTACATGCTAACTATAAAATCAAAAATATATTCTAAGCAAATTAAAAATCAGTAATATCGAGTCTTCTTCTAGTAAACTTTTCGATAAACTATTGGCGGACTTTCAACACACCCTCGAATATCTTCCGGTGTACTTCCAGCAGCCTCCTGGACTTTATAGTGAGTTCAACGAATCTTTTGGCCACCTTTCGAACTTTCTCAGTGAACTCTGCGAACCTTCGACGAACCTTCCAGCGAACTTTCGGAACCTTCAGCAAGTCCTCGATTCATTCTTGGCAAGTTTTGGTAGTACTTTCGATTATCCTTCGAGTTCTGGTGGACTCTCGAACTCCCAACATACTTGACTCCTATAATTTGCTTTATATTTTTATTGCTATCATAGTCAATACTGCATGCTTATCTCAATAATATGGATTAGATCAAATAACCTATCAATTGGCTTCATCATCAAAATATGAGATTCAACATTAACATCTATTTGAAATAACTTAAAAATATTACAACAAGCATAGGCAAGGAGTATCCTTATAGCTTCTAATCTTGCCATAAGAGCGAAGGTTTCTTCATAATCGATACATTCTCCTTAGTTGAAACCTTTGGCCACTTCTTGTTTTTAACCATGATACCAAGTTCATCTTGCTTGTTTCTAAAGACCCATTTAGTACTAATTACTAAATGATCACCAGGTCTAGGAACAAGCTTCCATACCTCATTTCTCTCAAATTGATTTAACTCCTCTTGCATTGCGATAACCCATGAATAACTTTTTAGGCTTTGTCAATGTATTTTGGTTCAATTTGAGACAAGAAGATTGCATTCACATAAAATTTTTTAAAAGAAGAATGAGTTTGAACACCTTTTGATGTGTTTCCGATGATTAGCTCCTTAGGATGAACATCTATATACTTCCATTCCTTTAATAAGGATTCCTTAAAAGTAGACGCATCCAAGTTGCTAGGGAGAGGAGAATTTTTATTTAAATTCAAAGAATCAAAATCAAAATCATCATCAAAATTATTTTTTTTAAATTCAAAAATCTCATTAAAAATAATATAAATAGATTCCTCTATAACCAAAGTTCTTTTATTAAAGACATGAAAAGCTTTAGAAATAGAGGAATAGCAAAAAAAAAATATCTTCATCCGATTTTGCATCAAATTTTTCTAAGGTATCTTTTTCGTTTAAAACAAAATATTTACAACCGAAAACTTTAAAATACGAAATATTGGGTCTTTTGTTGTTCCATAATTCATAAGGAGTTTTGGAAAGTAATAGTCTTATGAGAACCTTGTTCATGACATAACATGTCATATTAACGGCTTTAGCCCAAAAATATTTAGATAGGCTATGTTTATTTAACATGGTTCTTGTCATTTCTTGTCAGCTCCTATTTTTTCTTTCAATTATTCTATTTTATTGTAGATTTCTTGGAGTAGAGAAACTATGGTTATACTCATTTGACTCACAAAAGTCTTGAAAATCATGATTTTAAAACTCACCACTGTGATCACTATGAATAGATGAAATCATAAAACCCTTTTCATTTTGAACAAGTTTATAAAATTTTAAAAAAATATTTAAAGCAATTAGTTTTGTGTACCAAGAAGTATGTCCAAGTGTATATACTATAATCATCAATAATTACAAAGATGTATTTACTACCTCCTAGACTTGTTATATCAATTAGTCCAAATAAATCCATATGGGTCAATTATAATGGTCTAGAGTTGCTTATTTGATTCTTTGATTTGAAACTAATTTTTATTTGCTTTCCTAGTTGACATTCATCACAAACTTTGCCTTTGACAAACTTGATATTAGACATTCCTCTTACAAGTTCTCTAATTGCAATTTGAGAGATTAGTTTAATGCTAGGATGACCTAATCTCCTACGCCAAGCTTATACATCATCATACTTTCTTTGACAAACTTGGTTTAGAATAGCTTATACATATGATACCAAGCTTATACATCATCTTTTATGACAAGCTTATTTGTTTTCCTATTTGACATGCATCACAAACTTTGTCTTTGATGCTAGGCATTCCTCTTACAAGTTCTCTAGTTGAAATTTGAGAGATTAATTTTATGCTAGCATGACATAATCTCTTATGCCAAGCTTATACATCATTATACTTTCTTTGACAAACTTGGTTTAGAATAGCTTATACATCCTATGTCAAGCTTATACATTCCATCCTCATACTTTCTTGCATTACCAAGCAACAAAGTGTGGGGTATTTATAGACCCAAAATGGCTTTAAGAATTAGAGCCAAAATTTAAATCCTCGAGATTTTAGGGTACTGGCGGTACCACACCTGTGCTGGGTGATACCATTGCCTAGTTTGCTCTGACACTAGGCGGTACTACTGCCTGACACAGTCTCAAAGACTGTGTCTTAGAGACTGAGCCTCATTATTTTAGACCTTTCTCTTGCTCCAAAATAGTCCTAACTTAGGCCCAATGGGTCCATAATTGAGTTGGTCTAATTATATTTTAAACCAACCTAATTAGACCTCTAAACTACTTCAATCTAAATAAATTATTACAAAGCATGAACTATATGTTATTCGGCATGTCATTGGTTCATCGGTGCTTCGTCCGATCCTTCGGCACATCGTCCTCTCTTGCGGCTTATTGCTCAATTAGCATGTTAACCTCTATAACTTCGATCTCCTTAGCGTAATGTCTACTCTTCTTGGTTCGATGCCCGAACTCATGGCACGAAGTCTTCTACCAATACATCGATCGATCCTCTAGCTTAACATCCAATATTCTAATATATTCCACTCCGGCCCAACATTTGATTCCTCCTGATTTAATCAATTTGCCTCTCCTTGATCGAAACTAGTCTTTTGTCACTCAAAACATAGATTAGATCACAAACTCATTAATTGATTTCATCATCAGAATCCGAGATTCAATAATCTCCCTTTTTTTTATGATGATAACTAATTGATGATGGAGTTTAAACTAAACTCCCCCTATCAATATACCATATTGATAGAAAAGTAAATTCATAAATAAATTATGAATCCAAGCAACAAGTCATTATAAAATCATGCATAATCAAAATATTCAAGTACATCATCCCATGCATGATTATCATAGCTTATACATCATCATATCTTCTCCTCCTTTGTCATCAACAAAAAGGAGAAGTTCAAATAGCAATTTTTAGAGATATGCAAGCTTAACAATTTAGCAAATTTTTCATCACTTTAGAACATGCAAGCTAGTAAGTTCTTTCTTCTTTTTTGAGAAGTGCAAGTTAGCAATTGTTTGCTTCTCTTTGCGATATGCAAGCTGTGAAGTTTAACAAAATTTTTGCTTCTCTTGATATAGCAACTTTTTTCTCATTGAAATGTGCAAGCTAGCCAACTTTGCCTCTCTTTTGAGATGTGCAATCTAGCAATACTTTCTGCCCCTTTGTTATTATAAAAAAGAATATAATGGTACAAATTTTTTTACAATAATGCTCTAATCAAAACCATAAATACAAAAGGATTGAACATAATAAAAATCATATCATGGAAGATATAATGTCAAAGATCATGGGTGATCAAGTCATGAATTCTAAAGGACCATGAGTCATGTTGAAAAATCTTTTCTTTTGTAAATGGCAAGAAGAAGGAAATAATCTTGATTCAAAAAGAAAACTTATGTCATATAAACCGAGTAATTAAGATAATGATTCGAAAAATATATAAGAAGAATTTATGCATTTGGGAGATTTAACATGCCTAAGTTTAACATTCAAGCTAGCACTTATGGTTCTCTTTGAGATGCTAGCAATTTTCTTTCTCCCCTTTGTTATTAAAGAAAAAAGGAAGGAGAAGGGAAGAATTCAAGGGTGCAAATATCACATGAACCAATGAAGAATCTAGTCATGAATCCAAAAGTCCATGAATCATTTTGACAAATCTTCTTTTTAGTAAATAACGAAAAAAAATCTTAGAAGATCAAAGATCTTGATTCATGAAAAAAAATTCTCAAGTATCAAGTTCATGATTTGGATAAAACTCATTTAAATTTAATTTATCAAATTATCAAAATCAACTTTTTAATTCAGGAGATTCATAAGATAGATTCATCACTAAGAATCACTTGTTGAAAAATTGAAAAGATAGAGATTAAGAAATTTTCAAGGAAAAAATGTATTCCTCTTTTAGTGATTTATTTCATACAATCATACCTTTATCTTTTAAGCCAAATCCATGCATCATTGTTGAAATGGAAAAGCAATACGGAAATCATTAAGATACATATTATTGCTTCTTAAAACATATATAGAATTAATCTTTTTTGGTGTATAAGCATTATCATAAAACATGTTATTGTCATGAATTTATTTTAATAAAATTCATCAAATCATGAAAAACACTAAGTAATTTCATTGTTAGGTAAAGAGATTTTGATTGAGTTACTTACCTTGTTGTTAAAAGCTACCAAGGCGTAATTCATCACCTCGCCTTTGGATGCACTCAATTCGTCATTGAGTGATTTCTTCTTCTTTTATGCGAGCACATTCTTCTTTACTTTTGTATACTCATCTTTGGAGTTGCCCAACTTCTTACATTCATAACAAGTGATTGTGTTCTTTTTAAGTTCATTTTTATTTTTATTTCTTGCTTAATGATCTTTTTAAATTTATAGTGAAAAGTTCAAAGTCTCATCATCATCACTTGAGTTATTACTTAGGTGGCATTATTTGATTCTCAGTATTATATCATTTCTATTATTTGGAAGGTAGTTTACATATTCGTCTTATATCATATATGTCATCTCATAGGTCATTAATGACCCGATAAGTTCTTCAATAGGAAAATAGTTAAAGTCCTTTGTTTGTTGTATCGCTGTCACTTTCGAATCTCAACTTTTTGGAAGGGATCTTAGTACTTTGTTAATAAGTTCAAAATTAGAAAAACTTTTGTCAAGTGCTTTCAAACCATTAATGACATCCATGAAATAGGTGTATATATCTCCAATGATTTCACTTGATTTTATTCAAAACAATTCAAAATCATGCATCAAAAGATTTATTTTAGAATCTTTTATTTTACTTGTGCCTTCGTGTGTGATTTTAAGAGTGTACTAAATTTCATGTGCAGTTTCATAAATTAGAATCTGATTAAATTCATTTTTATCAAGAGCACAAAATAAAGCTTTCATCATTTAGCATTTAAAGATAAAGTCTTCTTCTCAAAATCATTCCATAAGTTCATTGGTTTAGAAGACTTTTGAAAATTATTTTCGATAATATTCCATAAATCAAAGTTTATAGAAAGCAAGAAAACTCTCATTCGAGTTTTCCAATATGTGTAGTCCGTCCTATTGAATATAGGAGGATGAGTGATAGATTTACCCTTTTGAAAGCCAAAAAAAGTCATCTCTCTTGTGTGTTAAATCAAGTTTATCAAAGCAAGAAAGTATGATGTATAATAGCTTATACATCTGCTTGGTAATGCAAGAAAGTATGATGTATAATAGCTTATACATCATCATCTCTGACAAAATTAGTTTAGAATGTAATTAGGCCAACTTAATTAGGGGTCCATTGGGCCTAAGTTAGGGCTGTTTTGGGCCAAGAGAAAGACCCAGGGCTAGTGGTGGAACCGCCTGAGGCTTAGTCTCCAAGACACAATCTCCGAGACTATGTCAGATAGTGGTAACACCCAGTGTCAAAGCAGACTGGTCGGTGGTACTGCTCAGCACAGGCGTAGTACTGTCAGTACCTCGAAATCTCGAGGATTTGAATTTTGGCTCCAATTCTTAAAGCCATTTGGGGTTTATAAATACCCTACACTTTCTTGCTTGGCAAAGCAAGAAAGTAGAATGAAAACTTTTGAAAACTCTATTGTAACTTCTTAAGAGTTCCCCTCTTCTCTAAGTGTGAAACCTGTTTAAGGAAGAGCTAAAAGATCTGTAAGGGTTGTCTCTTAAACCTGTGAAAAGGAGAAAAGGGCTGTAAGAGGATAGTTGATCTTCACTCATTGTTCACTACTCTTACAAATATTTTCAAGTTAAACATCTTTCCGAGACAAGTTTTGATAGAATAAATCTTTGAATCGTCGAAAGTTTTCTAATTCGACGTTTTTACATAAGCACTAATTCAAACCCCCACCCCCACCCCCACCCCTAGTACTGATTTCGGTCCTAATAGTATCTTACTTAGAACTTTTCCAGCATACTGCTCCTCTATTCAGGGTGAACACATTCTCATTGACATCAGACTAGAAACTTAAGTCCATATAGCTCTCAACCTGAAGACTACATCCTCTGTATACTAATAAAAGATCCTTAGTCCTTCTCAAGTACTTAAGGATACACTTTATTACTTTTCAATACTCGAAGCTATTGAATCTCAGATTTTGATGCTGAAATCAATTGGTAAATTATTGATCTAATCTATATATTGAGAAAAGTGTACAAGATTAACTACGATAGCGAACAAGGTATAAAGCAAACATAGTACTAGAGTCAAAGATCGAATGATTCATCGGGAGTCGAGAGTTCATCAGGAGTCCAAAAGTTCATCGGGAGGGTTGCCGGATAGCCGAGAGTTCATTGGGAGCTTGCCAAAATGTATGTCAGATGTTCATCGAGAAGTTTGTCGGAAGTTCACCGGAGCTCACCGAGAAGATCGGAGCTTGCCAAAGAAGCTTGTCGGAACTCACTAAGAAGATCGCCTAGCATTCAAGAGCTTGTTGGGAGTCCATTGGAAGATTGCTGAGAGTTCGTCGAAAGTCCACTGAAAGATCACTGGAAGCTCATCAGAAGAAAGTTTAACCTGCCAAACTTACTTGCTTTAGTATATGTCTTAAATGTCATAGTTAGGGTGTTATTAGAGTTAAATTTGGGAGGTAATCCCACTAACTCTATTAGGGGCTAATTAGACTCAGTCTCCTAGGTGTTTGGGTGGTGGTACCACCTAGTTCCAGTACCCGAGACTTTGTCTGGCAATAGTACCATCAGACTGGACGGTGGTACCACCTAGTGTTAAAGTCCACTGGCGGTGGTATCGCCAATGCCCTAAAAATTCGGGATAAGACCTTTTATGGTTGTATTTTTAAAGCCAATTGAGGCCTATAAATACCCTTTACTTCTTAGCTTGTTGAATATAGATGAGTGAACAAAAAGAATTGAGACTATAGTGAAATTACTTGTAAACTTTGAGAGTTCACCTTCACCAATTCTAAGTGTTATAAGCTTATATAAGGAGAGTGAGCAACTTATAAAGAGTTCTATAAAGGGGTGATTGATCTTTGCCCTTGAAGAAAGATCAATAGTAGAAGCCAATGACCTCACTGGAGGAGGTATCAGAGTGGACGTAGGTCAGACGATTGAACCACTATCAATTGGTGTGTTCTCTTTTTGCTATGCACTTTTCTTTTACTACTTATCTTCTTTACTTAACTGTGACTGCCCTACTTTTTCTTCTCTACTCACTTACGAACATATTCAAGTTGAAAAGTCTTTTTCGAATTGTGTTTTCATTAAATGAAACTTTTTCAGTGAGATTTTTTTTTCAAAATCAATGTTTTAATTATTGCACTAATTCACCCCCCCCCTCTTAGTGCCAAATTTGACCTAACAATTGGTATCAGAACAAGGTCACTCTTATTTTGGTTTAAAACCCAAGAGAGATAGTATTTGCCAGCAATCAAGAGGATCATTCAATCACACGTCCACCCATGTTCAATGGGACGGATTACACATATTGGAAAACTAGGATGAGAATCTTTCTGATTTCTATGAATTTTTAGTTATGGAACATCATCGAAAATAGTTTTTAAAAGTTTTCTCTTCTAATGAATTATTAGAATAAGTTGGAGGAGACTTTCTCTTTAAATGCCAAAGCTATGAATGTCTTGTTTTCTGCTTTAGATAAAAATGAATTCAATCGAGTTTCTATTTATGAAACGACTTTTGACATTTGGCATATACTCGAAATCACATACAAAGGTACTAGTAGAGTAAAGGAGTCAAATAAATCTTTTAGTTCATAGTTATGAATTGTTTCGCATGAAACCAAGTGAGACCATTGGAGGCATATACACCCGATTTACGAATATCGTTAGTGGTCTAAAAGCTCTGGGTAAAAGTTTTTTTAACTTTGAACTTGTTAATAAAATATTAAGATTCTTTTCAAAGAGTTGGGACCCTAAAGTAACGACCATTCAAGAGGCTAAGGATTTGAACAATTTCTCGCTCGAAGAACTTATTGGGTCTCTAATAACCTATGAAATTACATGCAATGCTCATGAAGAACTTAAGAACAACCTTTCAAAGAATAGGAAAGATATGCCACTAAGAACTCATAAAGACTACTAAAAAGAAAGTTCAAGTGATGAGGACAATGATGATGACTTGGAACTCTTGACAAGAAAGTTTAAAAAATTCATAAAAAAAAACAAATCTAAAAATGACACTAAAAATAAAATTGAACGCAAGAAAGAATAAATTATTTACTACGAATGCAAGAAGTTAGGACACTTCAAAAATAAATGTCCCCATGTGAAAAGAAACAACCGAAGAAGAAGAAGGTGATCAAAGCTACGTGAGATGATTCAAGCACTTCCAAAGATAAAGAACAAAGCAATAATGAGATTGCTAACTATGCGTTGATGGCAATTGGCGATGAGGTAACTAGTTTATTGGATGCAAATTTATCTTTCGATGAACTATTGAGTGCTTTCCATGATTTATTCGATGAATGTAGATTAATTAGCAAAAAGTATAATTTATCGAATAAGGAGCATGCCTTTTTAAATAGTGAATTTAAACAACTTAAGCATGATAATGATTTATTGCCTCTATGTACCAAGTGTGAATATTTAGAGGCACTTAAGAAGGAAAACTTATTACTAAATGAAACTCTAGAATAGTTTAAGATTGGTAGCAAATCCTTGAACATGATCCTTACCAATAAAGGTCACGTTTATAGAAAATAAGGGTCACGTTTATAGAAGAGATGGAATTGGTTTTGTGAATAATACTCATCAAAAGCCAACCATCTTTGTTAAAGGCCCTACCTTGCATGTTTCACCCTGCACTAAATGTAACTTTTATTGTAAACTCGGACATTATGCTCATAAATGTCCATTTAAGAAATATAATCCACACAAGTTAATTTGGGTTTCTAAAGGAACCGTAAAAGACTCTATGCAAAATGATAAGTTGAGTAAATCGATTTATGAGGGACCCAAGGTCAAATGGGTACCTAAAAACCACCCTTTTCTTAGATATGTTTACAATCATAAGCTAGGAGTAAGAGATGGTACCTTGATAGTGGATGCTCAAGGCATCTGATCGAAGATCCAACTCAATTCTCTAAGCTCACTGGCTAAGACAAAGGGTATGTCACCTTCGGAGACAATAACAAGGGTAAAATCATTAGTAAAGGAACCATAGATAACAAATCAAACTTTGAACCATAGGTAACAAATCAAACTTTTTGATTGATGATGTATTATTAGTAGATGGCTTAAAGCATAATCTTTTGAGTATTAGTCAATTATGTGATAAAGGATACATCATAAGATTTGAATCTAATGCTTGCATTATTGAAAAACTACACAAAAACATATCTATGATTGCTCTAAAACATAATAATGTATACACTATTGACATTGATGATCTTTGTAATGAAATGTGCTTTTTGGTTTTAAACAATGATGCTTGGCTTTGATATAGGAGATTAGGTCATGCTAGCATGAAACTAATCTCTCACATCTCATATAGAGAACTTGTAAGAAATATTCCTAACATTAAGTTTGTCAAAAATAAAGTGTGTGATGCATGTCAACTAGGAAAACAAATAAAATGTAGTTTCAAATCAAAGAATCAAATAAGCACCTCTAGACATTTGCAATTGATCCATAAGGATTTATTTGGACCAATTGATATAACAAGCTTACGAGATAGCAAATACACCTTTATAATTATAGACGATTATAGTAGATACACTTCGACATACTTCTTGGCACACAAAAGTGATTGCTTTAAGTATTTTTCAAAATTTTGTAAACATGTTCAAAATAAAAAAGGCTTTATGATTTCATCAATTTATAGTGATCATGGTGGTGAGTTTCAAAATCGTGATTTTTGAAACTTTTATGAATCAAATGTATACAACCAAAATTTCTCTACTTCGAGAAATCCTCAACAAAATGGAGTAGTAGAAAGAAAGTATAGGAGCTTATAAGAAATGGTAAGAACCATGTTGAATGAACATAACCTACACAAATATTTTTGGGTTGAAGCCATTAATATGTCATGCTATGTCATGAATAGGGTTCTAGTAGGACTATTACTTTTCAAAACTCCTTATGAATTGTCGAATTACAAAAAACCCAACGTTTCATATTTTAAAGTTTTCAGTTGTAAATGTTTTATCTTAAATGAAAAAGATGCCTTAGGAAAGTTTGATGCAAAATCTGATGAATGCATTTTTCTTAGTTATTCGTCTATTTCTAAAGCCTTTCGTGTCTTTAATAAAAAGAACTTTGGTTATAGAAGAATCTATTCATGTTGTCTTTAATGAAATTTTCAAATTTAAGAAAAATGATTTTGATGATGATATTGATTTTGATGCTTTGAATTTGAATGAAACCTCTTCTTCCACTAGCAACTTGGATGCATCTTCTTCCGAAATATCCTTACATAAGGAATGAAAGTATGAAGATGTTTATCCTAAGGAGCTAATCATATGAGACACATCAAAAGGTGTTCAAACTTGTTCTTCTTTTAAAATTTTTTATGCTAACACTACTTTTCTTTCTCAAATTGAACCTAAATGCATTGACGAGGCCTTAAAAGATGATTCATGGGTTATCTTAATACAAGAAGAGTTAAATCAATTTGAGAGAAATGAGGAATGGAAGCTTGTTCCTAGACCTAGTGACCATTTAATGTTTGGTACTAAATGGGTCTTTAGAAACGAGCAAGATGAATTTGATATCATAGTTAGAAATAATGGTAGATTAGTGGCCAAAGGTTTCAACCAAGAAGAAGATATCGATTATAAAAAAACCTTCGTTCTTGTGGCAAGATTAGAAGCCATAAGGATGCTTCTTGCCTATGCTTGTTGTAATACTTTTAAGTTATTTCAAATGGATGTCAAAAGTACTTTTTTAAATGTCTTTATTTTCAAAGAAGTGTATGCTGAACAATCGCCCAGATTTGAGAACTCTCTTTTTTCTAATCATGTGTTTAAGTTAACCAAGGCTCTTTGTAGATTAAAACATGCCCCAAGGGCTTGGTATGAGAGACTTAGCTCCTTTCTTATCCAAAATAATTTATTTAAAGGTAAGGTCGATACTACATTGTTTATTAAAAATTTTAAAAATAATTTTCTTGTTGTTCAAATTTATGTTGACGATATTATTTTTGGTTCCACAAATGAGTCTTTATGCAAATCATTTGCCAAAAGCATAAGCCAAGAGTTTGAAATGAGCTCAATGGGTAAACTTTCTTCTTAGGCTTATAAATCAAACAACTTAGTGATGGTATTTTTCTTAGTCAAACCAAATATGCATTAGAATTGCTAAAACGATTCAATATGGATAGTTCAAAGGCTATTAATACACCAATGAGTACTTCCACTAAGTTAGATATGGACAAAAGTGGAGAAAGCTTTAATAAAAAAACTTATAAAGATATGATAGGTAGTTTATTATATCTCATTGCAATTAGACCAGATATTATGTTTAGTGTAGGACTTTGTACTAGATTTCAATCTAATCCTAAGCTATCTCATTTTAAAGCCGTTAAAAGGATTCTTAGATACCTAAAATGAACTCATAATTCAGGATTATGGTATCTAAAATCTGAAAACTTTGAGTTAACTACTTATGCGGATGTTGATTTTGTTGGATGTAGAATAGATAGGAAAAGCACATCTAGAATATGCCAATTCTTAGGTCATGCACTTGTCTCTTGGTCTTCTAAGAAATAAAACTCGGTTGCATTATCTACAGTCGAAGCTGAATACATAGCAGCTAGTGCTTATTGTGCACAAGTTATATGAATGAAGAATACATTAGAAGATTACAGAATCCACTTGAAGAATATTTCCATAAAGTGTGATAACATAAGTGCAATATATTTAACAAAAAATCCTATTCAACACTCTAGAACTAAATATATTGATATTAGGCATCACTTTATATAAGATTATATTAATAACCATGATGTAACCTTAGAATTTATTGATACAAAACATCAATTAGGCAATATTTTTACAAAACATTTAAATGAAGAACAATTTGATTTCATTAGAAGAGAATTAGGCATATTAAATTGTTCAAATGCATGAGTTTCTTGTATACTTTTTCTGGACCTTTTTGATTTTTCGATGGAGCTTTTATCGAATCAATTTTGTATCATCTTCCTCTTATCTTGGTATCGAGTTCATTTCGTGAATTTATTTAGTATGATACCCTTGATACTCTCAGAACCCTCCCCTTATTCACGGATTTTATTGACTAATGTATCATTTATAGATTTCATGCTTGTACAAATTTTTGCAATGATTGTGAATGGATCCTATTTGATAAAAGTGTCATTTTATAGAAATTTTATTTACGAATTTCATATGTTATGAAATGATACACTTGACTCTTGTATGAATCTCTTCTCTTTATGAGCTCTTGATGAAAAATAGAAGTTTGATGAATTTTTGATAGTTTAAATGATTTCTTTTCCTCCTACTATTCATAGAATTTTGTTTGCTCGATCCTCCTTGATGAATGGACTTTTTCTTGTACTCTCTCCTTTTTCATTTCAAGAAGAATCCTACTCAAGTTCTAGCATTAGTAGTGCTAGTTTGTACATTTCCTCTTTATTTGGCCACAAATGAAAAGTCACTATCTTGTTATCGCAATAATGTAAAATTTTGCTTGCATAAAATGATTGCTCATTTTCTTTTTGTTGATGACAAAGGGGGAGAAAGTGGCAAATTGATGAAAACTTGAAATGTATCATGCTTGGTATTATGAATGTTTGAAATATGCTTGGTATTGTGAAATGTATCATAAATATATGAAATATATCATAAATACTTGAAATGTATCGTAAATGTTTAAAATATATCATAAATGCTTGAAATGTATTGTAAATACTTGAAATGTATTGTAAATGCTTGAAATTCATCATAAATACTTGAAATGTATCATGAATGCTTGAAAAAGTTTTACACTTAAATGATAACTTTTTATCATGCTCATTATCATATTTGATTTGGTATCAAAATGATAAATGTCTATCATTATGATTAACTGATAGGGATCAAACATATAGGTGATTGGCTTTTGGTCAAGTGAGAGATTACTAGTCATAGGTGCCCTGTAAGCCAATCACATGAGTGATGGCATATGTGACATCATATATATTCTTTTTTTAATTATTTATTTATTATTTTTTTCACTTTATATTATCTATGTATATATATATATATATATATTGTGATGTTCATGGATTTATGTAATGAGAATCAGATCGTGATGAGATCATGATAATGAGACTGATTCACCTTTAAACATAGACCTTAAATAATCTTGGTCATATATTACTCGAGAGGTTCATCGAGATAATCGGATAGACTAGTGTACTATATACCTGTCCATATGATGGAGGCAGTTGGTCTCATAGCTACTTGTGTGAGGACACTAGGGATATAGTGTAAGTGCTCATTAGAGAATGAGTTCACTGATTTATCCACTCACAGAATGTTGGATGGTTGATGATACCCCATTGTCAGACAACGATTCCGTCATCCTAGTAATGTACCTAGTACTTAGACTTAAGACACCAAGGATGTCTTGTATGAGTATTCCACTCTTTGATACTAGACTTATAGGTCTGGAAGTTCCAAATCTAGCATAGTCGATCATTGGGAGTGGCAACCAATCTTCCGAGGGCTATTGAGTATCAATAGAGGATCATCTGCTCTTGGTAATCCTTTAAGAGAAATATCTTATTTATTCTTACTTAGACAAATCCCTAGCTAGGGTCATTCGGATTGAGAGAGAAAGAGTTCTTCAGGAGAATCTGATTAGAGCGAGACTCGAGTAGAAACTGTATAGGCCTGATAGTACCATGCCCGATATATAGTATCTGGGATATTAGATGGATGAGGGACTATAGGTATATGATAATTGAGGACCAATATGTATAAAGGATTGGATTCCTCTTTATCGTTTGGGAACTGTGGCGTAGTGGCCTAGTACGTCCGTAGTTGATGAGTCGAGTGAATTATTATAGAAATAATAATTCACTAAGCCAGAAGGAGTTATGACAAGTATGACTCACGACCAGCTTGATATTAGGCCTAGAGGATTACATAAATTTGGTAGGTGCTGCGATGAGTAGAGGTTCGGATATGAGATATTCGCTAGAGCCCTTATCTTATTAGATATCTAATAAGCCCATAAATTATTAGATCCTATGGATGAGATCCGATAAGAGCTAATAAGAGATTATTGGGTAGAGACCCACTAATCTAATAGGCTTGGGTAGTTGGATGGAGATCTAGTGCCCAATAAGGCAAGATTCATTAGGGTTAAGTTGACAAGGGGCCTCTATAAATAGAAGGCAACCAAAGGCCCATAAGCTAGGGCTCTTTTAGCTACCACCTCCTATTCTCCTCTCTCCCTCTTCTTCTCAGCCAGCAACCCCTATTGGGGCATGTAGATAGTAAGAAGGGCTGGCCCCTTCTTGATTAAGTGGTGCATAGTGAGGATATTTGTGTAGCGATTTGAGGAGCGTTTTTGTAGCCTTTGCTATGTGGATCACTACTAGAAAGGAGGATGCTTGACCTCCTTCATCCTCTCTCATAGATCTATAGGAATATAAGGATATACGATCTCCCTAGGTAATAGAATTTTCTTCTATGCATAGTTTTTGGTTTCGTGGGTTAATGCGCACTAATTTTTGCATGATGATAAGAAACCTTTTTCTATGGGAAATATATGATTTTTGTTTATGTTCTTCCACTGCAGATGTGATGTTGCTATTGGGAAATCCTTCTGGGGAGCGATATCTTATGCGCAGTAGAAGAACAAAAACAAAACATCCTAAATTTTTCATAGAAAGGTTTCGTCGTTGTGCGAAGATCAGTGCGTCAAAACAAATCCACGAAAACTACATGTATAAAAGAAAATACCTAGGGAGATTGTATATCTCTGAATACCAATAGATCTGTAGGAAGGATGAAGAAGGTCAAGTATCCTCATCTCTAGCGGTATCCACAGGGCAGGGACTGCGACGATGCACCTCTCTAGGGAGAGGAGAACAGAAGGTGGCTACCAAAAGAAAACCCCCAGCCTATAGAGCTTTAGTTCCCTCCTATTTATAGAGGCCCCTTGTTAACCCTTATGGCAAGCCCTGTTGGGTATTGGATCCCCATCTAATTATCCAAGCCTCTTGGATTAGTGGGTCTCTACCTAATAATCTCTTATTAGCAATTATTGGATCTCATCTGAGGATCTAATAATTCAGGGGCTTAATGGATATCCAATAAGTTAGGGGCTCCAACAGATTTCTCATATCCAAACCTCTACTCGTTGCAATACCTACCATATGTGTGTAACCCTCTAGGCCCAATATCGAGCTGGCCGTGGGTCATACTTGTTAGAACTCCTTTTGAATTAGTGAATTATTATCTTTATAATAATTTACCCAACTCATCGACTGTGGCCGTACTAGGCCACTGTACCGCAGCCCCTAGACGATACAAGGGAATCCAATCCTTTGGACCTATCTGTCCTCAGTTACTATGTATCTATAGTCCCTTATCCATCTAATATCCCAGAGACCCTATACAAAACATGGTGTTGTCAGGCCCATAAGGTCTCTCCTCGACTACATCTCCTCGGATGATGTCTCTGATCAGGTGGAACCTCTTCAGAATGTGCTTTGACTTCTAATAAGATATGTGTTCCTTCGCTTGAGCAATCGCCCCATTGTTATCGCAGCATAAGGGAATCGACTTCTCGTTGTTTGATACGATTCCCGGATCTATGATAAACTTCTTCATCCAGACTCCTTCCTTTGCTACCTCTACTATAGCAATATACTCTACCTTTGTGGTCGAGTCAATAGTAGAATCTTGCTTGGAACTTTTTTAGCATACTACTCCTCCATTTAGGGTGAACACATACCCTGAATTAAACTTACTATTATCGACATTAAACTAGAAGCTCGAATCCATGAAGCCCTCAACTCTAAGGCTACTTCTTCTATATAAAGTAAAAGATCCTTAGTCCTTTTCAAGTATTTAAGGATATACTTTACTACTTTCCAGTGCTCTAAGCCTAGATCTGTCTAATACCTACTCATGACACTCAAAGTATGCGCTATATCTGGCCTGGTATATAGCATAGCATACATGATAGACCTTATCACTAAGGCATAGAGTATCCTATCTATGTCTGTCCTGTCTTCGGGAGTCTTTAGCGATATACTCATAGAAAGCGATATCCCATGTCTCATCGGTATGAGATCACTTTTGAAATTTTTTATGCCAAATCTTTTGACAATGGTGTCGATGTATATGAATTAGGACAAGCCAAGTATCCTCTTGGATCTATCTCTATAGATCCGAATCCCCAATATGTAAGATGTTTCCCCTAAGTCCTTTATGGAGAAGTGTCTAGATAGCCAAGCCTTTACTGTGGATAGCATTCCTACATCATTCCCAATGATCAAGATGTCATCCACACACAGCATCAAAAAGGTAATAGTACTCCCACTTACCTTTTTGTACACACAAGACTCAACTTTATTCTTAACAAAGTCATAAGATCTGATCGCCTCATCAAATCTTATGTTCCAACTTTTGGAAGCTTGCTTTAGTCCATAGATGGAGCTAAGCAACCTGCACACCTTATCTGGACTATCCTTGGACATAAATCCCTCAAGCTATATCATATATACCTTCTCCTCAAGGTTGTCATTGAGGAACATGGTTCTCATGTCCATTTGTCAGATCTCATAATCATAGTGTGTTGCAATAGCCAATAGAATTTGGATGGATTTTAACATGACTACGGGCAAGAAGGTTTCGTCATAGTCAACACATTGTCTTTGACGATACCCCTTAGCTACTAGCCTTGGTTTATAGGTCTATGCCTTTCTATCTACTTCGATTTTCTTCTTGAAGATCCACTTATAACTAATGGGTATGATACCCTCAAGTGCATCAACTAGGTTTCAAACCTTGTTGGAGTACATGGAATCTATCTTTGAATTCATGGCTTCTTACTACTTCCTAAAGTCTATATTTATAATAGCCTCCTCGTAGGTCTGATGATCAATATCCTCAACATTCTCTCCTCTTATATGTCTCACATATCTCTTAGAAGGATGAGATATTCTACCGAACCTACATAAAGTTGAAACTTGTGTGCTAGGTACCTAAACAAACTCGGATTGTGGAATTGTGCCTAAGCTAGGTTCTCCAACCTCACTCAACTCTATCACACTCCCATTATCTCCTATTAGGGATCGAGTGGCACTAAAAGAGGGGGGTGAATTAGTGCAGCGGTAAAGAATGATAAATTTCTGCGATTTAAAATAACTTTCGAAACTTCGTACGATAGAAATTATGTTTTTGACTAAAACCGATTTCAATTAAAGGGTATTGGAAAGTGCTTAAAGTAGGGAGTGTTTAGAGAGGAAGAAGGCAGTGATGAGTAAGTTGAGCAGTGAAGAAAAGATGGTTTGCAGAAAGGTAAATGCAAGAACATAAACGTAAACTATTTTTATAGTGGTTTGGTCATCCGACCTACATCCACTCCCGATTCCTCTTCGCTTGAGGCCATCGGCTTTCCACTAGCTATCCTCCTTCTAACAAGCGAGGATCAACTCCCTTATAGCTCTCTCCTTTTGACGTGCTTAGGAGGTAACCCTTACAAGGCCTCTCACCCCTCTCTTGGACTAGAACACACTTAAAGCTTAGAGGAAAGATTTTAACAGGAGTTTTCACTTTTTCTATTTCAGTTCTAGACCCCCTTTCAACCATGAATGAGAGGGCATTTATAGGCCTCAAGAGGATTCAAATTTGAAGCTCAAATTTGAATCAAATTTAGTTTTCTCGGTGCTGGCGGTGCCACCGCCTGTCAGTGTCAAACACTGACAGTGTACTGGGCGGTGCCACCGCCCAGCTAGCGGTGCCATCGCCTAGTCTTGCTACCCAGCGGTGGTACCACCGCCCAGCCCGGCGGTGCCACCGCTTGGGTTCTCGGGTCCTGGGCGATGCCACCGCCCCAGCCAGGCGGTGCCACCACCTGTGCTCTCAGGTCCTGGGCGGTGCCACTGCCCGAGCTCTTCTAGCTCATTGGTTGGGCCTTAAACTCGGCCCAAACCAGTTTGTTATCGAGCTCAATTGGCCTCTACTTAGTTTATAGGATTAACACCTAATCCTAAACCAAATTACATACTAAATATAAATTTTAAAGACATTTCTTAAGCTATTAAAAAGTCCATGAGTCAAGACTTCTTCCGGCGAGCTTTTGGCGAACTTCCGACAGTCTTCCGACGAACCCTCAGAAACCTTTCTACGGATTCCTAGCAAGCTCCTGGACTTCACGATGATCTTGGCGAGTTCCAACGAGCTTCTTTGGCAAGCTCCGATCTTTCTTGGCATGCTCCGCGAACTTTCGATGAACCTTCCGGGGAACTTTCAAAAACTCTTCGGCAAGCTACCTACTCGTTCTCGGCCAGTTTCGGCAGCACTCCTAATGAATCTTCTGACTTTCATCAAACTCTCGAACTCCCAACAATCGATCGCACTTGTCTTCAAGCACTTTATTTTACTTTACGTCTTCATCATTATCGTAGTTAATCCTACACACACATAAACAAAAACTCTACTTTGATCTAGATAGTTATTACAATGCAAATTGACATTCAGTTGCCCGGCACGTCATTGGTCAGTGCTTCGTCCGATTCTTCAGCGCATCATCCTCTCTTGCGGCTTGTTGTCCAATCGACGGTTGACCTTTGCAACCCTGATATCCTTGGTGCAACTCTACACTTCTTGGCCTGATGCCCGACGTCCGAAGCCTTCTGTCGATTGTCGACCGAACCTCCGGCTCGACATCTAAAATCTTGACATGATCACCCGGCATAACGTCAATTTCTCCAGCATCAACTGTCTAATCCTGATCAATAGTAGACCTGCATTACTCAAAATGCAGTTAGACAATAAACCATAATCAATTAGTTTCATCATCAAAATCTGAAATTCAATAATTTTCCCCTTTTTGATGATGACAACTAATTGATGACTAAAGGAGTTAACCTTATCTCCTCGGAGTTTAACCAAACTCCCCCTATCAATATGCCATTGATAGAATACTTGGATTATCCTAAATCCAAGCAACATTTATCACAAATTATGAGAATAATCAAATCATTATGCAAATATATAAAATATTCAATTCAATATATGAAGTCATCAATCTACTTCTCCCCCTATGTCATCAACAAAAAGGAGAAGTTGCATCATAGCTAGTGTAAAAGATATGCAGGTTTTACAATCATACTAGCTAAATTTTCATCAACATTCAATATTCAATCATGGCAAGTTTCTCATGATAGGCAAGATAGTACTTGTTGTGATTATGTTCATGATGGCAAGTTTTTCTATGTTCCTTTGAGAAGTGCAAGCAAATTGTATTCAAAGATGTGCAATTTACACCTTCTTTGCTTTCATTGCGATATGCAATTAATTTATGTAAGCATTTCATCACTTTAAATATGCAAGCAAAAATTACAACATACAAGCATAAAAGCATGGCAAGTGTAGGAATGTAAATTTTCTAAGTTTTGTATTTTGCTTCTTTTGAGATAGCACTTCTTTGCTTCTCTTTTGATTGCAAGATTGCAATTCTTTGCAAGTTCTAGCTAGCTACTTTTGCCACTTTTTCTTGTGATACTCAAGCTAGCAAGTTTTCTCCATACTAGTAATTTTGCTTCAAGCTAGTAATTTTTCTCCCCCTTTATCATTCTAAAAAAGAAGGGAGGATGCAATGTTGTAATTGATTTCCTTTTTCATCAAAATGGAAAATGAGATATTAGAAACAAATATTGACATAAATGTTTCTATCATCAAAATTCAAGTCATGAATATGAATTCAATATTCAAGCCAACAAGCTAGCTCCCCCTTAGTTATTGTCAAAATGAAGTGGAGGACTCAATTGCTAAAAAATTTCAAGCCATATAAAGAAATCATATCATGATATCAAGAAAAATTTAAGGACATGATTCATTTGACAAATCCTTTTAATAGAGTAAAAGAATTATACAATCAAGGATCATGATAAAAATATATCAATATCATAGATCAAGTCATAATTATGATTCATCATAAAGAAAATTAATTTTCAATCATCACACAAGACATGCAAGGCAAAGAAATCTTGTCATTTCTATATCATGAAATATATGACATCAAGGCTCATGATTCATTTGAAAAGATATAGCACAAAGAGCAACTTGATTCATGCATAGGAATTCTCATCAAGATCACATTTCATAAAAAATTTCAAGTATCAAATATCAAGTAATAATCACATTTCTTGAAATTTCTCAAGTCAAGACGTCAAAAGAAAGTTCGTAATTCGGTTGAAACAAAATCTCATTCAAGTCAATTCATCAAATTAAGACTCATAATCAAATTATCATTTTTAATATTCATAACATGAACAAAGTTATTATCATATCATCAAAATCTCATTCATAATTCAAGTGATTTACAAAATATCATAAATGAATTTAGCATTTGTCTTTCATGAAAAATAAAAAATTTAAAAAATCATACATTTCACTTTTTTATGATTTGCATTGATTTCATATAAACATGCCTTTGTCTTCTTTTATGTTGAATAGAAACAAGCATGAATGTTCAAGACATAAAGGCTAAATCTCATAAAGCAAATTGTCAAGCATGATTTTAAATATTTATTTTCATACCATGATAAAAAAAGTAAGTCAAAGATTCAATCATTTCATTTCATGTCATGAATTCCAAAGGATATCTCAAGTTATCAACATCACATTAAAAAAAATATTTCAAAAAGATATATCAATAAGTGATTCATTTGTATCATTTCATTTGAATTCATGATTCATTTGGTAGGTTCTCCTCTTTAGTAAATAAAAAAGGAATTATAGGAGAGAAAAATAAATTAAGGGAGATAGAACATGGTTGAAGCATTGAACATGATTCATATTTAAAATGTATCTCATGTCGTAAATATGAATCAAGCATTTGTCAAATCCGAAATCATCCTCAAAATTACATTCAATAAATTCATACATGACAAGCATAGATTTATTGAAAAATTGATAAGATAGAGGATTGCATTTTGTTTTTATAAATTTCTATTCATATGATTTGGTTCTTATAAGCATGCCTTTACCTTAAAAAGAAATGTTAACATTCAAGATGGAAAGGCAAATTTCGTCATAAAGGTCACAAAATTGTAACTCATTAGATATGCGGCATTTTCCAAAATTGATTCAAGAGATTCATATGATTCATGAAATGAGTTCATTAATTTTAATAGGATAGAAAATACATTTTTATTTCATGCAATTGATTTCATGTGAGCATGTTCAAATTTTCATGTAAAGACCATGCATCATTTTTAAAACCGAAAGCATCATCAAAATCATTAAGATTCATGGATTCATCATACACATTATTTCAAAACATGATATTCCATTTATCATGATAATGTGTTTCATTTTAAGTTGTTTGTTCTATATAAGTATACTCATGTTTCAAAAGATGAGTATCAAATTTTAAAACCAAACATGAGTTTGTCATCAAGATATAACACCTTTAAATTCTCATGATATCAAAAAATCATTAAGCATGACAACAAACTTTTAATATTTTCATTTCATCATTATCAATGATGATTTCATAAGGTATGTTCAAATATTTATATGAAAGCCATCATTGTATAAATTCAAAATACAAGTTTTGTTGAATCTCGGATTTTGATGATGAAGTCAATTGATGGTTATTTGATCTAATCTATTTTGAGATAAGTGTGTAGGATTAACTATGATAAATATAAAGCAATTTACTGGAGTCAAGTTGCTAGAAGTTCAAGAGTCCACCGGAAGTCCGAAGGATCATCGGAAGTACTGCCGGAGCCAACCGAGATGAAATTAGGGACTTACCGAAGGTTTCGGAAATTCACCGGAAAGATCGTCAGAGGTTTGCGGAGATCACCAAGAAGGTTCATAAGGTTGCCAAAGGCTCGTTGAACTCACCATAGAATCCGAGAGCCTGTTGGGAGTCCGCCGGAAGAAAACCAAGGGAATGTCGGAAGTCCGCCGGAAGATCGCCGGAAAGCTCTTCGAAAAATAACTTGACAATGTTAGTTTAATTGAGCTTTAAGTTCATAGTTAGCACTTAATTAGGGTATAGACTAGGTGTTAATCTTGTCTAAACTTGGTATGACCCAACTGGGCCTTTAAGGGGCTGTGTTGGGTCAAAATTCAGGCCCACATAGCATTTGGGAAAGTCTGGTGGTGGCACTGCCAGACCCAGGCGATGGCACCGCCAGATGGCCAAAGGCCAAGCGGTGGCACCGCCCCAGCCAGGCGATGGTACCGCTTGACAGGTGGTTGCAACCACCTATGTTAGGCGATGGTATCGCCTGACAGGTGGTTGCAACCACCTATGTCAAGCGGTGGTATCGCTAGTGCCAAGCGGTTGTACCGACTACACCCCGAAAATTCAGGATGGGACTCTTTGAGCATCATTTTTGAATCCCAAAAGAGTTTATAAATACCCCTTTACTTCTAGCTGGTAGAGCACCTTTTGAAGTGCAAAAATTGAGTCTAAGCTATAGCAAATTTATGCTTTTAATTGCTCAAGTGTTCACCTCCTTTCTTCTCCTTGTAAAAATTCTGTAAAGAGAGTGAATCTCTTGTAAAAAGCTGTAAAGGGGTGTTTGTTCCTTCTCCTTCAAGAGACTTGGTAGTGGAAGTTGGGAGCCTCATTGGAGGAGGCTTCAAGAGTGGATGTAGGTCATTTGACCGAACCACTATACATCGTTGCATTCATTTGTTGTGTGAGTGTTTAAATTTCTGCATCGCAAATTTCTTAGCTGCAAATTGATCGAATTTCTTCTCCCTACTTTCTATTTCATTTAATTGAATCATTTCAAGTTAAAATCTCTTTCATTGAATCAAGTTTCTATACGAATTTTCAGAATCGGTTTTCAAACTTTCTAACTTTAATTCGCTGCACTAATTCACCCCTCTCCTCTTAGTGCCGCTTCGAACCTAACAATTGGTATCAGAGCAAGGTTCACTCTCATATTTGGTTCAAAACCCAAGAAAGATGGCCTATTCTGGCATGCAAGAGGGTTACTTCATTACTCGTCTGCCTATGTTTAATGGGTTGGATTATACGTATTGGAAGACTCGTATGAGGATCTTTCTTATTTCTATGGATTTTGAGCTTTGGAATATCATTGAAAATGGTTTTCAAAAATCTTCTCTTCCGATGAGCGAATGGAATGAGTCAGAGAAGAAGGTTTTTGCTTTAAACGCAAAGGCTATGAATGCCTTGTTTTATGCACTAGACAAAAATAAATTTAATCGCGTTTCGATTTGTGAATCGGCTTTTGATATTTGGCGCACTCTTGAGATCACTCGTGAAGGCACTAGCTGAGTGAAAGAGTCCAAAATCAACATTCTTGTGCATTCTTACGAGCTTTTTCGAATGAAACTAAGTGAGTCCATTGGAGACATGTACACCCGCTTCATGGATGTCATCAATGGACTCAAGGCACTTGGTAAAGATTTTTCGAATTTTGAACTAGTAACAAAAATTTTAAGATCCCTTCCGAAAAGTTAGGATCTAAAAGTTACGACTATTCAAGAGGCTAAGGACCTTAAAACTTTTCCTATCGGAACTCATAGGGTCTTTAATGACCTATGAAATAACATGTTATGCTCATGATGAGCTAGAGAACCCCCTTCCAAAGAATAGGAAGGATATGATATTAAGAACTCAAGAAGACTACTTGAAAGGAACATCAAGTGATGAGGACTTTGACGAAGACATTGCACTCTTAACTAGAAAATTTAAAAAATTCATTAAAAAAAGGTAAATTTAAAAATGAATTCAAAAACAAACTTGAACAAAAAAAGGATCAAGTCATATGTTATGAATGCGAAAAGCCAGGGCACTTCAAAAATGAATGCCCCCAAGCAAAGAAGAAGTAACTTAAGAAGAAGAAGACATTGAAGGCTACATGGGATGACTCGAGTGACTCCGAGGATGAAGAAGCTAGCATCAAAGAGGAGGCCAACTTTACTCTAATGGCTTTGGAAGAAGAGGAAAGTGATTTACTTAATGAAGATTTATCTTTCGATGAGCTTTTAATTACTTTCCATGAATTATTTAATGAATGTAGAACTGTTACAAAAAGATTCAATTCTTTAAAAAAGGAACATGCTTTATTACAAGATAAATTTAAGAGTCTTGAGCATGATTCTCTCCCTCTACTCCTATGCTCTAAGTGTAATCACTTAGAAGCAATCAAAAAGGAGAACTTGCTACTCAAAGAGACCCTAAACAAGTTTAAGGTCGATAGCAAGAGTTTAGACATAATCCTTGTAAACAAGGATCATGTCAGAAATAGATGTGGAATTGGATTTGTGAGTGGATCTCACCAAACTTAAACCACCTTCGTTAAAGGGCCAACATTACATGTATCCTCTCATTTGAAATGTAATTTTTGTTATAAATCCAGACATGTTGTTTATAAATGTCCATATAGGAAACTTAGCCCACATAAATTAGTATGGGTTCCTAAAGGATCAATTAGGAACTCATTGAATAATGATAAATTTAGTAGATCAGTTTTTGAGGCACCCAAGTCAAAATGGGTACCTAAAAACCATCCTTTCTTGTAGACAAAAATACCCATTCAAGCTAGGAGCAAGAGATGGTACCTTGATAGTGGATGCTCAAGCACATGACTAGAGATCTATCTCAATTCTCTAAGCTCTCTAGCCAAGACGAAGGGTTTGTCACCTTCGGAGACAACAACAAGGGTAAAATCATTGGCAAGGGTACTATAGGTATCAAATTAACCTTTTCAATTGATAATGTGTTATTAATAGATGGTTTAAAATATAATCTCTTGAGCATTAGTTAATTATGTGATAATGGTTATATTGTAAGATTTGAATCTAATGCTTGCATCGTCGAAAAACCACACAACAACATATCTATAATTACAATCAAGCAAAATAACGTCTACACTATTAACCTTGATGACCTTAGTAGTAAAATATATTTTTCGGCTTTGAATGATGATGCTTGGCATTGGTATAGAAGATTAGGTCATGCTAACATGAAACTAATCTCTCAAATCACATCTAAAAACCTTGTAAGAGGCATTCCCAAGGTTAAGTTCATTAAAGATAAAGTATGTGATGCTTGTCAACTAGGAAAGTAAATTAAAACTAGCTTCAAGCCAAAAAATCAAATAAGTACCTCTAGACCATTACAATTGATCCATATGGATTTATTTAGATCAATTGACACAACAAGCCTAGGAGGTAGCAAATATACCTTTGTGATTGTAGATGACTATAGTAGATTCACATGGGCCTATTTCTTGACTCACAAAAGTTATTGTTTTAAATGTTTTTCTAAATTATGTAAACTCACTCAAAACGAAAAAGGGTTTCATGATTTCATCAATTCGGAGTGATCACGGTGGTGAATTTCAAAACCGTGACTTCCAAAATTTTTGTGAATCAAATGGGTATAACCACAACTTCTCTACTCCAAGGAATCCTCAACAAAATGGAGTAGTAAAAAGAAATAATAGAAATTTATAAGAAATGACAAGAACCATGTTAAATGAACATAGTTTACCCAAATATTTTTGGGCTGAAGTCGTAAATACGATTTGCTATGTCATGAATAGGGTTCTAGTAAGATCATCTCTATCCAAGACTCCTTATGAATTATGGAATAACAAAAAACCTAATGTTTCTTACTTTAAAGTTTTTGGTTGCAAATGCTTATTTTAAATGAAAAGAATGCCTTAGGAAAATTCGATGCTAAATTCGATGAAGGCATCTTTCTTGGCTACTCTTCCGTTTCTAAAGCTTTTCATGTTTTTAACAAAAGAAACTTAGTTATAGAAGAGTCTATTCATGTGGTTTTTAATAAGGTTTCTAAAATTAAGAAAAATGATCTTGATGATGATTTCGGTTTTGATAATTTGAATTTAAATGAACTCTCTCCTCAAAATAGTAACTTGGAAGCATCTTCTTCTGAATTTTCCTTACCTAAGGAATGGAAGTATGTAGATGCCCATCTTAAGGAGCTAATTATAGGAGATACATCAAAAGGGGTTCAAACTCATTCCTCTTTTAAAAATTTTTGTGCTCATGCCACTTTTCTTTCTCAAATTGAGCCTAAAAGCATTGATGAAGCCTTGAAAGATAATTCTTGGGTTATCGCAATGCAAGAGAAATTGAACCAATTTGAGAGGAATGAGGTGTGGAAGCTTGTTCCTCGACCTTATGACCATTTAGTTATTAGTACTAAATGGGTCTTTAGAAACAAGCAAGATGAATATGGTATCGTGGTTAGAAACAAGGCTAGATTAGTAGCCAAAGGTTTCAATCAAGAAGAAGGTATCGATTATGAAGAAACCTTCGCTCCTGTGGCTAGATTAGAAGCCATTAGGATGCTCCTTGCCTGTACTAGTAGTAATAACTTTAAGCTTTTTTAAATGAATGTCAAAAGTGCCTTTTTGAATGGCTTTATTTTCGAAGAACTGTATGTTGAACAACCACCCGGATTTGAAAACTCTCTTCTTCCCAATCATGTTTTTAAACTAACTAAGGCTCTCTATGGATTGAAACAAGCCCCTAGGGTTTGGTATGAGAGGCTTGGTTCTTTCTTAATTTTAAATTATTTTACTACATTGTTTATTAAACATTTTGAAAATAATTTTCTTATTGTTCAAATTTATGTTGATGATATTATTTTTGGTTCTTCGGATGAATCACAATGTGAATCATTTGTTAAGTGTATGAGTCATGAATTTGAAATGAGTCTAATGGGTGAATTAAACTTCTTTTTAGGATTACAAATTAAACAACTTAGTGAGGGTACATTTCTTAATCAAACAAAGTATACATTAGAATTGTTAAAACGATTTAACATGGATAGTTCAAAAGCCATCAACACTCCAATAAGTACTTCCACCAAGTTAGACTTGAATGAAAATGGAGAAAATTTTAATCAAAAAACATATAGGGGAATGATAGGTAGCTTACTCTATCTCACCGCAACCAGACCGGATATCATATTTAGTGTAGGTCTATGTGCAAGATTCCAAGCTAATCCTAAGTTATCTCACCTTAAAGCTATTAAAAGAATCCTTAGGTATCTTAAAGGAACTCCTAATCTAGGATTATGGTATCCTAAATCTGATAACTTTAATTTAAAAGCTTATGCAGATGTCGATTTTGGTGGATGTAGAATAGATAGAAAAAGCACATCCAGAACATGCCAATTTCTAGGACATGCACTCATTTCTTGGACCTCCAAGAAATAAAATTCGGTTGCACTATCTATGGCGGAAGCCGAATACATAGCTGTAAGTGCATGTTGTGCATAAGTTGTTTAGATGAAAAACACTTTAGAAGACTATGGAATTCATTTAAAAAATATTCCCATAAAATGCGATAATACAAGTGCTATTTGTCTAATCAAAAATTCCATTCAACACTCAAGAACTAAGCACATTGATATTAGGCATCACTTTATACGAGATCATATCAATAGTAATGATATCACTTTAGAATTTATTGATACAAAATACCAATTAGCAGACATCTTCACAAAACCCCTAAATGAAGAATAATTTGACTTCATTAGAAGAGAATTAGGCATGCTAAATTTGTCCTAATATTTAATAGTGCATGTTTTCCAAAATGTTTAGACTCTGGTTTTGATAGTTTCATCTCTATATTATCCATTCGGACTTTCAATGATATATGAAACTTTCATTGATCGTAATATTTTGTTTTGAATGAAGAAATCATTTTCATCCATCAATCAAAATGTTTTAATAAATATTTCTAATGAAGCCTTCATGATGTTTTATTTTGAACGATTAAAAGTTTATAATGATGATTGAAATATTCTCATAAATTTTGTGTAACATCATCCCTTTCAATAAAGATCATGTCTTTCGATGATATATGTACAACATCATGTTCTCTCCACCCTCCTTTGTTATAACTAAATGGATTGGTATCATATAATTTAAATATGAAGCTTGACAGATGCATAGTTTAATGTCATGAATTCTGCATAAAAATCAAGCTCTTAAATATTTTTTTTTCAGATTTTATTCATGTACTAATCATTATGACTCAAGGTTCTATGATTTCATATCTTCTCCCTTTATAAATGACATGTTGAATCTCAACATGGATTTTGATTTTTTTGTTAATATGTTTGATGATCGGCTTTATTGATGCATCATTTAGCTTTATGCTTATGTTTGAACCATGAATGATCCATTTTCGCCTCAATAATCATTTTCGCCTCAATAAGCATGAATAAAAATGATCAAAATAATTTTTAGATTTGTTTGTCGAGAATGACATATTTTTGCATTATGATTTCTACATAAAAATTCCTCTCATATCACTTATGTCACTTTTTTTCTACCTCTTGGTATCAAGTTTCAATTATATTTTAATCACCTCCTTTTTGTTGATGACAAAGGGGGAGAAAAAAAATGTGAAATTGATGACTTGTTGAATACGGCCTTCATGAGCAAAATAATTTGATGACTTGATAAACGTCTCATAAGATTTAATACTGCAATTCAATTGTTCTGGCCATGCTTCATGTCAAAAACAGGTTGCAATCCTTAAAAGCATCGCAATGAACTATTTAGTTATGCAATACATCACGTGCATCACAAATTGAAATTTAAAGTTGAAATTCTTACTATATCACATTTATCATATGGCATCTTTCAAATGATATGATAAGTTTTCATCTCATGATGTATCCAATATGATATCACACTTTTCAATCATGAGATCCTTGTTGTAATTTTAAATTATTGATATCTTTTATCAAAATGATAAATGTTTATCACCTTTCGACTTAAAATTAAATGTCATGTTTTGATATTCTTTTTATGAATGAAACTTCATGCTTGTTGAGCATGATGATAAGTTCAAAGGATGAAGCTTATTGGTTTTGGCTTGAATTCAAGAGATTGAATTCAAATGTTTTTACTTTCTCATGATATGGTATATAGATAGGGGGAGTTAAGAATAACTCTGTCATCAATTGATTGTCATCATCAAAAAGGGGGAGATTATTGAATCTCAGATTTTGATGATGAAGTCAATTGATGGTTATTTGATCTAATCCATTTTGAGATAAGTGTGCAGGATTAACTATGACAAACATAAAGCAATTTACCAGAGTCAAGTTGTTGGAAGTCCAAGAGTCCACCGAAAGTCCGAAGGATCATCGGAAGTACTACCGGAGCCAACCGAGATGAAATTGAGGACTTGCCGAAGGTTTTGGAAGTTCACCGAAAAGATCGTCGGAGGTTCGCGGAGATCACCAATAAGGTTTGGAAGGTTGCCAAAGACTCGTTGAACTCACCATAGAATCCGGGAGCCTGTTGTGAGTCCATCGGAAGAAATTCGAGGGAATGTCGGAAGTCCGCCGGAAGATCGCCGGAAAGCTCTTCGGAAAATAACTTGATGATGCCAGTTTAATTTAGCTTTAAGTTCATAGTTAGCACTTAATTAAGGTATAGACTAAGTGTTAATCCTGTCTAAACCTGGTATGGGCCAACTGGGCCTTTAAGGGGCTATGTTGGGCTGAAATTTAGGCCCACACAGCATTTGGGAAAGTCTGGCGGTGGCACCACCCTAGCCAGGTGGTGGTACCGTCTGACAGGTGGTTGCAACCATCTGTGTCAAGTGGTGGTACTGCCAGTGCCAGGCGGTTGTACTACTTGCACCCCGAAAATTCGGGATGGGACTCCTTTGAGTGCCATTTTTGATTCCCAAAAGAGTCTATAAATACCCCTCTACTTCTAGCTAGTAGAGCACATTTTGAAGTGCAAAAATCGAGTCTAAGCTATAGCAAATTCTTGCTTTCAATTGCTCAAGTGTTCACCTCCTTTCTTCTCCTTGTAAAAATTCTATAAAGAGAGGGAACCTCTTGTAAAAGGCTGTAAAGAGTGTTGAATCTTAGATTTTGATGATGAAACTAATTGATTTGATTTGTGGTCTAACTACATTTTGAGTTACGCAGGTCTACTATCAATCAGGATTAGACAGTTGACGCTGGAGGAATTGACGTTGTGCCTGGTGATCACGTCTGGATATTGGATGTCGAACCAGAGGTTCAGTCGATAATTGGTGGAAGGCTTCGTACATCGAGCATTGGGCCTAGAAGAGCATTTGCGCCAAGGATATCGGGGTTACGGAGGTCAACTGTCGATTGGGCAACGGATCGCTAGAGAGGATGATTTGCCGAAGAATCGGACGAAGCGCCGATAAGCCAATGATGTGTCGGGCAACTGAATGTCAATTCGCGTTGTAATAATTGTCTAGATCGAAGTAGAATGTTTGTTTATGTATGTGCAGGATTAACTACGATAACGATGAAGATGTAAAGTGAAATAAAGTGCCGGAAGATAAGTGTGATGGATCATTGGGAGTTCGAGAGTTCGACGGAAGTCCGAAGATTCGTTGGGTTTATTGTCGGAACCGGCCGAGAACGAATAGGGAGCTTACTGAAGGGTTTTCAGAAGTTCACCGAAAAGTTCATCGAAAGTTCACGGAGCTTACCAAGAAAGATCGGAGCTTGCTAAAGAAGCTCATTGGAACTCGCCAAGATCATCGTGAAGTCCAGGAGCTTGCAGGGAGTTTGCGAAATGATTTCCGAGGGTTCGTCGGAAAACTGCCAGAAGTTTGCCGAAAGCTCGCCGAAAGAAGTCTTGTCTTGTGGACTTTGTAATAGCTTAAAAATATCTTTAAAATTCATAGTTAGCACATAATTTGGTTTAGGATTAGGTGTTAATCCTATAAACCAAATTTGGGTCAATTCGGACTTCATTTAGATCGGTTTCGATCGAGTTTTCGGCCGAAACTACTGTGCTGAAATGACCTGGGCGGTAGTACCACCCAGTGACCGAGAGCTAGGTGGTGGTACCGCCTGGCTGGGGTAGTAGCACTGCTGGATGGGCGGTAGCACCGCCTAGTACTGCCAATACCAGGAAATTCAAAATGGTTCAAATTTTGGCTCCAAGTTTGGGCTCCAAATTTGAATCACTCATTCAGAGTTTAGGGGGTGTCTAGAACTAAGAAAAAAAAGGGTGAAACTCACTTGAAAGTGTGTCAAATCTTCCCTCTAAGTTTTAGGAGTGTTCTAGTCCAAGAGAAGGGTGAAAGGCTTTGTAAGGGTTATCTCCTAAGCCCGTCAAAAGGAGAGGTACTGTGAGGGAGTTCATCCTCGCTCATTGGAAGGAGGATAGCTAGTGGAAAGCCGGTGGCCTCAAGCAAGAGGAATCGGGAGTGGACGTAGGTCGGATGACCGAACCACTATAAAAATCTGGTTTGCATTTATATTCTTGCTATTTACTTTTCTGCAAACCATCTTCATTTGCTGTCTTACTTACTCAACTTCCTCTTCATCTTCTTACGTATGCTTTAAAGTTAAAACATAATCTTTCCCGGTTCAAATGAAATGTTGCATTCATTCATACGAAGTTTCCGAACTTGTTTTAATCGCTGAAAAATCTATCGTTCTTTACCGCTGCACTAATTCACCCCTCCCCCCTCTTTTAGTGTCGCTCGATCCCTAACAAAGAGGTGTTTAGTCCTTCCCCTTCAAGAGACTTGGTAGTGGAAGTTGGGAGCCTCATTGGAGGAGGCTTCAAGAGTGGATGTAGGTCATTTGACCGAACCACTGTACATCGCTGCGTTCATTTGTTGTGTGAGTGTTTAAATTTCTGCATTGTAAATTTCTTAGCTGCAAATTGATTGAATTTGTTCTCCCTACTTTTTATTTCATTTAACTGAATCATTTCAAGTTAAAGTCTCTTTCGTTGAATCAAGTTTCTACACGAATTTTCGGAATCGGTTTTCAAACTTTCTAACTTTAATCCGCTGCACTAATTCACCCCCCCCCCCTCTTAGTGCCGCTTCGAACCTGACAAGTTCATCATTAAACCCATTAAGATCAAAAGCATTACACATAAAGCATCATGATAGTACATTTTCTCATTTTTATGTGTTTCATTTCGTGCAAATTGTTTTCATATGAGCATGCTCTTATTTTTCGTGTAAATGATGTGCATCATGTTTAAAACAAAAAAAATGATATGGAAAGCATGGAATTTGTATTATCATATATCATGTGATTATCATCCATAACATTGCATACATCATTCAAAATTATAATATGCATGAAACAATATAATAATTTTTTTTATGATCAAAATTTTTAAATTTTTAAAACCACTAAAGGGAGAAGCATTATATAATTTTTGAAAATAATTTTTATTTCCTACCAACTAAATTAAGCACTCATGAAAAGTTCAAGTAATTTCATAAAGCAAAGGTAAAAGCATTTCGGGTGAGATACTTACCTTGTTGATGAAGCCCATCAAAGCCCAATTTGCCTCTTCTTTACTTGATTCTTCTTGGTGAGCCTTCTTCTTCTTCATTGGTGGCCTCTTCTTTCGTTCAAGTTCATTTTCAGTTTTAGATTTTTGTTTAATGAACTTGTTAAAATGCATTGTTATGTGTTCAATGTCCTCATCACTTGAGTCATCACTCAAGTGGTGTTCAATTGTCCGGAGTTCCAAATCCTTCTTGTCCTTTGGAAGATGGTTCAAGTGTTCATCAAGTTCCAAAAGGCTCATTTCATACGTTATTAATGAGCCAATAAGTTCTTCTATCGGAAGGTCATTTAGATTTTTAGGTTCTTGTATTGCGGTTACTTTAGGATCCCACCTTTTTGGAAGGGATCTTAAGATTCTGCTTACGAGTTCAAAATCTGAAAATGATTTACCAAGAGCTCTTAGACTATTGATGACATCCATGAAACAAGTATACATGTCACCTATAGTCTCGCTTGGTTTTATTCGAAAAAGCTCAAAATCATGCAATAAGAGGTTTACTTTTGAATCTTTGACTTTACTAGTTCCCTTGTGCGTGATTTCAAGTGTTCGCCAAATTTCAAAAGCTATTTTGCACGTAGAAATTCGATTGAACTCATTTTTGCTTAAAGCACAAAATAAGGCATTCATAGCCTTTGTATTTAAAGAAAAATATTTTTTCTCTAAGTCCGACCATTCGTTCGTCGGTTTAAAAGAAAGTTGAAAGTCGTTTTCAATAATATTCTATAAATTTAAATATTGAGAAATCAAGAAAACTCTCATTCAAGTTTTCCAATATGTGTAGTCCGATCCGTTAAAGAACGGAGGATGAACAATCGAAAAACCCTTTTAAAAGCCATGAAGAGTTATTTCTCACGGGTGTAAATCGAATGAGAAATAACGAGGCTCTGATACTAATTATTAGGGATTGAGTGGAACTAAGAGGGGGGGGGGTGAATTAGTGCAGCGGTAAAGAACGATAAATTTCTGTGTTTTAAAACAACTTTCGAAACTTCGTACGATAGAAATCACATTTTTGACTAAAACTAATTTCGATTAAAGCGTAATGGAAAGTGCTTAAAGTAGGGAGTATTTAGAGAGGAAGAAGGCAGTGATAAATAAGTTGAGTAGCGAAGAAAAGACAGTTTGCAGAAAGGTAAATACAAGAACATAAACGAAAATCACTTTTATAGTGGTTTGGTCATCCGACCTGCATCCACTCCAAATTCCTCTTCGCTTGAGGCCACCAGCTTTCCACTAGCTATCCTCCTTCCAACGGGTGAGGATCAACTCCCTTATAGCTCTCTCCTTTTGACGGGCTTAGGAGGTAACCCTTAAAGCTTAGAGGGAAGATTTTGACAAGAGATTTTCCTTTTTATTTTTCAGTTCTAGACCCCTTTCAACCATGAATGAGAGGGGTATTTATAAGCCTCAAGAGGATTCAAATTTGGAGCCCAAATTTGAATTACTTTAGGTTTTCTTAGTGCTGGCGGTGCCATTGCCGATCAGTGGTGGTGCCACCGCCCAGCCAGCGGTGCCACTGTTAGAACCCTTACGGATTCTAAGCTTGGGGTTGATCTCTATAGGGGATCGGCCTCCTTGGAACTCTATAGGGTTTCCTTCCTCCAAGCTTCTACTCAAAGGCTGTTGAAAGATTGATCTATTCATGATGAAAAGAGAATGAATACATGGCTATTTATAGGGCTTCTAAACCCCAACTCCTAAAAGGACTCTTACTCAAGACTCCTACTTCTAACCAACTCCTACTAATTAGGACTCCTATAATAGGACTCCTACTTCTAATAAGACTCTTTCTCTAATAGGATTTCTTCTTCTAATAGGACTTCTTCTCTAGTAGGACTTCTACTTCTAATAAGACTCTTTCTCTAATAGGACTCATACTTCTAATAAGACTTCTTCTCTAGTAGGACTCCTACTTCTAATAGGACTCTTTCTCTAATAGGACTCCCTACTTCTAATAGGACTTCTTCTCTAAGAAGTAACCTAATCCTTAACCTAGTCGGCCTCTTCACCTCTTTAATAGGGGTCGGCTTGAAAGGATTTACATGAATGCCCTTATCAATAAAACTCAATTAGGACTCTCCTTGTTAAATCTCGGATTTTGATGATGAAATCAATTGGTGAAATATTTGTACTAATCTCTTTGTTGAGATGAGTGTGCAGGAATAACTACAATGGAAAGAAAACAAAATGTGATTTACCGAGGCCAAGTCCGTCGGGGGTTCAAGAGTTCATCGGAAGTCCGAGAGATTTTCGAAAGAGTTGCTGGAACCATCCAAGATCAAATCAGGGACTTGTCGAAGTTTTCAAAAGTCCATTTCAAAGATCGTCGAAGGTTCGCGGAACTTCCGGGAAGATTCGGAAACCAGCCGAAGACTAGTTGAGCTCGCCGGAGTATGCTGGGAGACCACTGGTAGCAATCCGAGGGAAGCATCGGAGGCTGCGGAATCTCGCCAGTAGAACTCGCCGGAAGTCGACTTGAAGGGTGTCCGATCAAATCACGTTAAGTTATGTTCGTAATTTGCACATGAGTAGAGCAAGGATTTAAGAAATAAATCCTGCCCAAAATTCAGTAGGAGCCAACCGGGCCACTACTATGTCAAGTTGAGATCTAAACAGCCCCATTCGGCTCTGTCTGAATGGGGGCAAGCGATGGAACCGCTTAAGCCTGGGCGGTGGAACAAGATGACTGGGCGTAGCACCACCCCTCAAGACACACACGCAGCGGTGGAACCGCCCCCACCGGATCGAGCAAAGAGCACCGCCGCTCACAGGGCGGTGGCACGCTTCTATCGTCGATCAAAGATCGACACAGTGTGGCACCGCCTTGACCACCAGAACATGGGAACTCCAAATTCACTTGGAATTTGGAGCCCAATTTTGAATCCACTTTGGATCTATAAATACCCCCTTTCTCACCTGAAAGGGTACCCTTTTGAGCAAGAAAAAGTTTGAGTCTTGAGCTTTTGAAGAGTTTTGAAAAGTGTTGTTTTCTTTGCTAAGTGTTCACCTTCTTCTTCTTCTTGAGAGATCTTGTACAAGTGTGAACATCTTGTAAAGGGTTGTAAAAAGGGGTGTTAGATCCTTCCCCTTCAAAGGACTTGCTAGTGGAAGAGCGGAGCCTCATCGCAAAGGCTTCAAGAGTGGATGTAGGTCATTTGACCGAACCACTATACATCATTGTGTCCTTAAATGTGTGAGTGTTTATATTTCTGAATCATTTCATTTCTTGGCTGCAAGTTCATAGTTAGTTCCTTTTCACAAGCAATTACTTTCAAGTTCTCTTTCGTCGAATCAAAATCTTCCTACGAACTTGTGTTTCTTTGCGAAATCGTTTTCAAGAATACGAGTTTAATCCGCTGCACTAATTCACCCCCCCCCCTCTTAGTGCCTTTTGATCCTTTCACTCCTAACTAGAGTCCCAATAGATTAGGACTCTCCTAGCTAGAGTCCTAACAAACCCGCCCTCTTCAAATCAGCCTTGTCCTCGAGGCTGACGCTCCATGAATTCTGAGAGTTTGATATTCAAGTCATTATAGTTCTCCCAAGTGGCATCTTCTGTTGGTAGGTTCGCTCACTGTATTAGCACTTCAATAGCGGGTCGTCGTCGTCGAGTCACGATCTGTCGATCAATAATGGTGCTTGGATGGGTCTGGAGCTCTCCTTGGGTAGTCATATTTGGTAGATGGCTTTGAGCTATCTCGTTTTGTCCCAACTTGAGCTTCAAACATGACACATGGAAGACTAAATGGGTTTGAGGATTGGCGGGTAAGTCCAATCTGTATGCTACTGCTCCGATGTTCTCCAAATCTGGTAGGATCCATACAACCGAGGTGAAAGTTTCATAGATGCTTTGGTCTTCGGATCATCTTACCATTCCCTCCTAATATCCTCAGGGAAGTCGTTGGTTGAAAGTGAAACGGTCGAAAATTCAGCTTGCTCGGGTAGCCACGAAAGTGCATCTGTAACAACATACTCTTTCCCCTTTTTGTAAGTTATTTCATAATTATATCCAAGAAGCTTTGTTACCCATTTTTACTGCTCAGGGGAAGATATCTTCTTCTCCAAGAAAATTTTAGGCTTTTATGGTCAGTCTTGATTTGAAAACGTCGCCTAATTAAGTACGGTCTCCATTTAGACACCGCATGCACAATCACGAGCATCTCTTTATCGTAAATAGTTATCTTAAGATGGGAAGGAGATAACACCTTACTAGTATAAACGAGGGGGCGGCCATCTTGTATTAGTACAGCACCAATTCCTACTCCGGAGGCAACGGCTTTAATAATAAAAGTCTTGTTGAAGTCAAGTAATGCTACTACTAGTGTTGTTATCATTGCAACTTTAAGTTCATCGAAGGCAGTGGTGGCTTTGTCTGACCACTAGAAAGTATCTTTTTTCAGCATGGAAGTAAGGGGTGAACTGATCTTTTCATAGTTTTTCATGAACTTACGGTAGTAACCTGTTAAACCGAGAAAGCCGCACAGCGATTTTATGTTCCTCGGGGTCGACCAGTTCTACATTGCTTCAATTTTGGAGGGGTCTACTGCCACCCCTTCCTCTGATATGATGTGCCCAAGATATTCCACCTTTTCTTGAAGAAAGCTGCACTTCATTTTTTTGACAAAAGGACATGTTCTCACAAAATTGTCAAAACAAGTTATAAGTGCTGAATATGACTTTCAAGAGAAGGGCTGTAAATAAGGATATCATCAAAGAAAACTAGCACAAACTTTCGAAGATAACTCTGGAAAATATCATTTATGAGGCTCTAGAAGGTGGTGGGAGCATTAGTCAGACCAAAGGGCATTACCAGAAATTCGCAGTGACCGTTGTGCGTTCGAAAGGCAGTTTTTGGTATGTCTTCTTCACATACTCGTATTTGATGATACCTAGATCGAAGGTCCAACTTTGTGAAGACTCGTGCTCTCTTTAATTCATCAAGTAATTCATCTACCACTAGAATAGGGTACTTGTCCTTGACAGTTATGCCGTTGAGAGCTCGGTAATCAACGCACATTCGTCATGTTCTGTCTTTCTTTCGTACGAGGAGCACCGGTGAAGAGTAGGGGCTGCACCTTGGCTGAATAACTCCTGTTTCAAGCATCTCTTTTACAATATTTTCTATTTCATCTTTCTAGAGATGTGGATACCGATATGGCCAAGTATTTGTTGGAGGTTTGCCTGGAAGAATCGGTATACGATGATCATGCCGGCGGTTAAGAGGTAGGCTACGTGGTTCGTCAAATATATTTGAAAATTTAGCAAGCAAAGGAAGTAGGTTTAGATCTTCAAATTTGGTTAGCTCTCCCTTAGATTGCTGCTCAAGTTGTACCAAAAAGCCGCTACATGCTTTGTGCAAAACTTTCTCCATTCGTTGTGTGCAAATCGTCGTTACGTTGCTCCCACATTTCCCGCACAATATCACTTGTTTCCCCTTACTATAAAATTTCATAATTAATTTTAAAAAATTCCAAGAAACATCACCTAATGTCGTCAACCATTCAATGCCAAGCATAGCCTCATAATCATCAAGAGGGAGGAGGAAAAAATCTGCAATTATCTCTTGGTCTTGTAGTAACAGTTTCACCCATGGGTACCTACGATCACACTTCAAAATTCATCCATCTGTGACCTTAACATCAAACCTGCTATAATTCTCAATAGGTAAGGCCATCCAGACAGCAACCTTGTTGTTCATAAAATTATTAGCGCTTCCGGTGTCAATAAGAACGGTGATCAGTTGTTGCTTTAGAAATCCTCCCACTTTCATTGTTTGCGGGTTCGCGTAACCAGCAAGGGCATGCATCGTAATATCAATTGGCTGCTGTTCTTTATCCGTGACCCCTTCCTCATGCTCCTGGACCTCCTCCTCTATGTCTTCAAGAGGTTCAATCAGTAGGAGGTGGCCCCTTTTGCAGTGATGATCGCGGTTCCACAGCTCATCGCAATGCCAACAAAGACCCTTTGCTGATCGGTCACGTAGTTCTTCTCTTGTCAATTTTTTTGGTAGCAAAGGATGGCTGGGAGTAAAAGGGGGTTTATATGCTGAGGTTCTAGGAGTGGTTCTCATCCTCCGAGCATCTTGGTTGAGCCATTCTTCTTGTCTGAGCCGTTCTTCTTATATTCGGGCGAAAGAAATCGCAGCCATCACGGTACAGGGTTGTCGCGCCTTAATTTTCCCTTTTATTTCTAGCTTGAGTCCTTCAATGAATGTTTCTAACAATTGATGATCAGTCCAATCACGAACAAGGTAGGATACCTTCTCAAACCTGGTTTGGTACTCTTAAAACGTAGAGGTCTGTCGAATTTTTGCAAGGTGGCTGTCGATATTTTTATACTCCGTAGGTCCGAAACGGTTCAGCAGTGCGTTCTTAAATTGATTCCACGTCGGAGCCCCATAATTATATTCTAGCCAATTGTACCATTAAATAGAATCTCCTTCAAGGTGGATGATAACAATCTCTTGTTGAATCTCGGATTTTGATGATGAAACTAATTGAGTGTGATTGTGTTTTGTTGTCTAACTGCATTTTGAGTTACGCAGGTCTACTATCGATCAGGAATAGACGATTGACGCTGGAGGAATTGACGTTGCGCCGGAGGTGATCACGTCAGGATATTGGATGTCGAGCCGGAGGTTCGATCGACTATCGGCAGGAGGCTTCGTACGTCGGGCATCGGGCCAAGAGGTGCGGAGTTGCGCCATGGATATCGAGGTTGCGGAGGTCAACCGTCGATTGGGCAACAAGCCGCTAGAGAGGGCGATGTGCCGAAGGATCGGACGAAGCGCCAACCAATGATGTGCCGGGCAACTGAATGTCAATTCGCGTTGTAATAACTGTCTAGATCGAAGTAGAGTTTTTGGTGTTTGTTTGTGCAGGAGTGACTACGATAGGAATGAAGACGTAAAGCGAAACAAAGGGCCGAAGACAAGTGTGATGAATCGTTGGGAGTTCGAGTGTTCAACGGAAGTCCGAAGATTCGTTGGGAGAGTTGCCAGAACCGGCCGAGAACGAGTAGGGAGCTTGCCGAAGGGTTTTCGGAAGTTCGCCGGGAGGTTCGTCGGAAGTTCGCGGAGCTTGCCAAGAAAGATCGAAGCTTGCCAAAGAAGCTCGGGGGAACTCGCCAAGATCATCGTGAAGTCCGAAAGCTTGCCGTGAGTCCGCGGAATGGTTTCCGAAGGTTTGTCGGAAGACCGTCGGAAGTTGACCGGAAGCTCGCCGGAAGAAGTTGTCATGTGGACTTTGTAATAGCTTAGGAAACGTCTTTAAAATTCGTAGTTAGCATGTATTTTGGGTTAGGATTAGATAACCCAAAGTGGGGCCCATTGGCCCTTGATTAGGATGAGTTTGGGCCAAAATTTTGGCCCAAACCGAACTAACTACGTGCATGCATGCTATGTGCATGCTATCAGAGTCCGAGTGCTATGTGAGTCGCTATCGATGGCCATGCTCATAGTCAGCTCTTTACTGCTGGCGGTAGCACCGCTTTGCTGGGCGATAGTACCCCCCAGCTCGTAGCCAGCGTTAGTACCGCTGGTGCGTGGAAAGCCAGCGGTAGCACCGCCGGGTGAAGCGGTAGAACCGCTGGGTGTGTCGATCTGCCAAGAGCGACAAACAAAAAACTCAAAAGATTCAAATTTTTGGCTCCATGTTTAGGCTCCAAATTTGAATCACTTTGAGGCTTATAAATACCCCTTCCTTTTCAAATTTGAAAAATACAACCCTTAGAGAGTTAGATTTTGAAAATAAGTCTTAGGAAAGTCTTGTTCTTCATTTGCTTAAGTGTTCACCTCATTCTTCTTGTGAAATCTTGTAAGAGTGTGAACCACTTGTAAAGGGTTGTAAGAGGGGTATTTGATCCTTCCCCTTCAAATGATTTGATAGTGGAAGAAGGAGCCTCATCGAGAGAGGCTTGAAGTGGATGTAGGTCACTTTGACCGAACCACTATACATCGCTGCGTCTTGATTGTGTGAGTGTTTAAATTTCTATTTTACTTTGCTGCAAGCCTTTACTTTACTTGCTCCACTTCTTTTTATCTTTATACGCATGCTTTAAAGTTAGAACGCAAAAATCGGTTTCAAATGAAACGTTGCTTTCATCGTACGAAGTTTTCGAAGCTTGTATTAAATCGCTAAAAAATCCATCGTTTTATCCGCTGCACTAATTCACCCCCCCTCTTAGTGCCGCTCGATCCCTAACATCTCTACCATAGCATTATCTGACGTTCGGTGATAGCGAAAGTAACATTCGGCGCGCGAAATCCACCCCGTCGGGTCTCCTTCTTCCCATCATGGGAAGTCCACCCTCATGCATGGTTGAAGCATGCCCAAGAGCTGTCCCTTCTTCTCTGGGGTCCTTTCAGAATTCTCTCCTTGCTGCAATTTGGTTGGACTCAATGGTTGTCCAATTCTGAATTCTGTAAACAAAGCACGCAATTTGTCTTCCAAGCATGATTCAAGCCGTGATTCAATCTGAGATTCCCATGCTTCAAATTTGGCATCAATTGGATCATGAGAAGCCATAGCATATGCTTGTAGATCAGAGATGCCCTTGTCTTTTTTCTATTGATGGGTTAATGGCATGGGGTGGTGGAAGGTTTGGACAATAGATCGGTGATAGAAGGGTTCGATTGTAATGGTGTACTATTTTGGGCTACGGTTTTGATACTTTGTTAGGGTTATGAAACTAGGTTATGATAGCTGCATCTTAAGGCTAGAGGGATGCTCTAAAAACATCTTAGTTTGTGACAACAAGGTGGCTAGGGTTTGGTAGGTTACGGAAAAGAAAAAAGGACAAAGGTGCAACACCAGATTTTTCGTCGAAAAAATTCCAACAGTAAAGATGTAATTTTTTCCAAAAATTTTCAAAAGAGATTCAAGTAAAACTTAAAGGGAATCTATTGATAAGGAGAGGTAATATTATTATAAATTTTGTAGAAAGAAACGCACGGCAAGAGGTTCAAAGAAAATTGAGAATAACGGAGAGGTACTATAGCAGATTTTTAGGTCTAAAGTGCAGCAGATTGGACGTAAAAGATAAGTGATTTATGTTGAGAATTTTTTGACAAAACTAAAGGGAAAACTACTATTAGGAAGTGTCAAAGTTATTATAAAAATTTCATAAAGATTTGAATAGAAAAAACGTAGTAGCAAGATCAAAAAGACAGTACTATGTGGCTGAAATTCTGCAGTGCAACTTTTGTTGTAGAGATGAAAACTTTGTGACGAAAAGTTTATGCAGCAATATAGGAACGAATTTTTTTGGATTTTTTTGAATAAGGATAACTAAATTGCAGCAGCAGTAAGGTAGATAACCAGAACCTGTTGCAATTCACGGGAAGATCAAAGGATGATCTATGGTGGTGGAGATGACGACGAAATTCGGCGATGATCTTCTAAGCAATTGTGAGAATTGCTTTGTGTAGTTGTGGAGGGTTGGTGGATGGTTGTGGAAGGGTAGCGAGATGCCAAGAACACTGCTTTGATACCAAGTGTTAGAACCCTTGCGGATTCTAAGCTTGGGGTGGATCTCTATGGGGGATCGGCCTCCTTGGAACTCTATAGGGGTTCCTTCCTCCAAGTTACTGCTCAAAGGCTGCTAAAAGATTGATCTATTCATGATGAAAAGAGGATGAATACATAGCTATTTATAGGGCTTCTAAACCCCAACTCCTAATAGGACTCTTACTCAAGACTCCTACTTCTAACCAACTCCTACTAATTAGGACTCCTTCTATAATAGGACTCCTACTTCTAATAAGACTCTTTCTCTAATAGGACTCCTTTTAATAGGACTTCTTCTCTAGTAGGGCTCCTACTTCTAATAAGACTCTTTCTCTAATAGGACTCCTACTTCTAATAAGACTTCTTCTCTAGTGGGACTCCTACTTCTAATAGGACACTTTCTCTAATAGGACTCCCTACTTCTAATAGGACTTCTTCTATAAGAAGTAACCTAATCCTTAACCTAGCTGGCCTCTTCACCTCTTTAATAGGGGTCGGCTAGAAAGGATTTACATGAATGCCCTTATCAATGAAACTCAATTAGGACTCTCCTAACTAGAGTCTCAACAGATTAGGACTCTCCTAGCTAGAGTCCTAACAGCCATTGCCTGGGCTTGCTGCCCAGCGGCGGTACCACCGCTTGGGCTTCGGGTCCTTGGCGGTGCCACTGCCCCAGCCAGGCGGTGCCATCGCCTGGGCTCTCGGGTCCAGGGTGGTGCCACCGCCCGGGCTCTTCCAACTCACTGGTTGGGCCTTAAACTCAGCCCAAACTAGTCCGTTATCGGGCCTAATTGGCCCCTACTTAGTTTATAGGATTAACACCTAATCCTAAACCAAATTACATACTAAATATGAATTTTAAAGACATTTCCTAAGCTATTACAAAGTCCACAAGTCAAGACTTCTTCCGGTGAGCTTCCGGCGAACTTCCGGCGGTCTTCTGATGAACTCTCGGAAACCATTCTGTGGACTCTCGGCAAGCTCCTGGACTTCACCATGATCTTGGCGAGTTCCAATGAGCTTCTTTGGTAAGCTTTGATCTTTCTTGGCAAGCTTTGCAAACTTCCAACGAACCTTCCGACGAACTTTCGAAAACCCTTTGGCAAGCTCCCTACTCGTTCTCGACCAGTCCTGGCAGCACTCCCCATAAATCTTCGGACTTCCGTCGAACTCTCGAACTCCCAATGATCCATCGCACTTGTCTTCCAGCACTTTGTTTCGCTTTAAGTCTTCATCGTTATCGTTATTATTGCTAGTCATATGTACTCTGCAAGCCAATCACATGAGTGATGGCACTTGTGACTTAATATGCACTTTTTCTCTTTGCTTATTATTAGTTATTTTATCACTTTATCTTGTGTGTTGCATATATTGTGATGTTCTTGGATCTATGCAATGGGAATCGGATCATGATGAGATCACGATAATGAGACCGATTCACCTTTAAACACAAACTCTGAATTATCCTGGTCATAGGTTACTCGAGAAAGACATCGAGATAACCGGATAGGCTGGTATACTATATACCCGTCCATATGATGGAGGTAGCTGATCTCATAGCTACTTATGTGGGGACACTAAGGGTACAGTGTAGGTGCTCATTGGGGAATGAGTTCACTGATTGATACGCCTATGGAATACTGGATGGTTATTAATACCTCACGTCAAACAGCGATTTCATAGTCCTAGTAGTGTATCTAGTCCTTAGACTTGAGACATCAAGGATGTCTTGTATGAGTACTCCACTCTTTGATACCAGACTTATAGGTTTGGAAAGTTTTAGATCTAGTATAGTTGGTTATTGGGAGTGATAACCAACCTTACGAGGGCTATTGAGTGTCAATAGAGGATCATCCACCCTCGATATCATGAGAGGAATATCCCATGTGTTCTTGCTCGAATAAATCCTTGGCCAAGGTTATTCGAATTGAGAGAGAAAGAGTTCTCCGGGAGAATCCGACAAGAGTAAGACTTGAGGAGAGACCGTATGAGCCTAACAACACCATGCCCGGTATAGGGTCTCTGGGATATTGGATGGATGAAGGACTATAGATACATGGTAATTGAGGACAGATAGGTCCAAAGGATTGAATTCCCCTGTATCGTCTAGGGGCTGCGATGTAGTGGCCTGGTACATTCATAGTCAATGAGTTGGGTGAATTATTGTAAAGATAATAATTCACTAAGTCAGAAAGAGTTATGACAAGTATGACTCATGGCCAGCTCGATATTGGGCCTAGAGGGTCATACATATATGGTAGGTGTTGTGACGAGTAGAGGTTCGGATATAAGATATCCGCTAAACCCCCTATCTTATTGGATATCCATTAAGCCCCTGAATTATTGGATCTTGAGATAAGATCCAATAATTGCTAATAAGAGATTATTGGGTAGAGACCCACTAATCCAAGAGGCTTGGGTAATTGGATGGAGATCCAATACCCAATAGGGCAAAAGATCTATTAGGGTTTCCATGGGGCCTCTATAAACAGGAGGGAACCAAAGCTCTATAGGTTGAGGGTTTTCTTTTGGTAGCCACCTCCTGTTCTCCTCTCCCCAAAGAGAGAGGTGCATCGTCGTAGTCCCTATCGTGTGGATACCGCTAGAGAGGAGGACACTTGACCTCCTTCATCCTCTACAACAGATCTACAGGGATTCAAGGATATATGATCTCCTTAGGTACTTTCTTTTACACATGCAAGGGTTCTATCAATTGCATATTGATAGGGGGAGTTTGTGTTAAACTCCGGGGAGTTATGGTTAACTCCGTCAGTCATCAATTAGTTGTCATCATCAAAAAGGGGGAGATTGTTGAATCTCGGATTTTGATGATGAAACTAATTGAGTGTGATTGTGTTTTGTTGTCTAACTGCGTTTTGAGTTACGCAGGTCTACTATCGATCAGGAATAGACAGTTGACGCTGGAGGAATTGACGTTGCACCGGAGGTGATCACGTTAGGATATTGGATGTCGAGCCGGAGGTTCGGTCGACTATCGGTAGGAGGCTTCGTACGTCGGGCATCGGGCCAAGAGGTGCGGAGTTGCGCCATGGATATCAAGGTTACGGAGGTCAACCGTCGATTGGGCAACAAGCCGCTAGAGAGGGCAATGTGCCGAAGGATCGGACGGCGCCACCAATGATGTGCCGAACAGCGAATGTTAATTCGCGTTGTAATAACTGTCTAGATCAAGTAGAGTTTTTGGTGTTTGTTTGTGCAGGAGTGACTACGATAGGAATGAAGACGTAAGCGAAACAAAGGGCCAAGACAAGTGTGATGAATCGTTGGGAGTTCGAGTGTTCAACGGAAGTCCAAGATTCGTTGGGAGAGTTGCGAACCGCCGAGAACGAGTAGGAGCTTGCCGAAGGGTTTTCGGAAGTTCGCCGAGGTTCGTCGAGTTCGTGGAGCTTGCCAAGAAAGATCGGAGCTTGCCAAAGAAGCTCGGGGAACTCGCCAAGATCATCGTGAAGTCCGAAAGCTTGCCGTGAGTCCGCGGAATGGTTTCTCGAAGGTTTGTCGGAAGACCGTCGGAAGTTGACCGGCTCGCCGGAAGAAGTTGTCATGTGGACTTTGTAATAGCTTAGGAAACATCTTTAAAATTCGTAGTTAGCATGTATTTTGGGTTAGGATTAGATAACCCAAAGTGGGGGCCCATTGGCCCTTGATTAGATGAGTTTGGGCCAAAATTTTGGCCCAAACCGAACCAGCTACGCGCATGCATGCTGGTGCATGAAGTCATGTAGCCGTATTGTGCCCGAGCTCTTATATCGAAGCTACTATAGCACGGTAGCACTGCTTTGCTGGGCGGTAGTACCGCCCCGCTCATCGTAGCCAGGCGGTAGTACCGCCGCCGCTCTCGTGTAGCGAGCGGTAGTACCGCCCGCTATCGTGTAGCCAGCGTAGTACCGCTGGCTGGGCGAGTATCCGCTCGGTCAAGCGATAGTACCGCCTGGTCAAGGGCGGTAGTACCGCTTAGCGCGTGAAAGCTGTGCGGTAGCACGCTGGTCAAGCGAGAACTTTGGGTGTGTCGATCTGCCAAGACCGACAAGACTTAAAAAACTCAAAAGATTCAAATTTTGGCTCCATGTTTAGGCTCCAAATTTGAATCACTTTGAGGCTTATAAATACCCCTTCCTTTTCAAATTGAAAAATACAACCCTTAGAGAGTTAGATTTTGAAAATAAGTCTTAGGAAAGTCTTGTTCTTCATTTGCTTAAGTGTTCACCTCATTCTTCTTGTGAAATCTTGTAAGAGTGTGAACCACTTGTAAAGGGTTGTAAGAGGGATATTTGATCCTTCCCCTTCAAAGGATTTGATAGTGGAAGAAGGAGCCTCATCGGAGAAGGCTTGGAAGTGGATGTAGGTCACTTTGACCGAACTACTATACATCGCTGCGTCTTGATTGTGTGAGTGTTTAAATTTCTATTTTACTTTGCTGCAAGCCTTTACTTTACTTGCTCCACTTCCTTTTTATCTTTGTACGCATGCTTTAAAGTTAGAACGCAAAAATCGTTTCAAATGAAACGTTGCTTTCATCGTATGAAGTTTTCAAGCTTGTATTAAATCGCTAAAAATCCATCGTTTTATCCGCTGCACTAATTCACCCCCTCTTAGTGCCGCCGATCCCTAACAATTGGTATCGAGTCACGTTCTTTGTCTTTCGGATTTACACCGTGAGAAATGGCTCTAAATGGTTTTCAAGAGGGCTTTTCGGTTTTTCGTCCACCGTTCTTTAACGGTTCGGACTACACATATTGGAAAACTCGAATGAGAGTTTTCATGCTTTCAATGGATTTGGATTTGTGGAACATCATCGAAAATGGTTTTCAACTTCCCTCTAAACCGACGAACGAATGGTCGGACTTAGAGAGAAAATCTTTTTCTTTAAATGCAAAGGCTATGAATGCCTTATTTTGTGCTTTGAACAAGAACGAGTTCAATCGGATTTCTATGTGCGAAACGGCTTTTGACATTTGGCGAACTCTTGAAATCACGCATGAGGGAACTAGTAGAGTTAAAGACTCGAAAGTAAACCTCTTGTTGCATGATTTTGAGCTCTTCCAAATGACACCAAGCGAATCTATCGATGACATGTACACCCGCTTCATGGATGTCGTCAATAGCTTGAAAAGTCTTGGTAAAAGTTTTTCGGATTTTGAACTCACTAACAAGATCTTAAGATCCCTTTCAAAATGGTGGGATCCTAAAATAACGGCGATTCAAGAATCAAAGGATCTAAATAATTACTCTATTGATGAACTCATTGGGTCCTTAAAGACCTATGAAATGGAACATGATGAATATGATAAACATGATGAGCACATGAACAACCTTCTAAAGAACAAGAAGGTTTTTGAACTCCGAACTATGAAATGCCACTTGAGTAATGACTCAAGTGAAGAGGACAATGAGGACATTGAACACATAACAATGAATGTTAACAAGTTCATTAAACAAAAATTAAAAAATACAAATGAACTTGAACGAAGAAAGAGGCCGAAGAAGAAGAAGGCTTGGAAAGAAGAAGCAAAGAAAGAAGAAGCAAACTACGCTTTCATGGGCTTCGACAATGAGGTAAGTAACTTAACTTACTTGAATTATTTTGAAATTACATGATGATTTCCATGAATGCTTATCTTAGTTAGTAGGAATTTTTTTTATGTTTTTCTTGTGTTTTTAGAAATAAAAAAAAATTCGAAATTATACTATGCTTTTCTTTATAGTAGTTTTGAAAAGTAAAAATATGAATGATGCAAGATTTGTGATAATGCTTAGGATTAATCCATGCATGTGTATCTTGATGGTTTACATTGTCTCCAAATATGATGCTTGATGATTTTATATCATGCATGAGCTTTTGAAGTAATAAAGTGTCATATTGTGATGATGAAACATATTTTTCGAATTTATAAATAGATGCATGATTTTGGTAAAAATTTGAACATGGCCTTTTAACATAAAAATTGAAAGTGTGCTATCATTTTTACATATTTGGTCTTGACGATTTTATGACTAAGCTTGTGTTTTATTTTGATACATGTTTTCATAAAAATTTGAATATGCTCACATCAAATTGCTTAAAATGAAAATGTATTTTTTTCTCATTCTATTGAGATGAATGAATTCATGTTATGAGTCTTGTGAATCTCATAAAAATAAACATGATGAATATTTTAAAAATATGCCTCATGTTTTCGGTCTTAATGATTTCTCTTGAAACATGCTCTTTGGACCTATATGAAAAACATGAGTATACTCATATGAACGTCAAATCACTTGAAATGGAACACATAAAAAAATGAGAAATTACACTATCATGATGCTTTACGTGTAATGCTTTTGATCTTAATGGGCTAAATGACAACTTGTATTTCAAATTTATACAATGATGGCTTCCACATAAATATTTGAACATACATTATGAAATCATCATTGAAATGAAAATATTAGAAGTTTGTTATCATGCTTAATGACTTTGTGATATTATATCTTGATGACAAACTTATGTTTTGGTTTTAAAATTTGATACTCATCTTTTGAAACATGAAACATATTATCATGATAAATTGAATCTCATGTCTTGGAATAATATGTTGCATTTATGCCTTGACAATTTTATGATAAAGTTTGATTTTTAATTTTTGATGAAAGGCAAGTGATAAATTTATTTATGATATTTTATAAATCATTAGAATTACGAATGAGATTTTGATGATACGGTAATGACTTTATTCATGATTTTAATCTCAAAAATAATAATTTAATTATGAGTCTTGAGTTGATAAATTGAGCTTGAATGATTTTTCTTTTAATGATTCTTGAATCTTCTAGAATTATGACTTGTTAAGACATATTTAATGCTTGAATCAAGTTCTAAAAGATTTCATTTTGCTATAAAGAAATTTTATTGAAATCATGATCTTGACAACTATGACTTGAAACTCTTTATAAATCAAGATCTTTTACCATGCTCTTTTCATTTTATCAAAAGAAAATTCTTTAAATGAAATGTAACTTGTCTTTTGATTTCTCGAATTCAATCCTTGAATTTTTATGAATTTGTGATCTTGATATCTTGATTCTTATGAAATGTGATCTTGATGAAAAATCTTATACTTGAATCAAGTTACTCTTTATGCTATACCTTTTTAAATGAATCATGAGTCTTATTATCATATATTTCATAATATAGAAATGACAAAAATTCTTTGGCTTGTATGTCTTATGTGGCAATTGAAAAATAGATAATTGAAAAGAAATTTGCCTTATGATGAATCAATGAATCATGACTTGATCTATGAGAATGATATGTTTTTATGCATCATGATTCAAGATAGTATACCCTTTATCATGAATTGATATTTGCCATGTAAGCCTTATACGATTGAAAATTTGATGAAAAAGAATTGTGCTTAATACTTGAATCATTGATTTATTCTTTTATCATGGTTTAAAAAATGAATGAAAAGAAAATATGTTAGCACTTGTAATCATGATTTGATCCTTAATATTGATATGCTTTCATATATCATGATTCTTGGTTGTATGACATTTATCTTGAATTAAAAAATGATAAATATGAATTTTGATCTTGCTAAAAGAAAATTATGAATCATGAATGATATCTTTTGGTTGTGATCCTTGTTGAATTTATATATTGATATCCGTCATGACATGATTTCTTTGCATTGTTGTCTTATTTGCATCATGTAATGATTGAACAATTGATGTATATTTTTATTGATGCAAATTTATAATTGATATGAAAAATGGCTTGTATAATGATTGAAATTCTTAGCCATTTAGTCCTCCCTTCTTTTTGACAAAGACAAAGGGGGAGAAAAATTGCTACCTTGCAATTTCACAAGAAGAAGAAGGATTGCTATTTCAAAGGATGCAAATATTGCTATCTTGACTATATCAAAAGAAGCAAAATACAAAACTTCAAAAATTTGAAATGTTACATGCCTTTATGTTTGTATGTTTAAATGAAAAGTTAGCATATATGTTTAAAGTGATCATACATAATTGCTAGCTCATTGCAAACAAAAGTTGATAGCTTGCAAAGGTGAAACTTAGTTACAAAAGAGAAGAATTGAAAGGAAGCTAACTTGCGTGTCGCAAAGTATGTTAGCTTGCTTATCATTATTGATTGCTTGCTTATCATCTTTTTATCTTATATCTTGATTTTTGACTCCCTTGAATTCATGACTTAATATGCTAAAAATTGATATTGTAAATTTGTTATTTTGTCATGATCAAAGCATTGGCTATTTGTACTCTACTTTTTGACAAAACAAAGAGGGAGAAGAATTATTGCTAGCTTATGTATTGCAAAGAAAAATTTTGCTAGCTAGAATATGCAAAGGAAGCAAAGAAAGTGCAACTTGCACATCTCAACAAGCAAGTGAAAATTACCATCATTGCCCATCTTTGAAACTTGCTATGATTGAATAGTATTATTTGATGTTGTATTGTATGATGTGATAAATAGCTAGTGTGTTGAAACTTGCATATCTTTTAAACTAGCTATGATGCTATTTCTCCTTTTTGTTGATGACATAGGGGGAGAAGTAGATTGATGACTTCATGCAATGTAATGATGTTTGGATATTTTATATATTTGCATGATGGTTTTGTTATTTTCTCTTAACATTGTGATGAATGTTACTTGGATTTGGGATAATCCAAGGGTTCTATCAATTGCATATTGATAGGGGAGTTTGTGTTAAACTCCGGGAGTTATGGTTAACTCCGTCAGTCATCAATTAGTTGTCATCATCAAAAAGGGGGAGATTGTTGAATCTCGAATTTTGATGATGAAACTAATTGAGTGTGATTGTGTTTTGTTGTCTAACTGCGTTTTGAGTTACGCAGGTCTACTATCGATCAGGAATAGACAGTTGACGCTGGAGGAATTGACGTTGCGCCGGAGGTGATCACGTTAGGATATTGGATGTCGAGCCGGAGGTTCGGTCGACTATCGGCAGGAGGCTTCGTACGTCGGGCATCGGGCCAAGAGGTGCGGAGTTGCGCCATGGATATTGAGGTTGCGGAGGTTAACCGTCGATTGGGCAACAAGCCGCTAGAGAGGGCGATGTGCCGAAGGATCGGACGAAGCGCCGACCAATGATGTGCCGAGCAACTGAATGTCAATTCGCGTTGTAATAACTATCTAGATCGAAGTAGAGTTTTTGGTGTTTGTTTGTGCAGGAGTGACTACGATAGGAATGAAGACGTAAAGCGAAACAAAGGGCCGAAGACAAGTGTGATGAATCGTTGGGAGTTCGAGTGTTCAACGGAAGTCCGAAGATTCGTTGGGAGAGTTGCCAGAACCGGCCGAGAACGAGTAGGGAGCTTGCCGAAGGTTTTTCGGAAGTTCGCCGGGAGGTTCGTCGGAAGTTCGCGGAGCTTGCCAAGAAAGATCGGAGCTTGCAAAGAAGCTCGGGGGAACTCGCCAAGATCATCATGAAGTCCGAAAGCTTGCCATGAGTCCGTGGAATGGTTTCCGAAGGTTTGTCGGAAGACCGTCGGAAGTTGACCGGAAGCTCGCCGGAAGAAGTTGTCATGTGGACTTTGTAATAGCTTAGGAAACGTCTTTAAAATTCGTAGTTAGCATGTATTTTGGGTTAGGATTAGATAACCCAAAGTGGGGGCCCATTGGCCCTTGATTAGGATGAGTTTGGGCCAAAATTTTGGCCCAAACCGAACCAATACATGCATGCTATCATAGTGGCATCAGAGTGCCATCAGTAGCCGGCTCGTGGCAAAGCTTATGTGCGGTAGCATCCACTTTGCCTGGGGCGTAGTACCGCCGGCTCGTAGCCAGCGGTAGCACCGCTCGCACCGCCGGTCGCGGTAGTACCGCAGTGCGTGGAAAGCCAGCGGTAGCACCGCCGGTCAAGCGGTAGAACCGCCTAGGTGTGTCGATCTGCCAAGACCGACAAAGACCAAAAAACTCAAAAGATTCAAATTTTTGGCTCCATGTTTAGGCTCCAAATTTGAATCACTTTGAGGCTTATAAATACCCCTTCCTTTTCAAATTTGAAAAATACAACCCGTAGAGAGTTAGATTTTGAAAATAAGTCTTAGGAAAGTCTTGTTCTTCATTTGCTTAAGTGTTCACCTCATTCTTCTTGAGAAATCTTGTAAGAGTGTGAACCACTTGTAAAGGGTTGTAAGAGGGGTATTTGATCCTTCCCCTTCAAAGGATTTGATAGTGGAAGAAGGGAGCCTCATCGGAGAAGGCTTCGGAAGTGGATGTAGGTCACTTTGACCGAACCACTATACATCGCTGCGTCTTGATTGTGTGAGTGTTTAAATTTCTATTTTACTTTGCTGCAAGCCTTTACTTTACTTGCTCCACTTCCTTTTTATCTTTGTACGCATGCTTTAAAGTTAGAACGCAAAAATCGGTTTCAAATGAAACGTTGCTTTCATCGTACGAAGTTTTCGAAGCTTGTATTAAATCGCTAAAAAATCCATCGTTTTATCCGCTGCACTAATTCACCCCCCCTCTTAGTGCCGCTCGATCCCTAACATCTCTACCATAGCATTATCTGACGTTCGGTGATAGCGAAAGTAACATTCGGCGCGCGAAATCCACCCCGTCGGGTCTCCTTCTTCCCATCATGGGAAGTCCACCCTCATGCATGGTTGAAGCATGCCCAAGAGCTGTCCCTTCTTCTCTGGGGTCCTTTCAGAATTCTCTCCTTGCTGCAATTTGGTTGGACTCAATGGTTGTCCAATTCTGAATTCTGTAAACAAAGCACGCAATTTGTCTTCCAAGCATGATTCAAGCCGTGATTCAATCTGAGATTCCCATGCTTCAAATTTGGCATCAATTGGATCATGAGAAGCCATAGCATATGCTTGTAGATCAGAGATGCCCTAGTCTTTTTTCTATTGATGGGTTAATGGCATGGGGTGGTGGAAGGTTTGGACAATAGATCGGTGATAGAAGGGTTCGGTTGTAATGGTGTACTATTTTGGGCTACGGTTTTTGATACTGTTAGGGTTATGAAACTAGGTTATGATAGCTGCATCTTAAGGCTAGAGGGATGCTCTAAAAACATCTTAGTTTGTGACAACAAGGTGGCTAGGGTTTGGTAGGTTACGGAAAAGAAAAAAGGACAAAGGTGCAACACCAGATTTTTCGTCGAAAAAATTCCAACAGTAAAGATGTAATTTTTTCCAAAAATTTTCAAAAGAGATTCAAGTAAAACTTAAAGGGAATCTATTGATAAGGGAGAGGTAATATTATTATAAATTTTGTAGAAAGAAACGACGGCAAGAGGTTCAGCAAAATTGAGAATAACGGAGAGGTACTATAGCAGATTTTTAGGTCTAAAGTGCAGCAGATTGGACGTAAAAGATAAGTGATTTATGTTGAGAATTTTTTGACAAAACTAAAGGGAAAACTACTGTTAGGAAGTGTCAAAGTTATTATAAAAATTTCATAAAGATTTGAATAGAAAAAATGCAGTAGCAAGATCAAAAAGACAGTACTATGTGGCTGAAATTCTGCAGTGCAACTTTCGTTGTAGAGATGAAAACTTTGTGACGAAAAGTTTATGCAGCAATATAGGAACGAATTTTTTTTGAATTTTTTTGAATAAGGATAACTAAATTGCAGCAGCAGTAAGGTAGATAACCAGAACCTGTTGCAATTCACGGGAAGATCAAAGGATGATCTATGGTGGTGGAGATGACGACGGAATTCGGCGATGATCTTCTAAGCAATTGTGAGAATTGCTTTGTGCAGTTGTGGAGGGTTGGTGGATGGTTGTGGAAGGGTAGCGAGATGCCAAGAACACTGCTTTGATACCAAGTGTTAGAACCCTTGCGGATTCTAAGCTTGGGGTGGATCTCTATGGGGGATCGGCCTCCTTGGAACTCTATAGGGGTTCCTTCCTCCAAGTTACTGCTCAAAGGCTGCTAAAAGATTGATCTATTCATGATGAAAAGAGGATGAATACATGGCTATTTATAGGGCTTCTAAACCCCAACTCCTAATAGGACTCTTACTCAAGACTCCTACTTCTAACCAACTCCTACTAATTAGGACTCCTTCTATAATAGGACTCCTACTTCTAATAAGACTCTTTCTCTAATAGGACTCCTTTTAATAGGACTTCTTCTCTAGTAGGGCTCCTACTTCTAATAAGACTCTTTCTCTAATAGGACTCCTACTTCTAATAAGACTTCTTCTCTAGTGGGACTCCTACTTCTAATAGGACACTTTCTCTAATAGGACTCCCTACTTCTAATAGGACTTCTTCTCTAAGAAGTAACCTAATCCTTAACCTAGCTGGCCTCTTCACCTCTTTAATAGGGGTCGGCTAGAAAGGATTTACATGAATGCCCTTATCAATGAAACTCAATTAGGACTCTCCTAACTAGAGTCTCAATGCATTAGGACTCTCCTAGCTAGAGTCCTAACACCATTGCTGGCTTGTCGCCCAAATGGCGGTACCACCGCTTGGGCTTCGGGTCCTTGGCGGTGCCACTGCCCCAGCCAGGCGGTGCCATCGCCTGGGCTCTCGGGTCCAGGGTGGTGCCACCGCCCGGGCTCTTCCAACTCACTGGTTGGGCCTTAAACTCAGCCCAAACTAGTCCGTTATCGGGCCTAATTGGCCCCTACTTAGTTTATAGGATTAACACCTAATCCTAAACCAAATTACATACTAAATATGAATTTTAAAGACATTTCCTAAGCTATTACAAAGTCCACAAGTCAAGACTTCTTCCGGTGAGCTTCCGGCGAACTTCCTAGGCGATCTTCCGATGAACTCTCTAAACCATTCTCAGGACTCTCGGCAAGCTCCTGGACTTCACCATGATCTTGGCGAGTTCCAATGAGCTTCTTTGGTAAGCTTTGATCTTTCTTGGCAAGCTTTGCAAACTTCCAACGAACCTTCCGACGAACTTTCGAAAACCCTTTGGCAAGCTCCCTACTCGTTCTCGACCAGTCCTGGCAGCACTCCCCATAAATCTTCGGACTTTCGTCGAACTCTCGAACTCCCAATGATCCATCGCACTTGTCTTCCAGCACTTTGTTTCGCTTTAAGTCTTCATCGTTATCGTTATTATTGCTAGTCATATGTACTCTGCAAGCCAATCACATGAGTGATGGCACTTGTGACTTAATATGCACTTTTTCTCTTTGCTTATTATTAGTTATTTTATCACTTTATCTTGTGTGTTGCATATATTGTGATGTTCTTGGATCTATGCAATGGGAATCGGATCATGATGAGATCACGATAATGAGACCGATTCACCTTTAAATACAAACTCTAAATTATCCTGGTCATAGGTTACTCGAGAAAGACATCGAGATAACCGGATAGGCTGGTATACTATATACCCATCCATATGATGGAGGTAGCTGATCTCATAGCTACTTATGTGGGGACACTAAGGGTACAGTGTAGGTGCTCATTGGGGAATGAGTTCACTGATTGATACGCCTATGGAATACTGGATGGTTATTAATACCTCACGTCAAACAGCGATTTCATAGTCCTAGTAGTGTATCTAGTCCTTAGACTTGAGACATCAAGGATGTCTTGTATGAGTACTCCACTCTTTGATACCAGACTTATAGGTTTGGAAAGTTTTAGATCTAGTATAGTTGGTTATTGGGAGTGATAACCAACCTTACGAGGGCTATTGAGTGTCAATAGAGGATCATCCGCCCTCGATATCATGAGAGGAATATCCCATGTGTTCTTGCTCGAATAAATCCTTGGCCAAGGTTATTCGAATTGAGAGAGAAAGAGTTCTCCGGGAGAATCCGACAAGAGTAAGACTTGAGGAGAGACCGTATGAGCCTAACAACACCATGCCCGGTATAGGGTCTCTGGGATATTGGATGGATGAAGGACTATAGATACATGGTAATTGAGGACAGATGAGATAGGTCCAAAGGATTGAATTCCCCTGTATCGTCTAGGGGCTGCGATGTAGTGGCCTGGTACATTCATAGTCAATGAGTTGGGTGAATTATTGTAAAGATAATAATTCACTAAGTCAGAAAGAGTTATAACAAGTATGACTCACGGCCAGCTCAATATTGGGCCTAGAGGGTCATACATATATGGTAGGTGTTGTGACGAGTAGAGGTTCGGATATAAGATATCCGCTAAACCCCCTATCTTATTGGATATCCATTAAGCCCCTGAATTATTGGATCTTGAGATAAGATCCAATAATTGCTAATAAGAGATTATTGGGTAGAGACCCACTAATCCAAGAGGCTTGGGTAATTGGATGGAGATCCAATACCCAATAGGGCAAAAGATCTATTAGGGTTTCCATGGGGCCTCTATAAATAGGAGGGAACCAAAGCTCTATAGGTTGAGGGTTTTCTTTTGGTAGCCACCTCCTGTTCTCCTCTCCCCAAAGAGAGAGGTGCATCGTCGTAGTCCCTATCGTGTGGATACCGCTAGAGAGGAGGACACTTGACCTCCTTCATCCTCTCCTACAGATCTACAGGGATTCAAGGATATATGATCTCCTTAGGTACTTTCTTTTACACATGCAAGGGTTCTATCAATTGCATATTGATAGGGGGAGTTTGTGTTAAACTCCGGGGAGTTATGGTTAACTCAAGTCGGTCATCAATTAGTTGTCATCATCAAAAAGGGGGAGATTGTTGAATCTCGGATTTTGATGATGAAACTAATTGAGTGTGATTATGTTTTGTTGTCTAACTGCGTTTTGAGTTACGCAGGTCTACTATCGATCAGGAATAGACAGTTGACGCTGGAGGAATTGACGTTGCGCCGGAGGTGATCACGTTAGGATATTGGATGTCGAGCCGGAGGTTCGGTCGACTATCGGCAGGAGGCTTCGTACGTCGGGCATCGGGCCAAGAGGTGCGGAGTTGCGCCATGGATATCAAGGTTACGGAGGTCAACCGTCGATTGGGCAACAAGCCGCTAGAGAGGGCGATGTGCCGAAGGATCGGACGAAGCGCCAACCAATGATGTGCCGGGCAACTGAATGTTAATTCGCGTTGTAATAACTATCTTGATCGAAGTAGAGTTTTTGGTGTTTGTTTGTGCAGGAGTGACTACGATAGGAATGAAGACGTAAAGCGAAACAAAGGGCCGAAGACAAGTGTGATGAATCGTTGGGAGTTCGAGTGTTCAACGGAAGTCCAAGATTCGTTGGGAGAGTTGCCGAACCGCCGAGAACGAGTAGGAGCTTGCCAAGGGTTTTCTAAGTTCGCCGAGGTTCGCTTTGAAGTTCGCGAGCTTGCCAAGAAAGATCGGAGCTTGCCAAAGAAGCTCGGGGAACTCGCCAAGATCATCGTGAAGTCCGAAAGCTTGCCTTGAGTCCGCGGAATGGTTTCCAAGGTTTGTCGAAGACCGTCGGAAGTTGACCTAAGCTCGCGGAAGAAGTTGTCATGTGGACTTTGTAATAGCTTAGGAAACGTCTTTAAAATTCGTAGTTAGCATGTATTTTGGGTTAGGATTAGATAACCCAAAGTGGGGGCCCATTGGCCCTTGATTAGATGAGTTTGGGCCAAAATTTTGGCCCAAACCGAACTAAATGCTACGTGCATGCATGCTATGTGCATGCTATCAGAGTCTGGGTAAGAGTCGGCCATCAGAGTCTTATCGTGAGCAAAGCGGTAGCACCGCTCAGGCGGTAGTATCGCCGCCATCGTAGCCGCGTAGTACCGCCGCTAGTCAGTAGCCAGCGGTAGTACCGCTGGTCAAGCGATAGTACCGCCCGGCCGGGTGGTAGTACCGCCTGGTGCGTGAAAGCCAGCGGTAGCACCGCCGGGCGGGTCAGATAGAACTAGTGTGTCGGGTCTGCCAAGACCGACAAAGACCGGGTAAAACTCAAAAGATTCAAATTTTTGGCTCCATGTTTAGGCTCCAAATTTGAATCACTTTGATGCTTATAAATACCCCTTCCTTTTCAAATTTGAAATACAACCCTTAGAGAGTTAGATTTTGAAAATAAGTCTTAGGAAAGTCTTGTTCTTCATTTGCTTAAGTGTTCACCTCATTCTTCTTGTGAAATCTTGTAAGAGTGTGAACCACTTGTAAAGGGTTGTAAGAGGGATATTTGATCCTTCCCTTCAAAGGATTTGATAGTGGAAGAAGGAGCCTCATCGGAGAAGGCTTCTAAGTGGATGTAGGTCACTTTGACCGAACTACTATACATCGCTGCGTCTTGATTGTGTGAGTGTTTAAATTTCTATTTTACTTTGCTGCAAGCCTTTACTTTACTTGCTCCACTTCCTTTTTATCTTTGTACGCATGCTTTAAAGTTAGAACGCAAAATCGGTTTCAAATGAAACGTTGCTTTCATCGTCGAAGTTTTCGCTTGTATTAAATCGCTAAAAATCCATCGCTTTATCCGCTGCACTAATTCACCCCCTCTTAGTGCCGCCGATCCCTAACAATTGGTATCGAGTCACGTTCTTTCTCTTTCGGATTTACACCGTGAGAAATGGCTCTAAATGGTTTTCAAGAGGGCTTTTCGGTTTTTCGTCCACCGTTCTTTAACGGTTCGGACTACACATATTGGAAAACTCGAATGAGAGTTTTCATGCTTTCAATGGATTTGGATTTGTGGAACATCATCGAAAATGGTTTTCAACTTCCTCTAAACCGACGAACGAATGGTCGGACTTAGAGAGAAAATCTTTTTCTTTAAATGCAAAGGCTATGAATGCCTTATTTTGTGCTTTGAACAAGAACGAGTTCAATCGATTTCTATGTGCGAAACGGCTTTTGACATTTGGCTAACTCTTGAAATCACGCATGAGGGAACTAGTAGAGTTAAAGACTCGAAAGTAAACCTCTTGTTGCATGATTTTGAGCTCTTCTAAATGACACCAAGCTTAATCTATCGATGACATGTACACCCGCTTCATGGATGTCGCCAATAGCTTGAAAAGTCTTGGTAAAAGTTTTTCGGATTTTGAACTCACTAACAAGATCTTAAGATCCCTTTCAAAATGGTGGGATCCTAAAATAACGGCGATTCAAGAATCAAAGGATCTAAATAATTACTCTATTGATGAACTCATTGGGTCCTTAAAGACCTATGAAATGGAACATGATGAATATGATAAACATGATGAGCACATGAACAACCTTCTAAAGAACAAGAAGGTTTTTGAACTCCGAACTATGAAATGCCACTTGAGTAATGACTCAAGTGAAGAGGACAATGAGGACATTGAACACATAACAATGAATGTTAACAAGTTCATTAAACAAAAATTAAAAAATACAAATGAACTTGAACGAAGAAAGAGGCCAAGAAGAAGAAGGCTTGGAAAGAAGAAGCAAAGAAAGAAGAAGCAAACTACGCTTTCATGGGCTTTACAATGAGGTAAGTAACTTAACTTACTTGAATTATTTTGAAATTACATGATGATTTCCATGAATGCTTATCTTAGTTAGTAGGAATTTTTTATGTTTTTCTTGTGTTTTTAGAAATAAAAAAATTCGAAATTATACTATGCTTTTCTTTATAGTAGTTTTGAAAAGTAAAAATATGAATGATGCAAGATTTGTGATAATGCTTAGGATTAATCCATGCATGTGTATCTTGATGGTTTACATTGTCTCCAAATATGATGCTTGATGATTTTATATCATGCATGAGCTTTTGAAGTAATAAAGTGTCATATTGTGATGATGAAACATATTTTTCGAATTTATAAATAGATGCATGATTTTGGTAAAAATTTGAACATGGCCTTTTAACATAAAAATTGAAAGTGTGCTATCATTTTTACATATTTGGTCTTGACGATTTTATGACTAAGCTTGTGTTTTATTTTGATACATGTTTTCATAAAAATTTGAATATGCTCACATCAAATTGCTTAAAATGAAAATGTATTTTTTCTCATTCTATTGAGATGAATGAATTCATGTTATGAGTCTTGTGAATCTCATAAAAATAAACATGATGAATATTTTAAAAATATGCCTCATGTTTTCGGTCTTAATGATTTCTCTTGAAACATGCTCTTTGGACCTATATGAAAAACATGAGTATACTCATATGAACGTCAAATCACTTGAAATGGAACACATAAAAAATGAGAAATTACACTATCATGATGCTTTACGTGTAATGCTTTTGATCTTAATGGGCTAAATGACAACTTGTATTTCAAATTTATACAATGATGGCTTCCACATAAATATTTGAACATACATTATGAAATCATCATTGAAATGAAAATATTAGAAGTTTGTTATCATGCTTAATGACTTTGTGATATTATATCTTGATGACAAACTTATGTTTTGGTTTTAAAATTTGATACTCATCTTTTGAAACATGAAACATATTATCATGATAAATTGAATCTCATGTCTTGGAATAATATGTTGCATTTATGCCTTGACAATTTTATGATAAAGTTTGATTTTTAATTTTTGATGAAAGGCAAGTGATAAATTTATTTATGATATTTTATAAATCATTAGAATTACGAATGAGATTTTGATGATACGGTAATGACTTTATTCATGATTTTAATCTCAAAAATAATAATTTAATTATGAGTCTTGAGTTGATAAATTGAGCTTGAATGATTTTTCTTTTAATGATTCTTGAATCTTCTAGAATTATGACTTGTTAAGACATATTTAATGCTTGAATCAAGTTCTAAAAGATTTCATTTTGCTATAAAGAAATTTTATTGAAATCATGATCTTGACAACTATGACTTGAAACTCTTTATAAATCAAGATCTTTTACCATGCTCTTTTCATTTTATCAAAAGAAAATTCTTTAAATGAAATGTAACTTGTCTTTTGATTTCTCGAATTCAATCCTTGAATTTTTATGAATTTGTGATCTTGATATCTTGATTCTTATGAAATGTGATCTTGATGAAAAATCTTATACTTGAATCAAGTTACTCTTTATGCTATACCTTTTTAAATGAATCATGAGTCTTATTATCATATATTTCATAATATAGAAATGACAAAAATTCTTTGGCTTGTATGTCTTATGTGGTAATTGAAAAATAGATAATTGAAAAGAAATTTGCCTTATGATGAATCAATGAATCATGACTTGATCTATGAGAATGATATGTTTTTATGCATCATGATTCAAGATAGTATACCCTTTATCATGAATTGATATTTGCCATGTAAGCCTTATACGATTGAAAATTTGATGAAAAAGAATTGTGCTTAATACTTGAATCATTGATTTATTCTTTTATCATGGTTTAAAAAATGAATGAAAAGAAAATATGTTAGCACTTGTAATCATGATTTGATCCTTAATATTGATATGCTTTCATATATCATGATTCTTGGTTGTATGACATTTATCTTGAATTAAAAAAATGATAAATATGAATTTTGATCTTGCTAAAAAGAAAATTATGAATCATGAATGATATCTTTTGGTTGTGATCCTTGTTGAATTTATATATTGATATCCGTCATGACATGATTTCTTTGCATTGTTGTCTTATTTGCATCATGTAATGATTGAACAATTGATGTATATTTTTATTGATGCAAATTTATAATTGATATGAAAAATGGCTTGTATAATGATTGAAATTCTTAGCCATTTAGTCCTCCTTCTTTTGACAAAGACAAAGGGGAGAAAATTGCTACCTTGCAATTTCACAAGAAGAAGAAGGATTGCTATTTCAAAGGATGCAAATATTGCTATCTTGATTATATCAAAAGAAGCAAAATACAAAACTTCAAAAATTTGAAATGTTACATGCCTTTATGTTTGTATGTTTAAATGAAAAGTTAGCATATATGTTTAAAGTGATCATACATAATTGCTAGCTCATTGCAAACAAAAGTTGATAGCTTGCAAAGGTGAAACTTAGTTACAAAAGAGAAGAATTGAAAGGAAGCTAACTTGCGTGTCGCAAAGTATGTTAGCTTGCTTATCATTATTGATTGCTTGCTTATCATCTTTTTATCTTATATCTTGATTTTTGACTCCCTTGAATTCATGACTTAATATGCTAAAAATTGATATTGTAAATTTGTTATTTTGTCATGATCAAAGCATTGGCTATTTGTACTCTACTTTTTGACAAAACAAAGAGGGAGAAGAATTATTGCTAGCTTATGTATTGCAAAGAAAAATTTTGCTAGCTAGAATATGCAAAGGAAGCAAAGAAAGTGCAACTTGCACATCTCAACAAGCAAGTGAAAATTACCATCATTGCCCATCTTTGAAACTTGCTATGATTGAATAGTATTATTTGATGTTGTATTGTATGATGTGATAAATAGCTAGTGTGTTGAAACTTGCATATCTTTTAAACTAGCTATGATGCTATTTCTCCTTTTTGTTGATGACATAGGGGGAGAAGTAGATTGATGACTTCATGCAATGTAATGATGTTTGGATATTTTATATATTTGCATGATGGTTTTGTTATTTTCTCTTAACATTGTGATGAATGTTACTTGGATTTGGGATAATCCAAGGGTTCTATCAATTGCATATTGATAGGGGGAGTTTGTGTTAAACTCCGGGGAGTTATGGTTAACTCCGTCAATCATCAATTAGTTGTCATCATCAAAAAGGGGGAGATTGTTGAATCTCGAATTTTGATGATGAAACTAATTGAGTGTGATTGTGTTTTGTTGTCTAACTGCGTTTTGAGTTACGCAGGTCTACTATCGATCAGGAATAGACAGTTGATGCTAGAGGAATTGACGTTGCGCCGGAGGTGATCACGTTAGGATATTGGATGTCGAGCCGGAGGTTCGGCCGACTATCGGCGGAGGCTTCGTGTGCGTCGGGCATCGGGCCAAGAGGTGCGGAGTTGCGCCATGGATATCGAGGTTGCGAGGTTAACCGTCGATTGGGCAACAAGCCGCTAGAGAGGGCGATGTGCGAAGGATCGGACGGCGTCGACCAATGATGTGCTTGAACGCAACCGAATGTCAATTCGCGTTGTAATAACTATCTAGATCGAAGTAGAGTTTTTGGTGTTTGTTTGTGCAGGAGTGACTACGATAGGAATGAAGACGTAAAGCGAAACAAAGGGCCGAAGACAAGTGTGATGAATCGTTGGGAGTTCGAGTGTTCAACGGAAGTCTGAAGATTCGTTGGGAGAGTTGCCAGAACCGGCCGAGAGAACGAGTAGGAGCTTGCCAAGGTTTTTCGGAAGTTCGCCGGGAGGTTCGTCGGAAGTTCACGGAGCTTGCCAAGAAAGATCGGAGCTTGCAAAGAAGCTCGGGGGAACTCGCCAAGATCATCATGAAGTCCGAAAGCTTGCCATGAGTCCGCGGAATGGTTTCCGAAGGTTTGTCGGAAGACCGTCGGAAGTTGACCGGAAGCTCGCCGGAAGAAGTTGTCATGTGGACTTTGTAATAGCTTAGGAAACGCTTTTAAAATTCATAGTTAGCATGTATTTTGGGTTAGGATTAGATAACCCAAAGTGGGGCCCATTGGCCCTTGATTAGATGAGTTTGGGCCAAAATTTTGGCCCAAACCGAACCAGCCTACGTGCATGCATGCTATGTGCATGCTCATCAGAGTTCGGTATCAGAGTCGGCATCGTAGCAAAGCGTGCGTAGCACCGCCGCACAGGGCGGTAGTAATCCGCCCCGGCTATCGTAGCCGTAGCAGAGCACCGCCTGGCTCGCGAGTACCGCTTAGGCGTGAAAGCCAGCGGTAGCACTGCCGGTCAAAAACCGCTGGGTGTGTCGGTCTGCCAAGACGACAAAGACTGAAAAAACTCAAAAGATTCAAATTTTTGGCTCCATGTTTAGGCTCCAAATTTGAATCACTTTGAGGCTTATAAATACCCCTTCCTTTTCAGCTGAAAAATACAACCCGTAGAGAGTTAGATTTTGAAAATAAGTCTTAGGAAAGTCTTGTTCTTCATTTGCTTAAGTGTTCACCTCATTCTTCTTGTAAATCTTGTAAGAGTGTGAACCACTTGTAAAGGGTTGTAAGAGGGGTATTTGATCCTTCCCCTTCAAAGGATTTGATAGTGGAAGAAGGGAGCCTCATCGGAGAAGGCTTCGAAGTGGATGTAGGTCACTTTGACCGAACCACTATACATCGCTTAAGCGCCTTGATTGTGTGAGTGTTTAAATTTCTATTTTACTTTGCTGCAAGCCTTTACTTTACTTGCTCCACTTCCTTTTTATCTTTGTACGCATGCTTTAAAGTTAGAACGCAAAAATCGGTTTCAAATGAAACGTTGCTTTCATCGTACGAAGTTTTCGAAGCTTGTATTAAATCGCTAAAAAATCCATCGTTTTATCCGCTGCACTAATTCACCCCCCCTCTTAGTGCCGCTCGATCCCTAACATCTCTACCATAGCATTATCTGACGTTCGGTGATAGCGAAAGTAACATTCGGCGCGCGAAATCCACCCCGTCGGGTCTCCTTCTTCCCATCATGGGAAGTCCACCCTCATGCATGGTTGAAGCATGCCCAAGAGCTGTCCCTTCTTCTCTGTGGGTCCTTTCAGAATTCTCTCCTTGCTGCAATTTGGTTGGACTCAATGGTTGTCCAATTCTGAATTCTGTAAACAAAGCACGCAATTTGTCTTCCAAGCATGATTCAAGCCGTGATTCAATCTGAGATTCCCATGCTTCAAATTTGGCATCAATTGGATCATGAGAAGCCATAGCATATGCTTGTAGATCAGAGATGCCCTTGTCTTTTTTCTATTGATGGGTTAATGGCATGGGGTGGTGGAAGGTTTGGACAATAGATCGGTGATAGAAGGGTTCGGTTGTAATGGTGTACTATTTTGGGCTACGGTTTTTGATACTGTTAGGGTTATGAAACTAGGTTATGATAGCTGCATCTTAAGGCTAGAGGGATGCTCTAAAAACATCTTAGTTTGTGACAACAAGGTGGCTAGGGTTTGGTAGGTTACGGAAAAGAAAAAAGGACAAAGGTGCAACACTGATTTTTCAATCGAAAAATTTCAACAAGAAAGATGTAATTTTTTCCAAAATTTTCAAAAGAGATTCAAGTAAAACTTAAAGGGAATCTATTGATAAGGGAGAGGTAATATTATTATAAATTTTGTAGAAAGAAACGACGGCAAGAGGTTCAGCAAAATTGAGAATAACGAGAGGTACTATAGCAGATTTTTAGGTCTAAAGTGCAGCAGATTGGACGTAAAAGATAAGTGATTTATGTTGAGAATTTTTTGACAAAACTAAAGGGAAAACTACTGTTAGGAAGTGTCAAAGTTATTATAAAAATTTCATAAAGATTTGAATAGAAAAAATACAGTAGCAAGATCAAAAAGACAGTACTATGTGGCTGAAATTCTGCAGTGCAACTTTCGTTGTAGAGATGAAAACTTTGTGACGAAAAGTTTATGCAGCAATATAGGAACGAATTTTTTTTGGATTTTTTTGAATAAGGATAACTAAATTGCAGCAGCAGTAAGGTAGATAACCAGAACCTGTTGCAATTCACGGGAAGATCAAAGGATGATCTATGGTGGTGGAGATGACGACGGAATTCGGCGATGATCTTCTAAGCAATTGTGAGAATTGCTTTGTGCAGTTGTGGAGGGTTGGTGGATGGTTGTGGAAGGGTAGCGAGATGCCAAGAACACTGCTTTGATACCAAGTGTTAGAACCCTTGCGGATTCTAAGCTTGGGGTGGATCTCTATGGGGGATCGGCCTCCTTGGAACTCTATAGGGGTTCCTTCCTCCAAGTTACTGCTCAAATAAGACTTACTTCTAATAAGACTCCTACTTCTAATAAGACTCTTTCTCTAATAGGACTCCTACTTCTAATAAGACTTCTTCTCTAGTGGGACTCCTACTTCTAATAGGACACTTTCTCTAATAGGACTCCCTACTTCTAATAGGACTTCTTCTCTAAGAAGTAACCTAATCCTTAACCTAGCTAGCCTCTTCACCTCTTTAATAGGGGTCGGCTAGAAAGGATTTACATGAATGCCCTTATCAATGAAACTCAATTAGGACTCTCCTAACTAGAGTCTCAACAGATTAGGACTCTCCTAGCTAGAGTCCTAACACCATTGCTGGGCTTCTCGCCCAACTGGCATGGCCACCACCGCTTGGGCTTCGGGTCCTTGGCGGTGCCACTGCCCCAGCCAGGCGGTGCCATCGCCTGGGCTCTCGGGTCCAGGGTGGTGCCACCGCCCGGGCTCTTCCAACTCACTGGTTGGGCCTTAAACTCAGCCCAAACTAGTCCGTTATCGGGCCTAATTGGCTCCTACTTATTTTATAGGATTAACACCTAATCCTAAACCAAATTACATACTAAATATGAATTTTAAAGACATTTCCTAAGCTATTACAAAGTCCACAAGTCAAGACTTCTTCCTGAGCTTCCGCTAACTTCCGCGATCTTCGATGAACTCTCGGAAACCATTCTGTGGACTCTCGGCAAGCTCCTGGACTTCACCATGATCTTGGCGAGTTCCAATGAGCTTCTTTGGTAAGCTTTGATCTTTCTTGGCAAGCTTTGCAAACTTCCAACGAACCTTCCGACGAACTTTCGAAAACCCTTTAGCAAGCTCCCTACTCGTTCTCGACCAGTCCTGGCAGCACTCCCCATAAATCTTCGGACTTTCGTCGAACTCTCGAACTCCCAATGATCCATCGCACTTGTCTTCCGGCACTTTGTTTCGCTTTAAGTCTTCATTGTTATCGTTATTATTGCTAGTCATATGTACTCTGCAAGCCAATCACATGAGTGATGGCACTTGTGACTTAATATGCACTTTTTCTCTTTGCTTATTATTAGTTATTTTATCACTTTATCTTGTGTGTTGCATATATTGTGATGTTCTTGGATCTATGCAATGGGAATCGGATCATGATGAGATCACGATAATGAGACCGATTCACCTTTAAACACAAACTCTGAATTATCCTGGTCATAGGTTACTCGAGAAAGACATCGAGATAACCGGATAGGCTGGTATACTATATACCCGTCCATATGATGGAGGTAGCTGATCTCATAGCTACTTATATGGGGACACTAAGGGTACAGTGTAGGTGCTCATTGGGGAATGAGTTCACTGATTGATACGCCTATGGAATACTTTGGATGGTTATTAATACCTCACGTCAAACAGCGATTTCATAGTCCTAGTAGTGTATCTGGTCCTTAGACTTGAGACATCAAGGATGTCTTGTATGAGTACTCCACTCTTTGATACCAGACTTATAGGTTTGGAAAGTTTTAGATCTAGTACAGTTGGTTTTTGGGAGTGATAACCAACCTTACGAGGGCTATTGAGTGTCAATAGAGGATCATCCGCCCTCGGTATCATGAGAGGAATATCCCATGTGTTCTTGCTCGAACAAATCCTTGGCCAAGGTTATTCGAATTGAGAGAGAAAGAGTTCTCCGGGAGAATCCGACAAGAGCAAGACTTGAGGAGAGACCGTATGAGCCTAACAACACCATGCCCGGTATAGGGTCTCTGGGATATTGGATGGATGAGGGACTATAGATACATGGTAATTGAGGACAGATAGGTCCAAAGGATTGAATTCCCCTGTATCGTCTAGGGGCCGCGATGTAGTGGCCTGGTACATTCATAGTCAATGAGTTGGGTGAATTATTGTAAAGATAATAATTCACTAAGTCAGAAAGAGTTATGACAAGTATGACTCACGGCCAGCTCGATATTGGGCCTAGAGGGTCATACATATATGGTAGGTGTTGTGATGAGTAGAGGTTCGGATATAAGATATCTGCTAAACCCCCTATCTTATTGGATATCCATTAAGCCCCTGAATTATTGGATCTTGAGATAAGATCCAATAATTGCTAATAAGAGATTATTGGGTAGAGACCCACTAATCCAAGAGGCTTGGGTAATTGGATGGAGATCCAATACCCAATAGGGCAAAAGATCTATTAGGGTTTCCATGGGGCCTCTATAAATAGGAGGGAACCAAAGCTCTATAGGTTGAGGGTTTTCTTTTGGTAGCCACCTCCTGTTCTCCTCTCCCCAAAGAGAGAGGTGCATCGTCGTAGTCCCTATCGTGTGGATACCGCTAGAGAGGAGGACACTTGACCTCCTTCATCCTCTCCTACAGATCTACAGGGATTCAAGGATATATGATCTCCTTAGGTACTTTCTTTTACACATGCAGTTTCTCGTAGATTTGTTTTGACGCATCGATATTCGCATGACGATGAAAACTTTCTATAGGAAATCTAGGTATTTTTGTTTTTTGTTCTTCCATTGTGCATTAGATGTCGCTCCCCTTGTGGATTTCCCAACAATTATTACAACGCAAATTGACATTCAGTTGCCCGACACGTCATTGGTCGGTGCTTCGTCCAATTCTTTGGTGCATCGTCTTCTCTTGAGGCTTGTTGCCTAATCGGTGATTGACCTCTGCAACCCCGATATTCTTGGCGCAACTTTGCTCTTCTTGGCTCGATGCCCAACATTCGAAGCCTTCTGTCGATTGTCGATCGAACCTCCGGCTCGACATCCAAAATCCTGACGTGATCACCTGGCATAATGTCAATTCCTCTAGCGTCAACTGTCTAATCCTGATCGATAGTAGATCTGCATTACTTAAAATGTAGTTAGATAATAAACTACAATCAATTAGTTTCATCATCAAAATCTGAGATTCAACATCTCCACCAAGAATATATTCATTCTTAAGGAACATTACTCTCTTGGCTACAAAGATCTTTTGGTCCTTAAGGTGATAGAAATAATACACACAAGTTTCCTTGGGATATCCCATGAACTTGCACCATTACATCCTGGATTCTAACTTATCGAGATTGTGTCTCTTAATGTGGGTAGGGTAGCCTCAAATCTTAACAACATTAATATCAAGCTTCTTCCCTTTCCATATCTCATATGGTGTAGACACTACCGACTTAGTTGGAACTATATTCAGAAGGTAAGTTGCAGACTCTAGGGTGTATCCCTAGTACGAGATGAGTAGATTGGCAAAACTCATCATGGACTGCACCATATCTAACAATGCACGATTTCTCCTTTCGAACACACCATTGAGTTAAGGTGTATAAGGAGATGTTTACTCGGATAGATTCCCATGGTCCTTAAGGAACTATGTGAACTTTGTACTCAAGTACTCATCTCTTCGATTTGATTGAAGAGTCTTGATACTCTTTCTAATCTAGTTCTCTACTTCATTCTTATATTCCTTGAATTTCTCGAAGGCTTAGGACTTATACTTAATCAAGTACACATGTCCATACCTTGTGAAATCATCAATAAAAGTAATAAAGTAGAAGTAACGACCTATGGCCTTAGTTGATATGAGACAACATACATCACTATGCATAAGTTCTAGCAACTCAGTGACTCTCCCTTCAGTTCCACTAAATAGAGAGTTGGTCAATTTTCCATAAAGACAAGGCTCACAAGTCACATATGACTTATAGTCGAATGGATCTAGGTATCCATCCTTCAGTAATTTTTGAATCCTTCCCTCATGGATATGACTTACTCTATAATGTCATAGGTATGTTATTCACCTCATCTCGTTTCCTCTTGGACTCACATTCATGATATGTGAAGTAGTATCTAGCATAGATAAACCATTATGTAATGTTCCTCTTGTGATGATCTTATCATCCAATAATATTGAACAACCATTATTCTCGAAAACTAATTTATATCCACTAATTGTCAAACATGAAATAGAAATAATATTTTTGATAATAAAGGGAATAAAATAGCATGCATCCAATTCAATAACAGCTCCACTAGTAAATGTAGGGTAACCTCGCTAATCGCCACTATAACAAATTTTGCTTCATTGCCCATCTTGAGGTTCATCTTGCCTCTTGCTAATCTCCTAGATCTTACTAGAACCTGCAACGAATTGCAGATATGATAAGTGTTGAGAAATCTAAGGGTGACATCACATGTGTAACAAAAGAATAGAAAAGAAAAATCCTAGATTTTCAAAAAAAGGGTTTTGTCATCATGTGAACATTGGTGCATAAAAACCCATGAAATCAAAAACCATGTGTGAGAGAGTTGTGTTACTTAGGGAGATTATATATCCCTATACTCTTGTAAATCTATAGGAGAGGATGAAGAAGGTCAAGCATCCTCCTTTCCAATAGTGATCCACACGATAGGTGCTATAAAGATACCCCTCAAAGAGAGAGGAGAATAGGAGGTGGTAGCCAAGAAGCCCTAGCCTATAGGCCTTTGGTTCCTTCCTATTTATAGAGGTCTCCTATCAACTTAACCCTAATGGATCCTGCCCTATTGGGTATTGGATCTCCATCCAATTACCCAAGCCTCTTAGATTAGTAGGTCTCTACTTAATAATCTCTCACAAGCTTTTCTTGAATCTCATCTAAAGGATCCAATAATTCAGGAGCTTATTGAATATCCAATAAGATAGGGACTTTGGCGAATATCTCATATTCGAACCTATACTCATTGCAGCATCTACCAAATTTGTTTGACCCTCCAGGCCCAATATCTAGCTGACCGTGAGTCATACATATCAAAACTCCTTTTAACTCAATGAATTATTATCTCCATAATAATTCACTCGACTCATTGACTACAAATGTACTTAGCCACTACTCCCTAGTCCCCAGATAATATAGGGGAATCCAATTCTTTGAACCTATCTATCCTTAGTTACTGTGTACCTATAGTCTCTCATCCATATAATATCCTAGATACTATATATCGGGCATGGTGCTGTCAGACCCATACAGTTTCTACTAGAGTGTTATGCTAATCGGATTCTTCTAGAGAACTCTTCTTCTCTCAATCCAAATGACTCTGACCAGGGATTTGCCTGAGCAAGAAAACATAGGATATTTCTCTCATGACATCAAGAGTGGATGATCCTCTATCGACACTCAATAGCTCTCGTAAGGTTGGTTGTCACTCCTAATGATCCGTTGTGTTAGATCTGGAACTACTAGACCTATAAGTCCAGTATTAAAGAGTGGAGTAGTCATATAGGATATTCTTAGTGTCTCAAGTCTAAGGACTAGGTACGCCACTAGGATGACGGAATCATTGTCTAACGATGAGGTATCATCAATCATCCAGCATTCTGTGAGTAGATTAATTAGTAAATTCATTCTCCAATGAGCATCTATATTGTATCCTTAGTATCCCCACACAAGCAACTATGAGACTAGCCACCTCCATCATATGGACGAGTATACAACACACCAATCTATTTTGTTATCTCAATGTCCCTCTCGAATATCTTATGAATGATATTATTTAGTATTTATGTTTAAAGGCGAATCGATCTCATTATCGTGATCTCATCATAATCCGATTCCTAGTACACAAATCCATAAGCATCACAATATATACAACATGTAAGATAAAGTAATAAAATACCAATAAATAATAAGAAAAAAATGCGTATGATGTCACACATGCCATCACTTACATGATTGGCTTATTGGACACCTATGATTAGTAATCTCTCACTTGACCTAAAGCTAATCACCTATATATCTGATCTTCATCAAGCCCCTATAATGCTCAAAGACAATATAAGACAATGGCTTCGTCAATGGATTTGCGATATTATCTTCAGAAGGAACTCTTTCTACTACTATATTTCTTCGGGTCACGATCTCTTTGATAAGCTGGAACCTCCTCAGAATACCTTTGATAAGACTCAAGTTCCCTCATTTGAGTAATCACCCCGTAGTTGTCGTAATATAAGGGAATTGACTTCTCGTTGCTCGGCATAACTCCTAGATATTGATGAACTTCTGCATCCAAACTCTCTCCTTTATCGTCTCTACTATAGTAATATACTCCACCTTTATGGTCGAGTCAATAATAGTTTCTTGCTTGAAAGTCTTCCAACATACTGCTCCTTTATTAAGGGTGAACAAATACCTTGAATTAGACTCGGACTGGAAGCTTGAGTCCATGTAGCCCTCAATCCTGAGGCTACTTCCTTCATATACTAGTAAAAGATTCATGGTCCTTCTCAAGTATTTAAGGATATACTTTATTATTTTCCAGTACTCCAAGTCTAGATCTGCCTAATACATGCTCGTGACACTTAAAGCTTATACTATATCAGACTTGGTACATAGCATAGCATATATGATAGATTCTATTATTGAAGTATAGGGTATCCTATCCATGTGTGCCCTTTCTTTAGGAGTCTTTGGGGACATACTCCTAGAAAGCGATATCCCATGTCTCATAGACTCGATGCCTGATTTTTTACTCCGACCCAATATTTGATTCTTTTTCCTTTAATTGTTTTACCTCTTTTGATCGAAGTTAGTCCTGCATCACTTATCTCAAGGTGCAGATTAGATAATAAATTTATCAATTGATTTTATCATCAAAATCTGAGATTCAATAATCTTCCCCTTTTTGATGATGACAACTAATTGATGACGGAGTTAAACTCAACTCCCCCTATCTATATGCCATATCAAAATAAGGTAAACTTGAATTCAAAAGGAATAATAACCTTTAAATTCAAGTAAAACAATTTTGACATATGTAACATATCATATCAAAATTTCATACGTTGTGCGACATAGTTTTAAATCATCAAAATACAATATGCACAATTTTAAAACATTACAACTCATCACCACTTGTATAATACCAAAAACAAATCAACATCACTTTAGGTATAACATACATGATACCAAAACATTAAAATTTTTAATCATTCATCATTATTTACTTCTCCCCCTTTGTTATCAATAAAAAGGAGAAAAGTTCAACAAGTGAATTTTGAAACATGCAAGCTAGTACTTTAGCAAGTTTTATACCACTTTAGAACATGCAGACTAGCAAGTTTTTGAGATGGGAAGTTAAGCAAAATTTTTACTTCTTGAAATAGTCAAGCTAGCACTTCTCTTTAGATGTGCAAGCACTTTTGGTTCTCTTGAGATGTGCAAGCTAGCATTTTTATTTTCTTGAGATGATAGCAAGTTTTTTTTCACCATTTTGTCATTAAAAAAAGAAAAAAGAGGAGAAGAGTTCATTGGTACAAAAATTTACATCATGAACGAATAAAGATTAAGGAAATGATAATCACATGAAAGATCAAATCATAAATCTGAAATTTCATGAATCATTTTGACAAATCTTTTTTTGTAAATAGTGAAAGAGGGAGGAATCATAGAAAATGATCTTGATTTAAAAAGAAACTCAAGTTACAAAAACTGAGAAATATAAAAAATGTATAAGAGGAATTCATATATTAGGAAGATTTAACATGCCTAAGTCTCTTCTAATAAAATCAAATTATTCCTCATTCAAAAGTTTTGTAAAAATATCAGCTAATTGATGTTTTGTATTAATAAATTCTAAAGATATATCATGGTTATTAACATGATATCTAATAAAATGATGCCTAATGTCAATATATTTAGTTCTAGAGTGTTGAATGAAATTTTTTGTTAAACATATTACACTAGTATTATCACATTTTATAGGGATGTTTTTCAAGTGAATTTCATAATCTTCTAGAGTGGTTTTCATCTATATAATTTGTGTACAACATGTACCTGCTGCTATATATTCAGCTTCAGTTGTAGATAGTGTAACATAATTTTATTTCTTGGAAGACCAAGAAACAAGCGCATGATTTAAGAGTTGACATATTCCAGATGTACTTTTTCTGCATGATCTAGGAGTTGACATATTCCAGATGTACTTTTTCTATCTATTTTGCATCCAGCAAAGTCAACATCGACATAAGCAATTAATTCAAAATTTTTTGATCTTGGATATCATAATCCTATATTAGGAGTTCCTTTTAAATATCTAAAAATCCTCTTAACTACGTTATAATGGGATTGTTTGGGATTAGATTAAAATCTAGTACAAAGTCCAACACTAAACATAATGTCTGATCTAGTTGCGGTAAGGTATAGTAAACTACATTTCATCCCCCTATAAGTTTTTTTATCAAAATTTTCTCCATCATGATCCATATCTAACTTTGTGGAAGAACTTATTGGTGTATTAATAACCTTAGCACTATTCATATTAAATCATTTTAATAGATTTAAAGTATACTTAGTTTGACTATTAAAAGTTTCATTGCTTAATTGTTTAATTTGTAGTCCGAAAAGAAAGTTAATCCACCCATTAGGCTCATTTCAAATTCTTGGCTCGTACTTTTGGCAAAAAATTCATATAAAGATTCATTTGAAGAACCGAATATGATATCATCAACATAAATTTAAATAATGAGAAAATTATTTTTAAATATTTAATAAATAATGTAGTATCGACCTTGTTGGGTGTCGAATTTTGATGGTGAAAATAATTGACTGTATTTTGTTGTCCAACTATGTTTTGAGTAACATAGGTCTATTATCGATCAGAATTATATAGTTAACATAGGATGAATTAGCGTTGTGTTGGAGAAAATCACATTAGGATATTGGATGTCAAGCTGAAGGTCCGACCGATAATCGATGGAAGGTTTCAGACAAAGATATCAGGCATCGGGCCAAGAAGAGTGGTGTTGCTCCAAGAAAATCGGGGTTGTGGGGGTCAATTGCAGATTGGGCAATAGGCTACAAGAGAGGACGATTCACCGAAGAACCGGACAAAGTACTGACCAATGACGTGCCGAGCAATAGAAGGTTGATTCATGTAACTGACTAGATCAAAGTAGAGTTAAGGTGTATGTATGCAGGATTAACTATGATAACAATGAAGACATAAAGCGAAATAAAGTATCGGAGTCAAGTACAATGGAATCGTTGGGAGTTTGAGAGTTCGACGGAAGTTCAAAGATTAATTGGGAGTGCTGTCGGAACTGGCTGAGAATAAGTAGGGAGCTTACCAAAGGATTTTCGGAAGCTCACCGAAAGTTTATGAAGCTCACCGAGAAAGATCAAAACTCGCTAAAGAAGCTCGTTGGAACTCACTAAGATCGTCATGTAGTCCAAGAGCTTGTTGGGAGTCAGTAGGAAGGTGTATGAGGGTTCATCGGAAGATCATCGGAAGCTTGCTGGAAGAAGTCTTGACTTGCCGGACATTGTATTAGCCTAGGAAATGTCTTTAATTTCATAGTTAGCATGTAATTAGGGTTAGAATTTGCTAGTTATATGTGCCCTACAAGTCAATCACGTGAGTGATGGCACCTGTAACACATTGTGCCAATCTCTTTACTTATGATTATTGGTATTTTCTCACATTATCTGGATGTATATTGTGATATCCTTGGATCTATGCAATGGGAATCGGATCGTGATGAGATCATGATAATGAGACCGATTCACCTTTAAACACAGACCCTAAATAATCCCGGTCATAAGTTACTCGAGAGAGATATCGAGATAACCGAACAGACTAGTGTACTATATACCCATCCATATGATGGAGGTGATCGGTCTCATAGCTACTCGTGTGGGGACACTAAGGGTATAGTGCAGGTGCACATTGGAGAATGAGTTCACTGATTGATCCACTTACGGAATGCTGGATGGTTATTGATACCTCACGTTAGACAGTGATTCTGTAGTCCCAGTAGTGTATCTGGTCCTTCGACTTGAGACACCAAGGAAGTCCTCCTATATGAGTATTCCACTCTTTGATACTAGACTTATAGATTTGGAAGTTCCAAATCTAGTACAGCCAGTTATTGGGAGTGGTAGCAAACCTTACGAGGGCTGTTAAATGTCAATAAAGGATCATCCATTCTCAGTATCATGAGAGGAATATCCTATGTATTCTTGCTTAGGCAAATCTCTAGCTAGGGTTATTTGGATTAAGAGAGAAAAAGTTCTCCGGGAGAATCCAATTAGAGTGAGACTCGAGTGGAAACTATATGGGCTTGATACCACCATGCCCAATATACGGTCTCTAGGATATTAGATGGATGAGAGACTATGTTGAAAAATCCAAAGGTTCAACATCTCCTGCTCAGCGAAAGATCAAAAATCAAGAACCTTGGATTTCCATGAAAGGTTCCGTTGTCATGCGAAGATCGGTGTGTTTCAAAAATAAATCTATGAAAACTGCATGTGTAAAAGAAAGTACCTTGGGAGATCGTATATCCTTGAATCCCTGTAGATCTGTAAGAGAGAATGAAGAAGGTCAAGTGTCCTCCTCTCTATAGGTATCTATTGGGATCGAGAGCAGCAGTAAGAGGGGGGGGGGTAAAGATGATAAATTTTGACGATTTAAAACAAGTTCAAAAACTTCATACGATTCAAAGCAATGTTTCGATTAAAAGCATTTCGATTAAAGCCTAGTTAGAAATGTATTGAACTTGAAAGCGTTTAAAGAAGATGAGGAAGTCGAACAAGTAAAGAAGGTTTGCTGAAATGTAAATTGCGATAATGTAAATGCAAACCGATTTTATAGTGGTTTGGTCATACGACCTACATCCACTCCCGATTCCTCTTCTCTTGAGGCTATCGGCTTTCCACTAGCTATCCTCCTTTTAACGGGTGAGGATTGACTCCCTTTTACAATACTCTCCTTTTGACAGGCTTAGGAGGTAACCCTTACAAGGCCTCTCAACCCTCTCTAAGGTTAGATCACACTTTAGAATTAGAGGGAAGATTTTGACACTATTACAGCAGAGTTTTCCCTTTTTCTTTCTCAGGTTTTGTGTATTTTTAAACCATAGATGAGAGGGGTATTTATAGGCCCCAAGAAGATTCAAATTTAGAGCCCAAATTTGAATCACCTCGGATTTCAAGAGTATTGGCAGTACTACCGCCAGTGCTGGGCGGTACCACCACCCAGGCTTTTTGCCCTTGTTAGTGTACTGGGCGATACCACTACCCAGCCTGGCGGTACTATCGTTTGACACACTAACATGGTCAGTGTACTAGACGGTACCACCGCCCAACCAGCGGTGCTACCAACCGGGCACTCTGCCCTAGGGCGGTACCACCCCCCCAGTCTGGGTGGTACCACCATCCTAGACTACCTGGGAAGCTGGACTTGGGTGGTGCCACTGCCCCAGTCTGGCGGTGCCACCGCTAGACATCATCTAACACTCTTGGTTGGGCTTGAAAATCGACCCAAACTGATCCAATATAAAGCCCAATTGGCCCCTAACAGGGTTAAAGGATTAACACATAATTCTAACCCTAATTATATGCTAACTATGAAATTAAAGATATTCCTAAGCTATTACAAAGTCCGCAAGTCAAGACTTCTTTCTCCAGCGAGCTTCCAGCGAACTTTCGGTGGTCTTTCGATGAACCCTCGGATAACATTTTGTGGACTCCCAGCAAGCTCCTGGACTTCATGATGATCTTGGTGAGTTTTGACAATCTTCTTCGGCAAGCTTCGATCATTCTCGGTGAACTCTGTTGAATCTTCAGACTTCCGTCGAACTCTCGAACTCCTAATGATCCATCGCACTTGACTCCGGAACCTTGTTTTGCTTTATGTCTTCATCGTTATTGTAGTTAATCCTACACGCAAGCTAAAACTCTACTTCGATCTAGATAGTTATTACAATGCAAATTGACATTCTATTACCCGGCACGTCATTAGCCTATTAGTGCTTCATTTGCTTCTTCGGCGCATCAGCCTCTCTTGTGGCCTGTTGCCCAATCGACAGTTGACCTCTATGATAGAACCCTAGAGGACTTTTATGGAGATTGATCTTTGAGGGGGATCAACCCTTTGAATGCCATAGGGGTTCCACCCTCCTTGGTAGTTGGCCAATTGGTTGCAAAGTAGATTGATCTTTTCTTATTCCAAAGAGATGAAAGCTACATACTTATATAGAGCTCCAAACCCTAGCCCTAGGGGCTGCTTTCTAAGTGAACTACCCAATTTGCCCTCAACTTTAGCCGACCGACCCAGTAACAAGGGGGGCGATGGCTAAGAAGCCCAAAGACCCAAATGTAAACCCTAGCCTCTCTTCTTTATAGGATAGAGGCAACTAGGTGGGGTTTATTATACTATCACAGGGTTTTTATTAGCTGCTACATGATTGAGCAGGACCCAACCCTGCTAGGATCCTATTAAGCCCGCCCTCTTCAAATCAGTCTTGTCCTTAAAGTTGAGGTTCCATGAACTCAGGAAACCGAATCTTCGGCTCCTCATATGATTCTCATGTGGCATCTTCGAGTGGTAAATTAGTCCAATGCACTAGTACTTTAGTAGAGGGATGTCAACGACGCATCACGATTCTGCGGTCGAGGATGGCTTGTGGTTGGGCTTGAATATTTCTATCATTAGTGGTGTTGGGTAGTTGGATCTGGGGTGACTCATGTTCTCCCAACTTGGGCTCAGGCATAACACGTGGAAGACAGGGTGAATTTTGGTATCTTCAGGTAATTTAAGTCTATACGCCATAGCTCCAATACGCTCTATGATCTGATAAGGCCAATAAAAACATGGAGATAACTTCATGGAGGCTCGTGTGTTGATGGAGAGCTACTTGTATGGCTATAAGCGAAGATAAACCCAATCTCCTACTGAAAATTCTCTTTCGCTTCGGCATGTGCCGGCTTGTTGTTTCATTCTAGCTTGAGCGGTAGAGAGATTATCCTTTAGCAGTTGTAGGAGTTTGTCCCTATCAATTGGTCAACTTGATCTACCTAGGCTGAGCCAATTACATACTTTGGAATCATAGGGACCGGCCGACCATACAATGCTTCATATGGGGTACATTTTGTAGATGAATAATACGTAGTATTATACCACCATTCGACCCAGGGGAGCCATTTCGTCCACTCTTTCGGTCGGTCACTAGCAAAACACCAAAGGTACGTCTCTAAACACCTGTTCACCATCTCTATTTGGCCATCAGTTTGTGGATGATATGTTGTGCTCATCTTGAGTTTGGTGCCCTGCAACTGGAATAACTTGGTCCAAAATTTACTAGTGAAGACCTTATCATGATCACTTACAATGGACCTTGGCATCCCATATAATTTAATAATATTTTCTATAAAAATCTGAGCAATACTAGCAGCAGCGTAGGGATTTCATACAGCACAAAAATGAGCATATTTTGTAAGTCGATCAACCACTATGAGGATTGTGCTTTTACCTTTGGAAGGTGGCAGCCCTTCGATGAATCCATGGAGATGTTAGTCCACACTAAGTTCGGTATGGGTAGCGGTTGTAGTTTCCTTGGACTCGCTACTATTTCACCCTTTTGCTATTGACATACATCACATTGTGTCACGTATTTAGAAATAAATTTTTTCATCCCTCTCCAACAAAAATTTTGCTTCACTCTTTTGTAGGTTCTCAGAAATCCAGAGTGTCCTGCTGAAGGTGTGGAGTGCATTTTGTACAGAATGACTTTGATGCAAGGGGAGTCGGTTGTAAGCATAATACGACCTTTGTAGCATAGATCCCTCGAATCCCAGGTATAGTAAGCTATTGCACTTGGATCCTCCTCCAATTTTTTAATGATATTGCTAGTCTTTGGGTCCTTCTTCCATGCCTCCCTAATGTCCTCAAGGAAGTCGGTGGTAGGAAGAGAGACGGCTAAAATTTCAGCTTGCTCAAGTAGCCGTGAGAGCGCATCTACAACAATATTTTCTTTTTCCTTTTTGTAAATAATTTCATAATCAAATCCTAGAAGTTTAGTTACCTATTTTTGCTACTCCGGGGATGATATCTTTTGCTCCAAAAAGTACTTAAGGCTTCTATGGTCAGTTTTAATTTAAAATCATCGGTCGATTAGGTAGGGTCTCCACTTTGTTACTACGTGTACAATGACGAGCATCTCCTTATCATAGATAGACCTTTTTTGATGGGAGGGAGACAATGCCTTGCTGGTGTATGCGAGCGATCAATCCTCTTGCATTAGAATAGCTCCAATTCTGACTCCAGATGCGTCGACCTCAATGATGAAGGGTCGGTTGAAATTTAGTAATGCTAGTACCAGCGTCGTCGTCATGGCTGCCTTAAGTTTATCGAACGCAGTGGAGGCTTCGTCCGAACATTGGAAGGCATCTTTTTTCAGTAGAGAAATGAGGGGTGCACTAATCTTCCCATAGTTCTTCATGAATTTTTAGTAGTAGCCCGGTAGTCCAAGGAACCCACGTAGCAATTTCACATTTGTAGGTTTCGGCCAACTCTACATTGTCTCGATTTTTGTTGGGTCTACTGTGACTCCTTCTTTTGATATTATATGGCCAAGGTACTCTACTTTTTGCTAGAGAAAGCTACACTTTGATAGTTTAACAAAAAGAGTATTCTCCCGAAGGATCGTCAGAACATACCTCAAGTGTTGAAAGCGAGTCTTAAGAGAAGGGCTATAAATGAGAATATCATCAAAAAATACCAGCACGAATTTGTAAAGAAATCTTCGAAAAATATCATTCATGAGACTTTGAAAGGTTGAAGAAGCATTAGTGAGTCCAAAAGGCATTACCAAGAATTCATAGTGGTCGTTATGAGTGCGAAAAGCTATTTTTGGGATGTCGTCTTCACATACCTGAATTTGGTGGTAACCAGATTGGAGGTCTAACTTCGTGAGGACTCGAGCTCCTCTTAACTTATCAAAAAGTTTATCCACTACTGGTATTAGGTACTTATCCTTGACGGTGATGCCATTTAGAGCTCGGTAGTCAATGCACATCCGCCAAGTTCCATCCTTCTTACGTACAAGTAGCACTGGTGAGGAATATGGGCTGTAGCTTGGCCGAATCACCCCTGTTTCAAGCATCTCCTTTACGATCTTCTCAATCTCATCCTTCTAGAGGTGAAGATAGCAGTACGATTGAGTGTTCACTGGTGGTTTGCCCGAAAGAATTGGAATTCGGTGGTCATGTTACCGAGTAGGAGGAAGACCGTGCGGTGCGGTAAAAACATCGTTAAATTCAGCAAGAAATTGGGTGAGATTTTGATCTTCAATTTCTATTTTCTTCCCCTCTAGTTGCTGCTAGAGATACATCAAAAAGCCACTATTTATCTTATGTAAAACTTTCTCCATTTGTTGGGTCGAAACAGTGGATACGTTGCTTTCGCGCTTCTCGCACAGGGTGACCTGTTTGCCCTTGTAGTAGAATTTCATAATTAATTTGAAAAAGTTTCAAAGAACATCACCTAGCATTGTTAACCATTTTATGCCTAGCACAGTCTCATAATCATCAATTGGTAGGAGGAAGAAGTCGACGATAATTTCTTGGTCTTGCAATAATAGTTTCACCTGCGAGCATCTTTGGTCGCACTTTAGGATTCGGCCATCGGTGACCGTTACATCAAACTTGCTGCAACCTTCGATGTGAAGTGCCATCTGAGCAGTGACCTTACTGTTTAGGAAGTTATTTGTGCTGCCCGTGTCGATAAGAACGGTGATCGGTTGTTGTTTGAAAAGGTCTCCAACTTTCATCGTTTGTAGATTTGAGTAGCTTGCTAATGCATGTACCATAAAGTTGGCCGATTGTGGCTTTTCTTTCATATCTTCTTCCTCATGTTCAAGGCTCTCTTCTGGCTATTCAATGACCTGTTCTTCCACTGGTTCGATCACAAGAATTCTCCCCTTTTTACAGCGATGCTCACGGCTCCATGGCTCGTCGCAATGCCAACATAACCCCTTTGTAGATCGTTCCTGAAGCTCTTCTCTTGTCAACTTTTTATTGAATCTCAGATTCTGATGATGAAGTCAATTGGTGAATTATTTGTTCTAATCCATATTATCGAGATAAGTGTGCAGGATTAACTATGATAGGATGAAAACATAAAGCAATTTACCGAGGTCAAGTTCGCTGGAAATTCGAGAGTTCATCGGAAGTCTGAAGGATCATCGGAAGTGTTGCCGGAACCAACCGAGATAGAATCAACGACTTATCAAAGGTTTCGAAAGTTCGCCAGAAAGATCGTTGGAGGTTCACGGAGATCACCGAGAAGGTTCGGAAGCTTGCCAAAGACTCGTTGAACTCGCCACAAAATCCGGAAGCCTATTGGGAATCTACCGGAAGAAATCCGAAGGAGTGTTGGAAGTCCACCGGAAGTTCGCCGAAAAGCTCGCCAGAAGAAGACTTGAAGAATATCAGTTTAAATTGCTTAGAATTATATTTTAATTTCATAGTTAGCATGTTATTATGGTAAGAATTAGGAAATAATCTGATTTAAACCTAGTAAAGGCCAACTGGGCCCTTACTGGGCTGATTTGGGCCGAAATTAAGGCTCATTCAGCTTTGCTGAAGAGCTCGGGCGGTGGCACCGCCTAGACTAGGGCGGTGGCATCGCCTAGATTCTGAGAGCCCAGTACTCTGTCAGTTTGATACTGACAGGCAATGGCACTGCCACTGATAGGCGGTGGCACCGCTAGCATCGAGAAACCCAAAAATAATTCAAATTTGAAGCCCAAATTTTAATTCTTTGGGGTCTATAAATACCCCTCCTTTCTTAACTAAGAGGGCAACCTTTTGAGAGTTAGAAATTAAGTAAAAGCTATAACAAAGCCTTGTTTTTGATAGCTTAAGTGTTCACCTCCCTCCTTCTCTTTACGAAAATCTGTAAGAGTGTGAACCACTTGTAAAAAGGTTATAAGAGGGATATTGGTCCTTCACCTTTAACGTGACTTGCTAGTGGAAGTTGAGAGCCTCATCGAAGAAGGCTTCGAAAGTGGATGTTGGTCATTTGACCGAACTACTATACATCATGGTGATCCTTGAATGTGTGAGTGTTTAAATTTCTGAATCATTTTTTTACTTAGCTGCAAATCATTCGATCTTCATCTCCCTACTCTTGATTGCCTTTACTCATGCTATTTTAATGAAGTCATCTTTCGTTGAATCGAAATCTCCATACGAACTAACTATTTATGAAATTGATTTCAAACTTACTAGTTTTAATTTGCTGCACTAATTCACCCCCCCCCCTCCCCTCTCTCTTAGTGCCTCATTGATCCTAACAATTAGTATCAGAGCAAGGTTCACTCTTATATTTGGTTTAAAACCCAAGAGAGGTGGCTTACTCTAGCATGCAAGAGGGTCACTCCATTACACATCCGCCTATGTTTAATAGGTCGGATTACATGTATTGGAAGACTCGTATGAGGATCTTTCTTATTTCTATGGATTTTAAGCTTTGGAATATCGTCAAAAATGGATTTAAAAAATCTTCTCTTCTGATGAGCGAATGGAATGAAACGGAGGAGAAGGTTTTTGCTTTAAATGGAAAGGTTATGAATGCCTTATTTTGTGCACTTGATAAAAATGAGTTTAATCGTGTTTCGATTTGTGAATCGACTTTTGATATTTGTCGCACTCTTGAGATCACCCATGAAGGCACTAGCCAAGTGAAAGAGTCCAAAATCAATATTCTTGTACATTCTTATGAGCTTTTTCGAATGAAACCAAGTGAGTCCATCGAAGACATGTACACCCACTTCACAGATGTCATCAATGGACTCTAAGCATTTGGTAAAGATTTTTCTAATTTTGAACTAGTAATAAAAATTTTAAGATCCCTTCTAAAGAGTTGGGATCCAAAGGTTATGGCCATTCAAGAGGCCAAGGACCTTAAAACTTTTCCTATCGAAGAACTCATAGGATCTTTAATGACCTATAAAATGACATGACATGCTCATGATGAGCTAGAGAACCCCCTTCCAAAGAATAGGAAGGATATGGTATTAAGAACACAAGAAGACCACTTGAAAGGAACATCAAGTGATAAGGACTTTGACGAAGACATTGCACTTTTAACTAGAAAATTTTAAAAAATCATTATAAAAGGTAAATTTAAAAATAAATCCAAAAATAAACTTGAACCAAAAAAGGACTAAGTCATATGTTACGAATGTAAAAAGCCGGGGCACTTCAAAAATGAATGCCCTAAAGCCAAGAAGAAGTAACTCAAGAAGAAGAAGACATTGAAGGCTACATGGGATGATTCAAGTGACTCTAAGGATGAAGAAGCAAGCAACAAAGAGGAGGCCAACTTATCGCTAATGGCCTTAGGAGAAGAGGTTAGTGAGTTATTTAATGAAGAGCTATCTTTCGATGAACTTTCTATCACTTTTCATGAATTATTTGATGAATGTAGAACTATTAGTAAGAAGTTTAATTTATTAAAGAAAGAGCATGCTTTATTACAAGATAAGTTTGATAGTCTCCAAACTCCTTCTTTACCCCATGGTCTAAGTGTGAACACTTAGAAACAATAAAAAATGAGAAATTGCTACTTAAAGAGACCCTAAACAAGTTTAAGGTCAGTAGCAAGGGCTTGAACATGATCCTTGCAAATAAGGGTCACGTCAGAAATAGAAGTGGAATTAGATTTTTGAGTGGATCTCACTGAAATTCTACCACCTTCATTAAAGGACCCACATTACATGTATCACCTCATTTAAAATGTAATTTTTGTTGTAAATCCGGATATATTGTTTACAAATGTCTATTTAGGAAAAATAGTCTACATAAATTGATATGGGTTCCTAAAGAAACCATAAATAATTAATGCTAAATGATAAAGTTAGTAGATCAATATTTGAGGCACCCAAAATCAAATGGGTACCTAAAAACCATCCTCTTTTGTAGAACCATTCACCATCACAAGCTAGGAGCAAGAGATGGTATCTTGATAGTAGATGCTCAAGGCACATGACCGGAGATCCATCTCAATTCTCTATGCTTACTAGCAAAGAAGAAGGGTATGTCACCTTCGGAGATAACAACAAGGGTAAAATTATTGGCAAGGGAACCATAGATAACAAATCAACTTTTTCAATTGATAATATGTTATTGGTAGATGGTTTAAAGCATAATATTTTGAGTGTTATGCTTTAAACCATCTACCAATTATGTGATAAGGGATATGTTGTGAAATTTAAATCTAATGCTTGCATTATTGAAAAACCACACAACAATACATCTATGATTGTACTAAAACAAAATAATATCTACACCATCAATATTGATGATCTTAGTAGTGAAATGTGTTTTTTGGCGTTGAATGATGACGCTTGGCTTTGGCATAGGAGATTAGGTCATGTTAGCATAAAACTAATCAATCAAATCACATCTAAAGCACTTGTAAGAGGCATTCCTAATATTAAGTTCATTAAAGATAAAGTATGTGATGCTTGTCAACTAGGAAAATAAATTAAAACTAGCTTCAAGCCAAAGAATCAAATAAGTACCTCTAGACCATTACAATTGATCCATATGGATTTATTTGGACCAATTGACACAATAAGCTTAGGAGATAGCAAATATGCCTTTGTAATTATAGATGACTATAGTAGATATACTTGGACCTATTTCTTAGCTCACAAAAGTGATTGTTTTAAATATTTCTCTAAATTTTGTAAACTTACTCTAAACGAAAAGAGTTTCATGATTTCATCGATTCGGAGTGATCACAGTGGTGAATTCTAAAATCGTGACTTCCAAAATTTTTGTGAATCAAATGGGTATAACCACAACTTCTATACTCCAAGGAATCCTCAACAAAATGGAATAGTAGAAAGAAAGAATAGAAATTTACAAGAAATGGCAAGAACCATGTTAAATGTGTTGAATCTTAGATTTTGATGATAAAATCAATTAGTGAAATATTTGTTCTAATCTATATTGTCAAAGATAAGTGTGTAGGATTAACTACGATGGGTTAGAAACATAAAGTGATTTGCCGAGGTCAAGTCCGTCGGGTGTTCAAGAGTTCATCGGAAGTCCGAAGGATCGTCGGAAGTGTTGCCAGAACCAACCAAGATTGAATCAGGGACTTGCCGAAGTTTTTGGAAGTTCGTCGCAGAGATCGTTGAAGGTTTGCGGAAATCTGCCGAGATGGTTCGGAAGCTTGTCGAAGACTCGTTGGGCGTGCCATACAAGCCGGGAGCATGTTGGGAATCCGCCGGAAGAAATCTGAGGGAAATATCGGAGGACCGCCGAAGTCTCATCGTAAAGCTCACCGGAATAGGACTTGAAGAATGTCAGTTTAAATCACTATTAATTATGTTTTAATTTCATAATTGGCACATACTTAGGGCAAGGATTTCAAATTAATCTCGCTCTAAATTGGTAGGGGCCAACCGGGCCCTTACTGGGCTTTTTGGGCCTTGAACAAGGCCCATTCAGCAAAGCTGAATGGGCCAGGCGGTAGCACCGCTTGGCAGTCGTGTGCTGGGCGGTACTATCACCCAGCCTAGGTGGTAGTACCGCCCGACTACAGTGTACAATGGTGGTAGTACCGCCTGTTCTAGGCGGTAGCACCGCTTTTGTACAGCTCGTCGGTTTGATTTGATCGACAAAGCAGAGCACCGCCTCTGACAGGTGGTAGCACCGCCAGCACTGGGAACTCCAATTTGATTTCAAATTTGGAGCTCAAATTTGAAACCATTTTGGATCTATAAATATCCCCCCTTTTCTCAGCTGAAAGGGCACCCTTTTGAGAGTTAGAATCTTGAGTTAAAGTCTTGAATAGTCTTGAAAAGTCTTGACTCTTGCTAAGTGTTCACCTCCTTCTTCTTCTTGTGAAATCTTGTAAGAGTGTGAACCTCTTGTAAAGGGTTGTAAGAGGGGTATTTGGTCCTTACCCTTCAAAGGATTTGCTAGTGGAAGTGCGGAGCCTCATCGTGAAAGCTTCAAGAGTGGATGTAGGTCATTTGACCGAACTACTATACATCATTGTGTGAGTGTTTACATTTCTGAATTATTTCATTACTTAGCTGCAAATCATTTAGTTCCTTTACTCAAGCTATTTCATTCAAGTTCTCTTTCGTCAAATTGAAATCTTCTTACGAACTAGTCTTTGTGCGAAATCGATTTCAAAGTTACGTTTTTAATCCGTTGCACTAATTCACCCCCCCCCTCTTAGTGCCTTTTCGATCCTAACAAAATGAACATAGTTTACCCAAATACTTTTGGGCCGAAGCCATTAATATGGCTTCCTATATCATGAATAGGGTTCTAGTAAGACCATCTCTATCCAAGACTCCTTATGAATTATGGAATAACAAAAAACCTAATGTTTCTTACTTTAAAGTTTTTGGTTGCAAATGCTTTATTTTAAATAAAAAGGATGCTTTAGGAAAATTCGATGTTAAATTCGATGAAGGCATCTTTCTTGGTTACTCTTCTATTTCTAAAGCTTTTCGTGTTTTTAACAAAAAAACGTTAGTTATAGAAGAGTCTATTCATATAGTTTTTAATGAAATTTAAGAATTTAAGAAAAAAGACTTTGATGATGATTTTGGTTTTGATGGTTTGAATTTAAATGAACCCTATCCTCAAAATAGCAACTTGGATGCATCTTCTTCCCAAATTTCCTTACCTAAGAAATAGAAGTATGTAGATGCCCATGCCAAGGAGTTAATTATAGGAGACACATCGAAAGGGGTTCAAACTCGTTCTTCTTTTAAAAATTTTTGTGCCCATGCCGCTTTTCTTTCTCAAATTGAACCTAAGTGCATTGATGATGTCTTGAAAGATGATTATAGGGTTATCGCAATGTAAGAAGAATTAAATCAATTTGAGAGGAATGAGGTATGGAAGCTTGTTCCTAGACCTAGTGACCATTTAGTTATTGGTACTAAATGGGTCTTTAGAAACAAGCAAGATGAATGCGGTATCGTGGTTAGAAACAAGGCTAGACTAGTAGCCAAAGGTTTCAACCAAGAAGAAGGTATTGATTATGAAGAGACCTTCGCTCCTGTGGCAAGATTAGAAGCTATTAGGATGCTCCTTGCCTATGCTAGTAGTAATAACTTTAAGCTTTTTCAAATGGATGTCAAAAGTACTTTCTTAAATGGCTTTATTTCTGAAGAAGTGTATGTTGAACAACCACCCAGATTTGAAAACTCTCTTCTTCCCAATCATGTGTTTAAACTAACTAAGGCTCTCTATGGATTAAAACAAGCCCCTAGGGCTTGGTATGAGAGGCTTAGTTCTTTCTTAATTTCAAATAATTTTACTACAGGCAAGGTTGATACTACATTGTTTATTAAATATTTTAAAAATAATTTTTTTATTGTTCAAATTTATGTTGATGATATTATTTTTAGTCCTTCGGATGAATCACTATGTGAATCATTTGTCAAGTGTATGAGTCATGAATTTGAAATGAGCCTAAAGGGAGAATTAACCTTCTTTTTATGATTACAAGTTAAACAACTTAGTGATGGTATATTTCTTAATCAAATAAAGTATATATTAGAATTGTTAAAATGATTTAAAATGGATAGTTCAAAAGCCATCAACACTCCAATGAGTACTTCCACCAAGTTAGACTTAGATGAAAGTGGAGAAAATTTTGATCAAAAAATATATAAGGGAATGATAGGTAGCTTACTTTACCTCACTTTAACTAGACTAGATATCATATTTAGTGTAGGTCTATGTGCAAGATTCTAAACTAATCCTAAATTATCTCACCTCAAAGCTATTAAAAGAATCCTTAGGTATCTTAAAGGAACTCCTAATATAGGATTATGATATCTAAAATCCGATAACCTTGATTTAAAAGCCTATACGGATGCGGATTTTGGTGGATATAGAATAGATAGAAAGAGCATATCTAGAACATACCAATTTTTAGGACATACACTTGTTTCTTGGACTTCCCAGAAACAAAATTCTGTTGCACTGTCTACGGTGGAAGCCGAATACATAGCTGCAAGTGCACGTTGTGCACAAGTTGTTTCGATAAAAAATACGTTATAAGACTATGGAATTTATTTAAAGAACATTCCCATAAAATATGATAATACAAGCGCTATTTGTCTAACCAAAAATCCAATTTAACACTCTAGAACTAAGCATATTGACATTAGGCATCACTTTATACGAGATCATGTCAATAATAATAATGTCATTCTAGAATTTATTGATACAAAACACCAATTAGCAGACATCTTCACAAAACCCCTAAATAAAGAACAATTTGACTTCATTAGAAGAGAATTATGCATGCTAAATTATTTTAATACATGATGTTGTATGTTTCTTTTCCGAAATTTTCCAACTTTAGTTTTGATTGTATCATCTTAATATTATCCCTTCATTTTTGAATGACATCTTTACAATATCATCTTGGCATTTTGATTAAAGCTCTCATTTTTATCTTCCTATTTTGATTCTCCACTTCAATTGATGAATTTTTGAGTTATGTCATGACTTTTGATAAAATGATTAATTTTTTAATTTCATATTGATATTATATTTTTGCATTTTGATGACATCTTTATATCATAGAGCTCTCATTTTTATCTTTCGATCACAATCTTGATGAAAGCTATCATGATGTTGTTTTCCTCTTTCTTTAAATAGTGGATAATAATGATGTAGTAAAACCTGATTTTATACCCTCCTTTAAGTATGACTAAAGATATTTCATGACTTGCATTTTATATGAAGCTTAACATATGCATAAATTAATGTTATGAATTGTGCAAAATTAAGTTCTTAAATGTTCATTTTTTATTTTTATTCTTGTGCTACTCGGTATGATTCAAGGTTTTATGACTTCCTCCTCATGAATCACTACAAGAATGCCACGTCGAATTTTTTCCTTCAAATTTTTTATATTGATATATTTCATTTGTTGAAGTTTTATGAATTTTGACATCTCATTCTCATGGAGTTTACCTTAAAATATTAAATCTTTGATGAATGACTTTAATGATCTATCCTTTCACAATTCTATGCTTGAATTCTCAATAAAAAATTAAGTCTTAAATTTTTCATGTATGAATTCTTCATGAGCATTTTGAAACTCTAATGTTTTTTTTTCGGATCTCATGAACATGAATAAAAATGATCCAAACATTTTTCAGATTTCTCCATCAAGGATGACATATTTTGCATTATGTTCAACTCATTTATCATATGCTTGATAATTGACCACTCAATTTTTGTGGTATGATACCTTGTGGTGGCTACTTTGCCTCCTTTTTGTTGATGACAAAGGGGGAGGAAAATGTGAAATTGATGATAAATAACTTATATGTAGCAATATGTTAGAATGAAAAATGACTTAATATATCGTATCTCATCGCAATAACTTATATGGTTCATATTGCAAATTGCTTTTGCCATGCTTTGAAATCAACAATTAATTGCTATGCTTAAATGCATCGCAATGTATCGTAATATATCTCAAATGCTTAAAATGTAATTTTTTTTATATAAGCTATTATTTCATTTGATGTCATGCCCTGATTTTGAGCACTTTATCGATATTATTTTATCCCTGTCATATGTCAAATTAATATCTCTTGACGTAATGATAAATGTTTATAGGTGTTATACCTTGACATTATTTTCATTGAGAAAAATATGAAGTTTTGTATTTATGTTAGAGCATGCTTATTAAGCAAAATGATTAAGTTCAACAGTTGGAACTTATCGGTTTTGGCTTGAATTTAAAGGATTGAATTCGAGTATTTTTACCTTCTCATAATATGGCATATAGATAGGGGGAGTTAAGATTAACTCCATCATCAATTGATTATCATCATCAAAAAGGGGGAGATTATTGAATCTCGAATTTTGATGATGAAGTCAATTGGTAAATTATTTGTTCTAATCTATATTATCGAGATAAGTGTGTAGGATTAACTACAATAGGATGAAAATATAAAGTGATTTACCAAGGTTAAGTTCGCTGGGAGTTCGAGAGTTCATCGGAAGTCCGAAGGATCATCGGAAGTGTTGTCAAAACCAACCGAGATAGAATCAGGGACTTGTCGAAGGTTTCGGAAGTTCACCGAAAAGATCATCGAAGATTCGCAGAGATTACCGAGAAGGTTCGGAAGCATACCAAAGACTCATTGAACTCACCACAAAATCCAGGAGCCTGCTGGGAGTCCGTCGGAAGAAATCCGAAGGAGTGTCGGAAGTCCATTATAAGATCTCCAAAAAGCTTGTCGGAAGAAGACTTAAAGAATGTCAGTCTAAATTGCTTAGAATTATATTTTAATTTCATAGTTAGCATGTAATTAGGGTAAGGATTAGGAAATAATCTTGTTTAAACCTCGTAGAGGCCAACCGGGCCCTTATTGGGTTGATTTGGGTTGAAATTAAGGCTCATTCAACTTTGCTGAAGAGCTCGGGCGGTGGCACCACCTAGGACTCGAGAGCCCGGGCAGTGGCACTGCCTAGACTGGGGTGGTGGTACTGCCCAAAACCCGAGAGCCCAATACTCTGTCAGTCTGACACTGACAGGCGGTGGCACCGCTACTGACAAGCGGTGGCACCGCCAACACTAGGAAACCCAAAAATAATTCAAATTTGGAGCCCAAATTTGAATCCTCTTGGGGTCTATAAATACCCCTCCTTTCTCAGCTGAAAGGGCAACCTTTTGAAAGTTAGAAATTGAGTAAAAGCTATAGTAAAGCCTTATTTTCGATAGCTTAAGTGTTCACCTCCCTCCTCTTTGTAAAAATCTGTAAGAGTGTGAACCACTTGTAAAAAGGTTGTAAGAGGGGTATTTGGTCCTTCCCCTTCAATGTGACTTGCTAGTGGAAGTTGGGAGCCTCATCGAAGAAGGCTTCAAAAGTGGATATAAGTCATTTGATCGAACCACTATACATCGTGGTGTTCCTTGAATGTGTGAGTGTTTAAATTTCTGAATCATTTCTCTACTTAGCTGCAAATCATTCAGTCTTCATCTCCCTACTCTTGATTATCTTTACTCGTGCTATTTTAATAAAGTCATCTTTTGTTGAATCAAAATCTCCATACGAACTAACTATTTATGAAATCGATTTCAAACTTACTAGTTTTAATCTGCTGCACTAATTCACCCCCCCCCCTTTCTTAGTGCCTCTCCGATCGTAACACTTTTTTGGTGTAAGAGCTCAGCTGATAGTAGGGGGGGCTGAGGGCTTTAGTACTTCTAGTCGAGGAGAGACCCTAGTCGTTTGGGCTTTGTGGTTCAATCACTCCTCTTAGAGTTATGCGAAAGAGATGGCTGCTATAAGTGTGTACGGTTGTCGCACTTTAACTTCTCCCCGGATTTCTAGCTTCAAGACCTTAATAAACATTCATAATAGCTATTTTTTAGACCAATCATGAGTTTGATTAGATAACTATTCAAACCTAATTTGATAATCCTGGATGGTGGAGGTTTGTTGGATCTTCGCTAGTTGTCCGTCGATGTTCTCATAATCGATTGGTCTAAAGCGGATTAGTAGTCCTTCTTTGAATTGTTACCATGAGAGAACTACATGAGTGTATTCAAACCAATCAAACTACTGTATGGCATCCCCTTCAAGATGTATAGCCACAATTTCCACCATAGATGTGTCCGTGGTTTTGTGGTACCAAAAATATTGCTCCACGTGCGAGATCCAACCAATCAGGTCTCCTTCTTCACATCTAGGGATGTCCATCCTCATACGTGGGTAGTAGGGATTGGTCATAGAGCCTCCCCTCTCCTTGGAGTCATCTCTTCTATCAAAGCTCTCTCTTTGATGTGATTTCTTTGGGCTCGATGGTTGACCCAAACTGAGTTCGACAAAGAGGGTCCGAATCTTCTCCTCCATCCACGTCTCGAAGGCTTCAAACTTAGCATTGATTGCCTCCTCAGATGCCATAGTATATGCCTCCAAATCTACAATATTAAGATCTCTCTTTTGTTATCAAGTTAAAGGCATGTATTGTTTGAGGAAAGTGGTGGCCGAAAGGGTTTGTGGATTGGCCGAAAGGGTTTATGGCTGTTTTGGGTGCATTTTGGGGCTACAATTTGATGGAGTTTTGGGCTGTGATGGTAGTGGATGAAGGTTAGGGAAGAGGGTTTTAGATCTATGGTAGATGGCAGTAGATATTTGATAGAATTCAGTGGAAGTTGTTGCCAATATGCGCTGTCTCATATGAGCAGAATTATCGTCGAAGAAACAATGGTTTCTCGACGAAATTTCCAGCAAGAACCCAGAAATTTGAGGAGGGGATTTGACAGCATCAGTTTAAATAATAGCAAGGATGACAACTTGGATCAAGAAAATTTTGGCAGCATAACAGCAAAGAATTCGGTGCAAGTTACAATAGCAGAATTCTCGTCAAAAAATTTCAGCAGCTTGTGACGAAAACTTATAGCAACACAGTAATGTTTTAGAGATGAATTCCATGATAGATCAATTCCAGATGAAAGCCAAGTTGATCTATGAGGTGCTCAAGAAATTTTGTTCAAAAAGGATAGCAATAGATCGGTTTAAAGGCAACAATATGCGACTGAAATTTTCTACAGCAATCCTTCGTTCGCAAAGATGATAACTTTTGCGACGAAAGGAATTCGCAGCAAGGGATAGATAGTTAGACCCCCTTTTTTTTGGTATTTTGAATGGCAAATTGTAGTAGCAAAAGGTATTAGTGATAGAAGAATACCAGATCTCTGATACAATTGGAAGCGACGGTAGTAGATTGATTTGATCTACGGCAGAAGATGAAGGTGGAGACGGCAACGTCAAGAGCAATTGTGGGAATTACTTGGTTGATGGTGGGCAGCAGGGACGACAACAAAAGTAGCAAGATCGTTGCTTTGATACTAGATGATAGAACCCCAGAGAAATTCTATGGAGATTGATCTTTCAGGGGGACCAACCCTTGGAACGCTATTGGGGTTCCACCCTCCTTGATAGTCGGCCAAATGGCTGCAAAGTAGTTTTTTCTTATTCCAAAGAGATGGAGGCTACATGCTTATATAGAACTCCAAACCCTAGCCCTAGGGACTACTTCCTAAGTGAACTACCTAATTTGCCCTCAACTTTAGCCGACCGGCCCAGTAACAAGGGGGGCGACAGCTAAGAAGCCCAAAGACCCAAATGTAAACCCTAGCCTCTCTTCTTTAGAGGATAGAGGTGGCTAGGTGGGGTTTATTATACTTTCATAGGGTTTTTATTAGATGCTACATGATTGAGTAGGACCCAACCCTACTAGGGTCCTATCACTCCGTAACCCCGATATTCTTGGTGCAACACCACTCTTCTTGGCTCAATGCCCGACGTCTGATGCCTTCTACCAATTGTCAACCAGACCTCCGACACGACATCCAATATGCAACGTCAATTCCTCCTGCATCAACTATCTAATCCTGATCGAGTAGACCTGCGTGACTTAAAATGTAGTTAGATAAACAAAACACAATCAGTTAGTTTTATCATCAAAATTTGAGATTTAACAATCTTCCCCTTTTTGATGATGACTGACGGAGTTAATCTTAACTCCCCGGAGTTTAACCAAACTCCCCCTATCAATATGCCATTGAAAGAAAACTTGGATTATCCCAAATCCAAGCAACATTCATCATATGTTATGAAAAGAAACATCAAAACCATCATGCAAATAAAATAGTCAATACAATGCATAAAGTCATCAATCTACTTCTCCCCCTTTGTCATCAACAAAAAGAAGAAGTTGCATCATAGTTAGTTCAAAAAATATACAAGTTTTACAATGTACTAGCAAGATTTACAATATCAAGTCTATAATAATTCAATCATAGCAAGTTTTTAAGTTTAAGCATGATAATTTTTACTTGCTTCTTAAGATGTGCAAGATTGTGCACTTTGTTTCTCATGATAGGCAAGATAGCACTTTGTTTATCATATAAGCATAGAAGCATAGCAAGTGTAAGATTGTAATTTTTATGTTTTGCACTTTTGCTTCTATTGAGATAGCAAATTCTTTTCCCCTTTTGTAGGCTAGCAATTTGCGATATGTTAACAAGTAATTTTTGCTTCTAGCAAAATTCTTCTTGTTATGCACAAGCTAGCAAGCATTTGCCTTAAGCTAGCAACTTCTTGTTTGCAATGAGTTAGCAATTTTGTAAAATTTACAACATTTAAATCATGCAAGCTCATGAGTTTTAAAATGATAATGCAACATTGCAATTTCTCATCTTGAGAAGTACAAGCTTTGCCTTTTTGTAAGTTATAGCCAGCTATATTTGCCATTTTCTCTTATGATATATAAGCTAACATGCTAACTCCCCCTTTGTCATTATCGAAAGGAAGGGATGAATAATATTTCAATCAAATAATTTTACATTAATCAATCTTTCAATTTTTATATGATGCAAACAAGCCATAAATGCAAAGAATTAATGAAAGATATCAATATGAAACATCAACAAGGATCAAGAGATATCATTCATGGTTCACAAATGTCCTTTTTCAACAAAATCAAGATCAAGATTCAATGATTCATCCTAAAGCAAATTTTCTCTTATATCAATTTTTAATTATCACATAAGGTGTATAAAACAAAGAAATCATGTCATTTCTATATCATGAAGGATATAATCACTAGGCTCAAGAAGAACATGATTCATCATAAAAGATATCAAGATCGCATTTCATAAAGAAGGATTTCAATCATCAAGATATCAAGATCATGACTTCATAAGAAAAATTTCAGAATTATAATTTCAAGAAATCAAAATCATGATTCATGAAACTCATTCAAGTAATCAAAATCACGAGATTCATAAAAAACATGGATAGTCTTGGATTGTTTTCCTCTTTAGTGAATAAATAAGATGAAAGAATCATAGAGGAAAATTATTTCGATTGCTATTAAAAATATCTCAAGTTATCAACATCACATTAAAAAGATATTTCAAAAAGATATATCGATAAGTGATTCATTTGTATCATTTCATTCGAATTCATGATTCAAATGGAAGGTTCTCCTCTTTAGTAAATAAAAAGGAATTATAGGAGAACAAAATGAATTAAGAGAGATAGAACATGATTGAAGCATTGAAGCATAATTCATATTTAAAATGTATCTTATGTCATAAATATGAATCAAGTATTTGTCAAATCTGAAATCATCCTTAAATTCACATTCAGTAAATTCATACATGACAAGCATAGATTCATGAATTTCTTATTGAAAAATTGATAAGATTGAGATAGATGATTGCATTTCATTTTTACAAGTTTCTATTCATATGGTTTATTTCTCATAAGCATGCTCAAAAATCTTTTATACAAAAATGATCATCTTGTAAATTTGAAACAAGATTTTGTTAAAGCCATTAAGACCAAATGCATGAAACACAAAACATCATGATAGTGCATTTTCTCATTTTATGTGTTTCACTCTAAGTTAGTTGTTTTCATACAAGTATGTTCATGTTTTTATATAGATTTGAAAAACAAGTTTCAAGAGAAATCATTAAAACCAAAAACATGATACACACATTTATTTTCAAAACATTGATTATGATTATTTTCATGAGATTCACAAAATTCATGAAATGATTTCATTAATCTCAATAGAATAGAAAATGCATTTCCATTTCATGCAATTAATTTCATGTGAGCATGTTCAAGTCTTTTATAAAAACATGTATAAACATTTAAAAATGAGACATAAGTTTCATCATAAAATCAATTAAGACTCATTAATCCAAGATAGAAGTTTTCAAATCATAAGCATGATACACACATATATCATTAAAAGACTTTCAAGAAATTCATACATAGATATGTATCATGTTTAAAACCGAAAACCGATAAGGAAAGTATACATGGAATTATGTCATCATAAAATGTCCTCTTAATTTGACATGAAAACGATTAGACCAAAAGCACGTTAATCCAAAACATAGAGTTTCAAATCAACATTACTTCAAAAACTCATGCATGTTATAAAATCGTCAAGCATCATGTTTAGAATGGAAAACCAATGTAACTCATCAAGATACATATGCATGGATTAGTTCTATTTGTTAGGATCAGAGAGGCACTAAGAGGAGGGGGGGGGGGTGAATTAGTGCAGTGGATTAAAACTCGTAAGTTTGAAACCGATTTCATAAATAGCTAGTTCGTATGGAGATTTCGATTCGACGAAAGATGACTTAGTTGAAGTAGCTTGAGTAAAGGAGATGGAAATCGAACGATTTGCAGCTAAGTAGAGAAACGATTCAGAAATTTAAACACTCACACATTCAAGAAAATCATGATGTATAGTGGTTCGGCCAAATGACCTATATCCACTTTTGAAGCCTTCTCTGATGAGGCTCTCAACTTCCGCTAGTAAATCTCATTGAAGGGGAAGGACCAAATACCCCTCTTACAATCCTTTTACAAGTGGTTCACACTCTTATATATTTTTAAAGAGAAAGAGGAAGGTGAACACTAGCTATCAAAAACAAGGCTTTGCCAATGCTTTTTCTCAATTCTAACTCTCAAAAGGGTACCCTTTCAGTTGAGAAAGGAGGGGTATTTATAGACCCAAAGAGGATTCAAATTTGGGCTCCAAATTTGAATTCTTTTTGGGTTTCCTGGTGCTGGCGGTGCCATCGCCTGTTAGTGTCAAACTGACAATGTATTGGGCGGTTCCACCGCCCAGGGCAATAATACCATCGCCCAAGCTCTCGGCCACTAGATGGTTCGACCACCCAATATGGGCAGTTTCACTGCCTGGGAAATTCAGCAAAGCTGAATGGGTGCTATTTTAGCCCAAATCAGTCCAATAAGAGCCCGATTGGCCCCTACTAGATTTAAACATGATTATTTCCTAATCCTTATCCTAATTACGTACTAACTACAAAATTGAAACATAATTTTAAGTGATTTAAACCGACATTCTTCAAGTCTACTTCTGGTGAGCTTTCCGATGAAATTCCAGTGAACTTCCGACACTTCTTCGGATTTCTTCTGGTAGACTCCCAACAGGCTTTGGGATTTTGTGGCGAGCTCAACGAGTCTTTGGTAAGCTTCCAAACCTTCTCGATGATCTACGTGAACCTTCGATAATATTTTCGGTGAGCTTCTGAAACCTTCGGCAAGTCCTTGATTCTATCTCAGTTGGTTCCGGCAACACTTCCGACGATCCTTCAGACTTCCAGTGAACTCTCGAACTCCTAACGAACTTGACCTCGATAAATCGCGTTTACTCAATTCTAACTCTCAAAAAGGTTGCTCTTTCTACTGAGAAAGGAGGGGTATTTATAGACCTAAAGAGGATTCAAATTTAAGCTCTAAATTTGAATTCTTTTTGGGTTTCTCGGTGCTGGCGGTGCCACCGCTTGTCAGTGTCAGACTGACAATGTACTAGGCAGTTCCACCGCCCAAGGCAGCGGTGCCACCGCCCAGTCTCTCGAGTGCTAGGCAGTGCCACTGCCCAGGCTCTCGGCCTCTAGGTGGTTCCACCGCCTAATCCATTCAGCAAAGCTGAATGGGGGCCCTATTTTAGGCCCAAATCAGTCCAATAAGAGCTCGATTGGCCCCTACAAGATTTAAACAAGATTATTTCTTAATCTTTACCCTAATTATATACTAACTATGAAATTAAAACATAATTCAAAGTGATTTAAATTGATATTCTTCAAGTCTACTTCCGGCAAGCTTTTCTGCGAAATTTCGGTGGACTTCCGTCACTCCTTCGGATTTCTTTTGATGGGCTCCCAACAGGCTCTCGGATTTTATGACAAGCTCAACGAGTCTTTGGCAAGCTTCCAAACCTTCTTAGTGATATCCACGAACCTCCGACGATCTTTCCGGCGAACTTTCAAAACCTTCGGCAAGTCCCTGATTCTATCTCGGTTGGTTCCGGCAACACTTTCGATGATCCTTCAGACTACCGGTGAACTCTCAAACTCCTGGCGAACTTGACCTCAGTAAATCGCTTTATGTTTTCATCCCATTGTAGTTAATCCTACATACTTATCTTAACAATATGGATTAGAACAAATAATTCATCAATTGACTTCATCATCAAAATTCAAGATTCAACAATCTCCCCCTTTTTGATGATGACAATCAATTGATGATGGAGTTAATCTTAACTCTCCCTATCTATATGTCATATCATGAGAAAGTAAAAACACTTGAATTCAATCTTTTGAATTCAAGCCGAAACTAATAAGTTTCATTTATCGTCAAGCTTAATAAGCATGCTTTAGCATAAATACGAAATTTCCTATTTTTCTTAATGAAAATAATGTCAAGATATAACACCTATAAATATTCATCATTACAACAAGAGATATCAATTATTAATTAAAATATGACAATATCAAATGATATCAAGAAAAGTGCTCAATATCAAGGCATGATATCAAATGAAATAATAGCTTATCTCAAGAAAATTTACATTTTAAGTATTTGAGATATATTGTAATACATTGCGATGCTTTTAAGCATAGAAATAATTTTTGATTTTAAGGCATGGCAAAAGCAATTTGCAATATGAACCGTATAAGTTATTGCGATGTAATATGATACATTAAATCATTTTTCATTCCATCATATTACTATATATAAGTCATTATCATCAATTTCATAATTTTCTCGCCCTTTGTCATCAACAAAAAAGGAGGTAAAGAATTCATGCATTACTCCGAAAAAAAAATCTTCATTTATCAAGCTATGAGTAGGAGATATCAAGATATGATCAATTTATGAGTAGGAGATATCAAAATTTGATTAATCATCAACTTGGCATTTATGACACCATGAAGTAAAACATGCTTAAAGTAGGTGGAGGGAGCATGAAATCAATCATTTAAGGAAGATATCAAATCATACAAAATATTACAAAAATATGAAAGCGTCATCAAATGTTATGATCGAAAGAAAAAATTCAAGAGATGTCATTCAAAATCCGAGTAGATGATATGAAAGTAACATACAACATCATACTTAGAAGTATTTCAAAAATATGTCCATAGTAGTCATAAGGTTTACAAAACAAGAGTTAAAGGCAACAACTATTCTTCAGGAGGAATTCCAAAATGCCTATACAGGCGATCTATCTTCCGGTTCATCTGTCATACTTCCTTTAAAATTTTAACTTGCTGTAAGTTGATTTGATCTTGCTGTGATTTGATTTGATTTGATTTAATACTAACATGATTGGATCTTCAATGGATGGAGCAGGAGCTAGCTTGGATGGTGCTGGATCAAAGGGACTAGGCGGAGGAGATTCACTTCCCCTAATGACTGGTGTTTCAGGTCGCTCTACTGGTGGGGGAGCTAGATCAATCCTTCTAGGTTGCCTAATCCATATACCATTTCTAAAGGTGCATCTAAGTCTCTTGAGGAGGTTTCTATTGATAGTGTTATATCTGTCGACTTGTATTATTTCCTCATCGGGTGACACACAAATATCATATGCAAGTATTAATCTAGTGACCAACCCACCATATGATAACATTAAGTCTCTAGAGATAATTTCCATCATATGTTGCCAGATCAAGTATCCACAATAGTTATTTTGTCTGGTCATAATCCAATATATGGTGCTTAACTCTAGCATACTAATCTTCATGGTGATATTGTTTATGAAGAAGGATGCTTATGATGATGTGATGAAGAATTTTTGAATTAAAGGGTAACAAGTGCTCGTAGCTTTTAGGAACAATGCCTAGGTTAGGATTTGCAAAAATCATTTCTAAAGCCTCGGAGTGGGTTGCTCCGATTGCATCCATATCCCATTGGCCTCTGAAATAACAACCCCTATCCTTTTCTTCAATTCCAATTAGCTCACATATCATATGATCAAAATTTTGAATTTCGATTCCTAAAAGATAGGTAGTCAAGCTATCATTTTCCACACTCAAGTTTGCGTAGAACAACTTAACCAACCTAGGGTAAATCGGTTCATCGATTTGTAAGATAGGTAAGACATCTAAATCAGCAAACCATCTAATAGGATCTAGGTTTCTTAGTTCACCTAGATCAACATATTTTCCCTTATGTATAGCTTTTGATTTGAAATTGGGGTACCTTAGAGCTACTTCATTAGATCTAAAGAGGATTGGGTTATAGGAATCTCCTTCCAACCTTTTCCCTTTGCCTCTAGATGATCTCTTAGGAGCCATATCTAGTCATGATGATGGATCAAGAAGAAACATTAAAAAATAGACCAAGTAATGTGAAGAGAAGAGAAAATTTCAGATTTTACCTTGTTTGAGTTTCCTTGGAAGGTGAAGATCTTGATTCAAGAAGAACCTTTTTCTTAGGCTTTTAGAGGGAGAAAATGGGGTGTGAAGAGGATTAGAGGGCTTTGGAGGAGGAGGAGGAGAAATTTTTTGGGTTGGGGGCGGTTCCACCGCCAACCCTAACCCACCCCTTAAATATAGGGGTGTTCGGGCGGTGCTACCGTCAGTTCTGGTGGTGCCACTGCTGGCACAAAAAAAAAAAAATTCATTTTGTTTTCAGAAGTTTTAATATGTTGATTTAAGATAGGATGATGTCTTAGATCACTCTTTAAAATACAAAATTGAAAAGAAGAAGGCAAATCCATGAAAGCCGAAATTTTGAAAAAGACATATAGTGAAGCTCATTCATGAGGACAATTCAACATACCTAATTCCCTTCTAATAAAGTCAAATTATTCTTTATTTAAGATTTTTATGAAAATATCCACTAATTGATGTTTTGTATCAATAAATTCTAGAGTAACATCATTACTATTGACATGATCTCATATAAAGTGATGCCTAATGTCAATATGCTTAGTTCTAGAGTATTGAATAGGATTTTTGATCAGACAAATAGCACTTGTATTATCACATTTTATGGAAATATTCTTTAAATGAATTCCATAATCTTCTAATGTATTTTTCATCCAAATAACCTGTGCACAACATGCACTTGCAGCTATGTATTCAGCTTCGACCGTAGATAGTGCAATCGAGTTTTGTTTCTTAGAAGACCAAGAAACGAGTGCATGTCCTAATAATTGGCATGTTCTGGATGTGTTTTTTTTATCTATTCTACATCTGCCAAAATCGGCATCCGCATAAGCTATTAAATCAAGGTTATCGGATTTTGGATACCATAATCCTAGATTAGGAGTACCTTTAAGATATCTAAGAATTATTTTAACAGTTTTAAGATGAGATAGCTTAGGATTAGCTTAAAATCTCACAGAAAGTCCTACGCTAAACATGATATCTGGTGTAGTCGCGGTAAGATAAAGTAAGCTATCTATCATTCCCCTATATGTCTTTTGATCAAAATTTTCTCCACTTTCATCCAAATCTAACTTAGTGGAAGTACTCATAGGAGTATTTATAGCTTTTGAACCATTCATGTTAAATCTTTTTAACAATTCTAATGTATATTTAGATTGAATAAGAAATATGTCATTACTAAGTTGTTTAATTTGTAATCCTAGAAAGAAGGTTAATTCTCCCATTAGGCTCATTTCAAATTTATGACTCATACACTTGGCAAATGATTCACATAGTGATTCATCCGAAGAACTAAAAATAATATCATCAACATAAATTTAAATAATAAGAAAATTATTTTCAAAATATTTGATAAACAATATAGTAACAACCTTGCTTTTTGTAAAATTATTTGAAATAAGAAAGGAGCTAAGCCTTTTGTACCAAGCTCTAGGAGCTTGTTTTAGCCCATAAAGAGCCTTAGTTAATTTAAACACATGATTAGGAAGAAGAGAATTTTAAATCCGGGAGGTTGTTCAATATACACTTATTCGGAAATAAAACAATTTAAGAAGGCACTTTTGACATCCATTTGAAATAATTTAAAATCATTACAACTAGCATAGGCAAGGAGCATCCTAATGGCTTCTAATCTTACTACAGGAGCAAAGGTCTCTTCGTAATCGATACCTTCTTCTTGGTTGAAACTTTTGGCCACTAGTCTAGTCTTATTTCTAACCACGATACTGTATTCATCTTGCTTGTTTCTAAAGACCCATTTAGTACCAATAACTAAATGGTCATTAGGTCTAGGAACAAACTTCCATACCTCATTCCTTTCAAATTAATTCAATTCTTCTTGCATTACAATAACCCAAGAATCATCTTTCAAGGCATCGTCAATGCACTTGGGTTCAATTTTAGAAAGAAAAGCGGCATGGGCATAAAAATTTTTAAAAGAAGAACAAGTTTGAACTCCTTTCGATGTCTCCTATAATTAACTCCTTAGGATGGACATCTACATACTTCCATTCCTTGGGTAAGGAAATTTGGGAAGAAAATGCATCCAACATTTTGAGGAGAGGGTTCAAACAAATTCAAATCATTAAAACCAAGATCATCATCAAAACTACATGAATAGACTCTTCTATAACTAGGGTTTTTTGTTAAAAACCCAAAAAGCTTTAGAAACGAAAGAGTAACCAAGAAAGATGCCTTCATCGGATTTAGCATCGAATTTTCCTATGGCATTCTTTTCATTCAAGATAAAGCATTTGCAATCGAAAACTTTAAAGTAAGAAATATTGAGTTTTTTATTATTCCATAATTCATATGAAGTCTTAGATAGAGATGGTTTTACTAGAACTCTATTCATGACATAGCAAGTCGTGTTCACGGCTTCAGCCCAAAAATATTTGGGTAAATTATATTCATTTAACATGGTTCTTGCCATTTCTTGTATATTTCTATTTTTTCTTTCCATGACTCCATTTTGTTGAGGATTCCTCAGAGTAGAGAAGTTATGGTTATATCCATTTATTTCATAAAAATTTTGGAAGTCATGGTTTTGAAATTCACTACCGTGATCACTCCGAATTGATGAAATCATGAAACCTTTTTCGTTTTGAGTAAGTTTATAAAATTTAGAAAAATATTTGAAACAATCACTTTTGTGAGCCAAGAAATAGGTCCAAGTGTATCTACTATAGTCATCCACAATTAAGAAGGCATATTTGCTACCTCCTAATCTTGTTATGTAAATTGGTCCAAATAAGTCCAAATAGATTAATTACAATGGTCTAGTGGTGCTAATTTGATTATTTAGTTTGAAACTAGTTTTTATTTATTTTCTTAATTGACACGCATCACACACTTTGTCCTTGACAAACTTCATATTGGGAATCCCTCGTACTAACTCTCTAGATGAAATCTTAGATATTAGTTTCATGCTTGCATAGCCTAATCTCCTATGCCAAAGCCAAGCATCATCATTCAAAACCGAAAAACACATTTCATTACTTAGTTCATCAATATTAATGGTATAGACATTGTTTTGTTTTAAAGCAATCATGGATATGTTATTGTTTGGTTTTTCAATGATACAAACATTATATTCAAATCTAACAACATAACCTTTATCGCATAATTGACTAATGGTTAAAAGATTATATTTTAGTCCATCAACTAGCAACACATCATCAATTGAAAATTTTGATTTGTTACCTATGGTTCCCTTGCCAATGATTTTACCCTTGTTATTGTCTCCAAATGTGACATACACTTCTTCTTTGCTAGTGAGAATAGAGAAATGAGATGGATCTCCAATCATGTACCTTGAGCATCCACTATCAAGGTACCATCTCTTGCTCCTAGATTGTGAGTTTGTCTATAAAAGAGGATGGTTTTAGGTACCTATTTGATTTGAGTGCTCCACAAATTGATCTACTAATTTTGTAATTTAATATTAAATTATTTATGATTCCTTTAGGAACCCATATCAATTTATATGGACTAATTTTCTTAAATAGACATTTGTAAACAATATGTCCAGTTTTACTGCAAAAATTTTATTTCAAATGGGGTGATACATGCAATGTGGGTCCTTTAATGAAGGTGGTGGGATTTCGGTGAGATCCACTCACAAATCTAATTCCACTTCTATTTCCAACGTGACCCTTGTTTGCAAGGATCATGTCCAAGCCCTTGCTATCGACCTTAAACTTGTTTAGGGTCTCTTTAAGTAGTAAGTTCTCATTTTTGATTACTTCTAAGTGTTAACACTTAGAGCATGGGAGTAAAGAAGGAATTTGAAGACTATCGAACTTATTTTGTAATAAAATATACTCTTTCTTTAATAAATCGGACTTCTTACTAATAGTTCTACATTCATCAAATAATTCATGAAAAGCGATAGAAAGTTCATCGAACGATAACTCTTCATTAAATAACTTACTAACTTCTTCTCCTAAGGCTATTAGTGTGAAGTTGGCCTCTTTTTGTTGCTTGCTTCTTCATCCTCGGAGTCACTTGAATCATCCCATGTAGCCTTCAATGCTTTCTTCTTCTTTGGTTGCTTCTTCTTGGCTTGGGGGCATTTATTTTTGAAGTGCCCTGGCTTCTTGCACTCGTAGCAAATGACTTGGTCCTTTTTACGTTCAAGTTTGTTTTTAGTGTCATTTTAAAATTTGTTCTTTCTTATAAATTTTTGAGTTAAAAGTGCAATGTCATTGTCACTGTCCTTATCACTTGATGTTCCTTTCAAGTGATCTTCTTGTGTTCTTAGTATCATATCCTTCTTATTCTTTGGAAGGGGGTTCTCAAGCTCTCTATGAGCATGACACGTCATTTCGTAGGTCATTAGAGACCCAATAAGTTCTTCGAGAGGAAAAGTTTTAAGATCCTTGGCCTCTTGGATGGCTGTAACTTTTGGATCCCAACTCTTTGGAAGGGATCTTAAAATTTTAGTTATAAGTTCAAAATTAAAAAAATCTTTACCAAGTGCTTTGAGTCCATTGATGTCATCCGTGAAGCGGGTGTATATGTCTCCGATGGACTCACTTAGCATTATTCGAAAAAGTTCATAGGAATGCACAAGAATGTTGATTTTGGACTCTTTCACTCGGCTAGTGCTTTCATGAGTGATCTCAAGAGTACACCAAATATCAAAAGCCGATTCACAAATCAAAACATGATTAAATTTATTTTTGTCAAGAGCGCAAAATAAGGCATTCATAGCCTTTGCGTTTAAAGCAAAAGTCTTCTTTTCCAATTTATTCCATTCGCTCATTAGAAGAGAAGATTTTTTAAAACCATTTTCGACGATGCTCCAAAGCTCAAAATCCATGGAAATAAGAAAGATCCTCATACGAGTCTTCCAATATGTATAATCCAACCCATTAAACATAGGTGGACATGTAATGGAGTGACCCTCTTGCATGCCGGAATAAGCCATCTCTCTTGGGTTTTAAACCAAATATGAGAGTGAACCTTGCTCTGATACTAATTGTTAGGATCGGAGAGGCACTAAGAGGGGGTGAATTAGTGTAGCGGATTAAAACTCATAAGTTTGAAACTGATTTCGTTAATAGCTAGTTCGTATGGAGACTTCGATTCGATGAAAGATTATTAGGGATCGAGCGACACTAAGAGGGGGGGTGAATTAGTGCAGCGGTAAGGAACGATAAATTTTCAACGATTTGAACAAGTTTCAGAAACTTCGTACGGTGAAAACATCGTTTTGTATTATGAAAGTCGTATCGGTGGAATCATATAAGAAAAGCTCTAACTTAAAGATGTTTGTAAAGATGAGAAGTAGAGCATCAAATTAAGTGGAAAGGGTTTGTAGCAAAGTAAATAGCAAGAATGTAAATGCAAACCAGATTTTTATAGTGGTTCGGTCATCCGACCTACATCAAATCCCGATTCCTCTTGCTTGAGGCCACCGGCTTTCCACTAGCTATCCTCCTTCCAATGGGCGAGGATGAACTCCCTCATAGCACCTCTCCTTTTGATGGGCTTAGGAGATAATCCTTACAAGTACTCTTACCCCTCTCTTGGACTAGAACACTCTTAAGACTTAGAGGGAAGATTTGACACACTTTCAAGAGAGTTTCCTCATCTTTTTTTCAGTTCTAGACCCTCTTTCATTCAAGAATGTGAGGGGTATTTATAGCCTTAAGAGGATTCAAATTTGGAGCCCAAATTTGAATTACCTCGGTTTTCCTGATTTTGGCGGTATTGGAAGGTGCCACCGCCCATCCAGCAGTGCCACCGTTGGTCCCCTCGGGTGCTGGGCGGTGCCACCGCCCCAGCCAGGCGGTGCCACTGCTTGGCTCTTGGCCACTGGGCGGTGCCACCGCCCAGGTCATTTCAACACATTGGTTTCGGTCGAAAGCTCGGCCAAAACCGGTCCAAATGAAGTCCAAATTGGCCCAAATTTGGTTTATAGGATTAATACCTAATCCTAAACCAAATTATGTGTTAACTAAAAATTTTAAAGATATTTTTTAAGCTATTATAAAGTCCACAAGATAAGACTTCTTTCAGAGAGCTTTTGGCAAACTTCTAACGAGAGTCCGATGACCCCTTGGAAACCATTCTGTAGACTCCCGGCAAGCTTCCGGACTTCACGATGATCTTAGCGCATTCCAACGAGCTTCATTGGCAAGCTCCAATCTTTCTTGGCAAGCTCCAATCTTTCTTGGCAAGCTCCATGAACTTCCGACAAACTTTTCGGTGAACTTTCAAAAACCCTTCGGCAAGCTCCCTACTCGTTCTCGGCCGGTTCCAGCAACACTCCCAATGAATCTTCGGACTTCCATCGAACTCTCAAACTCCCAACCATCCATCACACTTGTCTTCTGGCACTTTGTTTCACTTTACGTCTTCATCGCTATCATAGTTAATCCTACACACACACAAACAAACATTCTACTTCGATCTAGACAGTTATTACAACGTGAATTAACATTCAGTTGCCCGGCACGTCATTGGTCGGTGCTTCATCCGATTCTTCGGCACATCGTCCTCTCTTGCGATCCGTTGCCCAATCGGTGGTTGACCTCCACAATCCCGATATCCTTGGTGCAACACGCTCTTCTTGGCCCGATGCCCGACGTACGAAGCCTTCTGTCGATTATCAATCGAACCTCTGGCTCGACATCCAATATCCTGACATGATCACTTCCGGCACAACGTTAATTCCTCCAGTGTCAACTGTCTAATCCTGATCGATAGTAGGCCTACGTAACTCAAAATGCAATTAAACAATAAACCACAATTAATTAGCTTTATCATCAAAATCCGAGATTCAACAATCTCCCCCTTTTTGATGATGACAACTAATTGATGACTAACGGAGTTAACCTTAACTCTCCAGAGTTTAACCAAACTCCCCCTATCAATATGCCATTGATAGAACACTTGGATTATTCCAAATCCAAGCAACATTCATCACTCATGTTAAGAGAATACATCGAACCATCATGCAAATATATAAAATATTCAATCAATACATGAAGTCATCAATCTACTTCTCTCCCTATGTCATCAACAAAAAAGAGAAGTAATCATCATAGCTAGTTTAAAAGATATGCAAGTTTTACAATCATACTAGCTAAATTTTCATCAATATTCAACATTCAATCATGGCAAGTTTTTCAAGGATGTCCAAGCATAGCAATCCATCACTTGCTTCTTACAATTTATCATTGTAAGTTTGCACTTTGCTTTTGTAGCATGCTAGCAACATTTAAAATGTTCATGATAGGATATTCCTTCATTTCAATGATCGAGCTAGGAAATTTTTTATTGAAGTTGCAAGCTAGCAATAAATCTTCTCCCCCTTTGTTTTTATCGAAAAGAATAGGAGGATCAAATACAAAGATTTTCTTTTACATCCTCTTTTCATATCATTTATCAACTTCCATTAATAAAAAATATTCATCAATATTTAAAGTATGACATATAGGAGAAGAAGTCATATAGGAGAAAATTTTTTGATTCATCATAATTCAAAAGTTCAAGGCAATAGATTCAAAGAATTCATGAAAGATATCAATAAGGATTAATTCATGAATACCAAAGATATGATTCATGGTTCATTAAAATTTTTCTTAACAAGATCAAGATGAAGATTCATGAGATAAAAAGAGCAATTTTAAACATTCTCATCAAGAACACATTTTAAAATATTTCAAGTATCAAATATTGAAATATCAAAATTTACATTGTTTTCTTCCTTTAACAACTTTTCACATCATTTAAATTTGTATCAATCAATCATTCAATCATATCATGTAATGAAAGATATCAATATGAAAAATCAACAAGGATCAAAAGATATCATTCATGATTCATAACCATTCATTTTAGCAAGATCAAGATCATGATTTTAAAATAAATTCTAAACATATAGTTCCAAGAAATCAAAATCATGATTCAGAAATACTTTCTTTATCATCAATTTTCAATTCATGATAAAGGGTATACAATCAAGAATCATGATATATATAAAAAATAGCATTCTCATAGATCAAGTCATGATTCAATGATTCATCATAAAGAAAATTAATTTTCAATCATCACACAAGGAAGTCATGTCATTAAAGATCAATTCATGAATAAACAAAATTTATATATATTTGTCATGAAGAAAATCTTGATTTACATGTAGGAGTTTTCAAATCATCATGATCATGATTTCATAAATAGAATCTCAAATATATAGTTCCAAGAAATCAAAATCAAGTCATGATTCATGATGTTAACATGCTTTCTTTCCCTTTTTGTCTTTAAAGAAGGAAATAAAGGGAAAGGGAATAATATAAATTTTGTTTTACATCAATGTTCAAATCATCACAAAAGGCATATAAGGTAAGGAAATCATGTCATTTTTATATCATGAAAGATGTGATGTCAGGGCTCATGATTCATTTGATAGTAAAAGCAACAACTTGATTTATACATGATAGATCTAAATTCATCATGAATCATAAAAATAATTTCAAGTATCACTTATTGATATATCAAGACTTGAATTGTTTTCCTCTTTAGTAAATGAAAAAGGAAGCAATCATAGAGGAAGGTATTTCAATTTGCAAAAATATCTCAAGTCAAGAATTCAAGGTTATGATTTCAAGAGATCAAGAGAGGAGTCATAAAATTATTCAAACTCATTTTGTCAACTCAAAACTCCTAATCAAATCAAAAATATTTTTGAGATTCACAACATGAATGAGTGATTATCAACTTTTTAGAGATTGCAAAATGATAAATAGATTTTTGATAAACACTTATTATCAAATCATCAATTTCATAATTCATTTAGAAGGTTCTCCTCTATGGTAAATAAAAGGAAATATAGAAGAACAAAATAAATTAAGGGAGATAGAACATGATTGAAGCATGATTCAATTTTAAAATGTGTCTTATGGCATAAATACAAATCAAGCATTAGTCAAAACCGGAATCATCCTCAAAATCTCATTCAATAAATTCATACATGATAAGCATGGATTCATGAATTTCCTATAGAAAAATTGATAAGATTGATATAGAGGATTGCATTTTGTTTTTATATGTGATTTGCTTCTTATAACCATGCATTTTCCCTTAATAAAAATAAACGTCAACATTCAAGACGAAAAGGCAAATTGTCATTAAGTCGAATCACATTAAGCATGTGGTACTTTCCAAAAAGATTCGATTCAAGAGATCTACATGGATTCATCAAGACCGAAAACTTTAGAGATAGAAAAATTTTCAAGAATCATGCATTTTATTTTTATAATTTACTTCAAATAAGCATGCCTTTGTCTTTTAATGTCAAATAAAATAGAAATATCAACATTCAACATCGAAAGACAAACTTCATTATAAAAATTGTCAAGACAACAATATAGCACATTATGAGATTCAATTTATCATGATAATGTATTTCATTTTGTTTCAAACAAGTGTGCTCATGTTTCAAAAGATGAGTATCAAATTTAAGACCAAAACATGAGTTTGTCATCAAGATATGATATCACAAAGTCATTAAGCATGATAACAAACTTTTAATATTTTCATTTCAATGATGATTTCATAATGTATGTTCAAACATTTATATGGAACCCATCATTGTATAAATTCAAAATACAAGTTTGTCATTAAACCCATTAAGATCAAATGCATCAAAATCTTTCATTCAAATATTTTAATAAGAGCAACATAAATTGATTACAAGTGAGCATGTATCAACTTTTCAAAGCAAGATGTAAGTTTTGTCATAAAGACTGTTAAGACCAAACACATCAAAAATAAAAGATCATGATTAAAATATTTTTAACTTTCATATTTTATTTTATGTGGTTGATCTTATATATATGCATGTTCAAATTTTCATGTAAAAATGAAATCATCAATATGCTTGCTTCTATCTTTTAATCATATTTGGTATGCAAGCATTATATTGAAACATGCTATTAATTTTTTGTGTCAAAAATCATGCATCTTGTTTGAAATCAAAAGCAATGTAAAATCATCAAGATTCATGAATTTATCATGATCATACGTATGGAGCATTTTCATTTATCGAGTAAGATTTCACATAAGCATGCCCAAAAACTTTTTGCATGAAAGATATGTATCAAGTTTAAAGCCAAAAAGTGATACGAAAATCATCAAGATTCATGGATTCGTTATGAATATATTATTTCAAAATATGAGATTTCAAGTCATCAAGTATGATACCATCAATAAGCATATTTTCATAATGCATCATCAAAATCATTTTAATTCTTTCTTTTATTTGTTATAACAAGATGATCAATGCTCAAACTTTTGCTAAAATCATACATCATTTTAAAATTTTGAAAAATAATTTTTATCATGAAAATCACCAAGTCCAAATATAATACAAGGCAGCATCAAAACCACATTTCTTTCATTTGGAAAATTTGTGGGTTGGGTCTTTATAATTGATTTCATGAAGACATGTATCAATAAAAATTTCATCATAAAAAGGGTTAAAACCCATTAAGCCAAGATGAAAGTTTTCAAATTATAATCAAGATACATACATCTATCATCAAAAGATTTTCAAGAAATTCATACATAGATATGTATCATGTTTATGATTGAAAACCGATATGGAAAGTATACATAAAATTTCATCATCTCAAAATGTCATCTTAATTTATCATAAAAACAATTAGACCAAAAATACGTTAATCTACAACATAGAGTCAAATCAACATTACTTCAAAAACTAATGCATGTTACAAAATCATCAAGCATTATGTTTAGATACGAAAAGCAATATAAAACATCAAGATACACATGCATGGATTAATCCTAAGCATTATCACAAATCATGCATCATTCATATTTTTAATTTTTAAAAAATTACTAGAAAGGAAAAAGCATAAAAAAAAATCTACCAACTATTTCAAGCAACTCATGAAAGGATCATGTAATTTCAAAGTAATTCAAGGGAGTCAAGTTACTTACCTTATAGTCGAAGTCTGTTAAAGCCCAATTCGTCGTTTCGTCATTTGATTCTTCTTTGTGCTTCTTCTTCATCTTTGGCCTCTTCCTCCATTCAAGTTCATTGTTCATTTTAAATTTTTGTTTAATGAACTTATTAAGATTCATTAAAAATTCAATGTCCTCATTGTCCTCATCACTTGAGCTATCACTTAAGTGACATTCATTTTCCAAAGTTCCAAATCCTTCTTGTTCTTTGGAAGGTGGTTCACATGTTCATCAAGTTCCAAAAGTTCTAAGAATGACATTTCATAGGTTTTTAAAGACCCAATAAGTTCATCAATAGGATAGTTATTTAGATCTTTTGTTTCTTGTATTGTCATTACTTTAGGATCCCACCTTTTTGGAAGGGATCTTAAGATCTTATTTACAAGTTTAAAATCTGAAAAACATTTACCAAAAGCTTTTAGACTATTGATGATATCCGAGAAATGGGAGAACATGTCATCGATAGTCTCACTTGGTGCCATTCGGAAAACCTCAAAATTGTACATCAAAATATTAACTTTCGAGTCTTTGACTCTACTCATTCCTTCGTGCATGATTTCAAGAGTTCACCAAATGTCAAAAGCCGTTTCGTAGGTAGAAATTCAGTTGAACTCATTTTTGTCTAAAACACAAAATAAGGCATTCATAGCCTTTGCATTTAAAGAAAATGATATTTTCTCCAAATCCAACCATTCGTTCGTCGGTTTAAAGGAAAATTGAAATCCATTTTCAATGATGTTCCATAAGTTTAAATCGAGAGAAATCAAGAAAACTCTCATTTGAGTTTTTCAATATGTGTAGTCTGAACCATTAAAGAACGGTGGATGAAAAACCGAAAAGCCCTCTTGAAAGCCATGAAGAGCCATTTCTTACGGGTGTAAATCCGAATGAGAAATAACATGACTCTAATACCAATTGTTAGGGATCGAGCGGCACTAAGAGGGGGGGGTGAATTAGTGCAGCAGTAAGGAACGGTAAATTTTCAGTGATTTGAACAAGTTTCGAAAACTTCATACGGTGAAAACTTCATTTCGTATTATGAAAGCCGTATCGGTGGAATCATATAAGAAAAGCTCTAACTTAAAGATATTTGAAGAGATGAGAAGTAGAGCATCAAATTAAGTGGAAAGGGTTTGCAGCAAAGTAAATAGCAAGAACGTAAATGCAAACCAGATTTTTATAGTGGTTCGGTCATCCGACCTACATCCACTCCCGATTCCTCTTGCTTGAGGCCACCGGCTTTCTACTAGCTATCCTCCTTCCAACGGGTGAGGATGAACTCCCTCACAGCACCTCTCCTTTTGACGGGCTTAGGAGATAACCCTTACAAGCACTCTTACCCCTCTCTTGGACTAGAACACTCTTAAGATTTAGAGGGAAGATTTGACACACTTTCAAGAGAGTTTCCCCCTTCTTTTTTTCAGTTCTAGACTCCCTTTCATCCAAGAATTTGAGAGGTATTTATAGCCTCAAGAGGATTCAAATTTTTGGGCCCAAATTTGGAGCCTAAATTTGAATTGCCTCGGTTTTCCCGATTCTGGTGGTATTGGGCAGTGCCACCGCTGGTCCCCTCGGGTGCTGGGCGATGCCACCACCCTAGCCAGGTGGTGCCACCTCCTGGCTCTTGGCCACTAGCCGATGCCACCACCTAAGTCATTTCAGCACACTGGTTTCGGCCGAAAACTCAGTCGAAATCGGTCCAAATGAAGTCCGAATTGGTCCAAATTTGGTTTATAGAATTAACACATAATTCTAAACCAAATTATGTGCTAACTAAGAATTTTAAAGATATTTTTTAAGCTATTACAAAGTCCACAAGATAAGACTTCTTTCGGAGAGCTTTCGTTAAACTTCCAGCGGTCTTCCGACGACCGCTTGGAAACCATTCTGTGGACTCCCAGCAAGCTCTTAGACTTCACGATGATCTTGGCGAGTTCCAATGAGCTTCATTGGCAAGCTCTGATCTTTCTTGGCAAGCTCCGTGAACTTCCGATAAACCTTTCGACAAACTTCCGAAAACCCTTTGGTAAGCTCCCTACTCGTCTACTCGTTCTCGGTCGGTTCTGGCAATACTCCCAACGAATCTTGGGACTTCCGTCGAACTCTCGAACTCCCAACCATCCATCATACTTATCTTCCGGTACTTTATTTCACTTTACGTCTTCATCGCTATCATAGTTAATCTTACACACCCAAACAATCATTCTACTTTGATCTAGATAGTTATTACAATGCGAATTGATATTCAGTTGCCCGGCACGTCATTGGTCGGCGCTTCGTCCGATTCTTCGGCACATCATCCTCTCTTGCGATCCGTTACCGAATCGGTGGTTGACCTCCGCAACCCCGATATCCTTGGCGCAACACGCTCTTCTTGGCCCGATGCCCGACGTACGAAGCCTTCTACCGATTATCGATCGAACCTCTGGCTCGACATCCAATATCCTGACATAATCACTTCTGGTGCAACGTCAATTCCTCCAGTGTCAACTATCTAATCCTGATTGATAGTAGAGCTGCGTAACTCAAAACGCAGTTAAATAATAAACCATAATCAATTAGTTTCATCATCAAAATCCGAGATTCAACAAAGATGACTTAGTTGAAGTAGCTTGAGTAAAGGAGATAGAAACCGAATGATTTGCAGCTAAATAGAGAAACGATTTAGAAATTTAAACACTCACACATTCAAGAACACCACGATGTATAGTGGTTCGGTCAAATGACCTACATCCACTTTTTAAGCCTTCTCCGATGAGGCTCCCAACTTCCACTAGCAAATCTCGTTGAAGGAGAAGGATCAAATACCCCTCTTACAACCCTTTTACAAGTGGTTCACACTCTTAAAGATTTTTTAAAGAGAAAGAGGGAGGTGAACACTAGCTATCAAAAATAAGGCTTTACCAAAGCTTTTTCTCAATTTTAACTCTCAAAAGGTACCCTTTCAGCTGAGAACGGAGCGGTATTTATAGTCCTAAAGAGGATTCAAATTTAGGCTCCAAATTTAAATTCTTTTTGGGTTTTCCGATGCTGGCTGTGCCACCTCCTGTCAGTGGTAATGCCACCGCCTGTCAGTGTCAGACTGACAATGTACTAGGTGGTTCCACCGCCCAGGGCAATGGTGCCACCGCCTAGGCTCTCGGGTGCTGGGTGGTGCCACTACCCCAGTCTGGGTGGTGCCACCGCCCAGGCTCTCGGCCACTAGGCGGTTCCACCGCCTGGGCCATTCAGCAAAGCTGAATGGGCCCTATTTTAGGCCCAAATCAGTCCAATAAGAGCCCGATTAGCCCCTACTAGATTTAAACAAGATTATTTCCTAATCCTTATCATAATTACATTCTAACTATGAAATTGAAACATAATTCTAAGTTATTTAAACTGACATTCTTCAAGTCTACTTCTTGTGAGCTTTTCGGTAAAATTCCGGTGGACTTCTGAGATTCCTTCGGATTTCTTCTAGCGAACTCCTAGCAGGCTCCCGGAATTTGTAGTGAGCTCAATGTGTCATTGGCAAGCTTTTGAACCTTCTCAGTGATCTCCGTGAACCTCCGACAATCTTTCCGGTGAACTTCTGAAACCTTTAGCAAGTCCCTGATTCTATCTCGGTTATTCCGGCAACACTTCCGATGATCCGTCAGACTTCCGATGAACTCTCGAACTCCCGACGAACTTGACCTCGGTAAATCGCTTTTTGTTTTCATCCTATCATAGTTAATCCTGCACACTTATCTCGATAATATGGATTTAAACAAATAATTCACCAATTGACTTCATCATCAAAATCCAAGATTCAACACTATTAGGTGTACACACATTATCACACATCATACAATCATCGTTCAAACTTTTATTTTTCAAAAATTCTCGAAGAAAAAGCAGGATTATTTTTTAAAGTAATTTTTTTATTTCCTACCAACTAAACTAAGCACTCATGAAAATTTTCAAGTAATTTCATAAAGTAAAGGAACTTTGGTTAAGTTGCTTACCTTGTAGTCGAAGACCATCAAAGCCCAATTTGCCATTTTGCTTTCGGATGCTCTTGATTCGCCCTTGGGTGTCTTCCTCTTCTTTGGCCTCTTCCTTCATTCAAGTTCATTTTTTATTTCAGATTTTTGTTTAATAAACTACTTAAGTTTTAATGTTCGAAGTTCAAGTTCATCGTTGTCCTCATCACTTGAGTCATCACTCAAGTGACATTCATTTGTCTAAAGTTTCAAATCCTTCCTATTCTTTGGAAGGTGGTTTATATGTTTATCATGTTCAACATGTTCCAAGAAACTCATTTCATATGTCATTAGAGTGTCAATGAGTTCTTCAATAGGATAATCATTTAAATCTTTAGTTTCTTGTATCGTCATTACTTTAGGATCCCACCTTTTTAGAGGGGATCTTAAATCTTGTTAGTGAGTTCAAAATTTGAAAAACATTTACCAAGAGGTTTTAGAGTATTGATGACATCCAAGAAACGGGAGAACATATCATCAATAGTCTCACTTTGTGACATTCGGAAAAGCTTAAAATCGTGCATAAGGATATTAACTTTCGAGTCTTTGACTCTACTCGTTCCTTTGTGTGTGACTTCAAGTTTGTACCAAATATCAAAAGCTATTTCACACATTCAAATTCGATTAAATTCAATTTTATCTAGAGTACAAAATAAGGCATTCATAGCCTTTGTATTTAAAAAAAATATATTTCTTCTCCAAATTCGACCATTCGTTCGTCAGTTTAGAGGAAAGTCGAAAATTATTTTCAATAACACTCTATAAATCCAAATTTAAAGAAATCAAGAAAACTCTCATACGAGTTTTTCAATATGTGTAGTCCGATCCGTTAAAGAACGGTGGATAAATAATCAAAAAGCCCTCTTGAAAGCCATGAAGAGTCATTTCTCATGGGTGTAAGTCCAAATAAGAAATAACGAGACTCTGATATCAATTGTTAGGATCGAGAGTGACACTAAGAGGGGGAGTGAATTAGTGCAACAGATAAAGACGACAATTTTTGGTGATTTAAAACAAGTTCAGAAACTTTGTACGATTCAAAGCAATGTTTTGATTAAAAGCATTTTGATTAAAGCCCAGTTGGAAACGTATTGAACTTAAAAGCATTTAAAGAAGAGGATGAGGTAGTCGAACAAGTAAAGAAAGTTTGCTGAAATGTAAATTGTGATAATGCAAAATGCAAATCAATTTTATAGTGGTTCGGTCATACGACCTATGTCCACTCCCGATTCCTCTTCTCTTGAGAGCACCGGCTTTCCACTAGCTATCCTCCTTCCAATGGGCGAGGATTGACTTCCTTTTATAGCATAATCCTTTGACGGGCTTAGGAAGTAACCCTTACAAGGCCTCTCAACCCTCTCTAAGGCTATATCACAATTTAGAATTAGAGGAAAGATTTTGATACTATTACAACAGAGCTTTTCCTTTTTCTTTCTCAGGTTTTGTGTATTTTTAAACCATAGATGAGAGGGGTATTTATAGGCCCCAAGAGGATTCAAATTTGGAGCCCAAATTTGAATCACCCCCGGTATCAAGGGTACTAGTGGTACTACCGCCAATGCTGGGCAGTACCATCACCTAGGCTTTTTTCCCCTATCAGTGTATTGGGCAGTACCACCGCCTAGCTTGGCAATACTATCACCTGACATGCTGACACAGTCAATGTATTGGGCGATACCACCACCCAGCCAGCGGTGCCACCACCCGAGCACTCTGCCCTAAGGCAGCACTACTGCCTAGTCTGGGCGGTACCACTGCCCTAGACTGCCTAAGAAGCTAGAGCTGGGCGGTGCCATCGCCAGACAGCATCAAGCACTCCTAGTTGGGCCTTAAAACTGACCCTAACCGATCCAATACAAGGCCCAATTGGCCCCTAACAGGGTTAAAGGATTAACACCTAATCCTAACCTTAATTATGTGCTATCTATGAAATTAAAGATATTCCTAAGCTATTACAAAGTCCGCAAGTCAAGACTTCTTTCTCCGACGAACTTCTGGTGTGCTAGTCATATGTGCACTACAAGCCAATCACATGAGTGATGGCACTTGTGACTTGATATGCACTTTTTTTCTTTGCATATTATTAGGCATTTTATCACTTTATCTTATGTGTTATATATATTATGATGTCCTTGGATCTATGCAATGGGAATCGGATCATGATGAGATCATGATAATGAGACCGATTCACTTTTAAACATAGACACTAAATTATCCTGGTCATAAGTAACTCGAGAAAGACATTGAGATAACCGAATAGACTAATGTACTATATACCCATCCATATGATGGAGTGGCTGGTCTCATAGCTACTCATGTGGGAACACTAAGGGTACAGTACAGGTGCTCATTGGGGAATGAGTTCATGGATTGATCTGCCTATGGAATGTTGGATGGTTATTGATACCTCATGTCAAATAGCGATTTCGTAGTCCCAATAGTGTATCCGGTCCTTAGACTTGAGACACCAAAGATGTTCTGCATGAGTACCCCACTCTTTGATACCGGACATATAGGTTTGGAAAGTTTTAGATCTAGTACAACCAGTTATTGGGAGTTGTAGCCAACCTTACGAGGGCTATTGAGTGTCAATAGAGGATCGTCCGCTCTCGGTATCATGAGAGGAATATCCCATGTATTCTTGCTTGAACAAATCCTTAGTCAAGGTTATTCAGATTGAGAGAGAAAGAGTTCTCCGGGAGAATCCAACAAGAGTAAGACTCGAGGAGAGACCGTATGGGCCTGACAACACTATGCCCAGTATAGGGTCTCTGAGATATTAGATGGATAAGGGACTATAAATACATGGTAACTGAGGACAGATAAGTCCAAAGGATTGGATTCTCCTGTATCGTCTGGGGATTGCGGCGTAGTGGCCTAGTATTGTTAAGATCGGAGAGGCACTAAGAGGGGGCGAGTGAATTAGTGTAGTGGATTAAAACTTGAAAGTTTGAAACTGATTTTGTAAATAGCTAGTTTGTATGGAGATTTCAATTCGACGAAAGATGACTTAGTTGAAGTAGCTTGAGTAAAGGAGATGAAAATCGAACGATTTGTAGCTAATTAGAAAAACGATTCAGAAATTTAAACACTCACACATTCAAGAACACCACGATGTATAGTGGTTCGGTCAAGTGACCTATATCCACTTTCGAAGCCTTCTCCGATGAGACTCCCAACTTCTACTAGTAAATCTCGTTGAAGGGGAAGGACCAAATACCCCTCTTACAACCCTTTTACAAGTGGTTCACACTCTTATAGATTTTTCAAAGAGAAAGAGGGAGGAGAACACTCGCTATCGAAAACAAGGCTTTGCTAAAGCTTTTGCTCAATTCTAACTCTCAAAAAGGTTGCACTTTCTGCTAAGAAAGGAGAGGTATTTATAGACCCAAAGTGGATTCAAATTTGAGCTCCAAATTTAAATTATTTTTGGGTTTCCCGGTGTTGGCGGTGCCACCGCTTGTTAGTGTCAAATTGACAATGTACTGGGCGGCTCCATCACCCAAGGCAGCGGTGCCACTACCCTAGTCTAGGTGGTGGCACTGCCCAGGCTATCAGCCTCTGGGCAGTTCCATCGCCTGGTCTATTCAGCAAAGCTAAATGGGCCCTATTTTAGGCCCAAATCAGCCCAATAAGAGCCTGATTGGCTCCTACTAGGTTTAAACATGATTATTTCTTAATCCTTACCCTAATTATATGCTAACTATGAAATTAAAACATAATTCAAAGTGATTTAAACCAGCATTCCTCAAGTCTACTTCCGATGAGCTTTCCAGCGAAATTTCGGTGGACTTCCATCACTCCTTCAGATTTCTTCCGGCAGACTCCCAATAGGCTCCCGGATTTTGTGGCGAGCTCAATGAGTCTTTGGCAAGCTTCCGAACCTTCTCGGTGATCTCCGTGAATCTCCGATGATCTTTCCAACGAACTTCCGAAACCTTCGGCAAGTCCCTAATTCTATCTCGGTTGGTTCCGGCAATACTTTCGATGATCCTTCGGACTTCCCGTGAACTCTCGAACTCCCGATGAACTTGACCTTGGTAAATTGCTTTATGTTTTCATCCCATCGTAGTTAATCCTACACACTTATTTCGACAATATGGATTAGAACAAATAATTCTCTAATTGACTTCATCATCAAAATTCGAGATTCAATAATCTCCCCCTTTTTTATGATGATAATCAATTGATGATGGAATTAATCGTAACTCCCCCTATCTATATGCCATATCATGAGAAGGTAAAAAACACTTGAATTCAATCTTTTGAATTTAAGCCGAAACCAATAAGTTTCATTTATCATCAAGCTTAATAAGCATGAATTTTCATTCATAAATACGAAACTTTATATTTTTCACAATGTCATGGCATGATATGCATTTTCTAGTCGAATGATATACATTCATCATTTCGACAAGAGAAACTAATCACAAATTGAAATAACACAATGATCAAATGATATCAATGAAGTGCACAAGATCAAGGCAAGATATCAAATGAAATAATAGCTTATCTCAAGAAAATTTATATTTTAAGCATTTGAGATATATTGCAATACATTGTGATGCTTTTAAGCATAGAAATAATTTTTGATTTCAAAGCATGGCAAAAGCAATATGCAATATGAACCATATAAGTTATTGCGATGTGATACGATACATTAAGCCATTTTTCATTCCCACATATTGTTACATATAAGTCATTTGTCATCAATTTCACATTTTTCTCCCCCTTTGTCATCAACAAAAAGGAGGTGAAGTAGCCACCATAAGGTATCATACCACAAAAAAATGAGTAGTCAATTATCAAGCATATGATAAATGAGTTGAACATAATACATGAATAAATCTGAAAAATATTTGGATCATTTATATTCATATTTATGAGATCCGAAAACATTAGAGTTTCAAAATGCTCATGAAGAATTCATACATGAAAATTTAAGACTCAATTTTTGATTGAGAATTCAAGCATAGAATTGTGAAAGGATTGATCATTAAAGTCATTCATCAAAGATTTCATACTTTAAGGTAAACTCCATGAGAATGAGATGTCAAAATTCATAAAACTTCAACGAATGAAATATATCAGTATAAAAAATTTGAAGGAAAAAATTCGACGTGGCATTCTTGTAGTGATTCATGAGGAAGTCATAAAACCTTGAATCATATTGATTAGCACAAGAATAAAAATCGAAAATAAACATTTAAGAACTTAATTTTGCATAATTCATGACATTAATTTATGTATATGTTAAGCTTCATATAAAATGTAAGTCATCAAAAAGCGAAAATATAATATCAATGTGAAACTATCAAAACTGAAAATTTAATTATTTCATCAAAAGTCATGACATAACTCATCAAATGAAAAGGAGAATCAAAATAGGAAGATCGAAATGGCAAGATGATATTGTAAAGATGTCATTCAAAAATGAAGAGATAATATTAAGATGATACAATCAAAACCGAAGTTGGAAATTTTCAGAAGAGAAACATACAATATCATGTATTAGAACAATTTAGCATGCCTAATTCTCTTCTAATGAAGTCAAATTGTTCTTCATTTAGGGATTTTGTGAAGATGTCCGCTAATTGGTGTTTTGTATCAATAAATTCTAGAATGACATTATTATTATTGACATGATCTCGTATAAAGTGATGCCTAATGTCAATGTGCTTAGTTCTAGAGTGTTGAATAGGAATTTTGGTTAGACAAATAGCACTTGTATTATCACATTTTATGGGAATGTTCTTTAAATAAATTCCATAGTCTTCTAACATATTTTTCATCCAAACAACTTGTGTACAACATGCACTTGCAACTATGTATTCGATTTTCACCGTAAATAGTGCAACCGAATTTTATTTCTTAGAAGTCCAAGAAACAAGTGCATGTCCTAAAAATTGGCATGTTCTAGATGTGCTCTTTCTATCTATTCTACATCCACCAAAATCCGCATCTGCATAGGCTTTTAAATCAAAGTTATCGGATTTTGGATACCATAATCCTAGATTAGGAGTTCCTTTAAGATGCCTAAGGATTCTTTTAACAGCTTTAAGGTGAGATAACTTAGGATTAGCTTGGAATCTTGTGCATAAATCTACACTAAATATGATATTTGGTCTAGCTGCGGTGAGATAAAGTAAGCTATCTATCATTCTCCTATATGTTTTTTAATCAAAATTTTCTTCACTTTCATCCAAATCTAACTTAGTGGAAGTACTCATGGGAGTGTTTATAGCTTTTGAACCATCCATGTTAAATCATTTTAACAATTCTAATATATATTTAGATTGATTAAGAAATATACCATTACGATGTTGTTTAATTTGTAATCCTAAAAAGAATGTTAATTCTCCCATTAGACTCATTTCAAATTCATGACTCAGACACTTGACAAATGATTCATATAGTGATTCATCTGAAGAACCAAAAATAATATCATCAATATAAATTTGAATAATAAGAAAATTATTTTCAAAATGTTTGATAAATAATATAGTATCAACCTAGTCTTTAGTAAAATTATTTGAAATGAGAAAGGAACTAAGCCTTTCATACCAAGCTCTAGGAGCTTGTTTTAGTCTATAGAGAGCCTTAGTTAATTTAAACACATGATTAGGAAGAAGAGAATTTTCAAATCCAGGAGGTTGTTCAACATACACTTCTTCGGAAATAAAACCATGTAAGAAAGCACTTTTGACATCCATTTGAAATAGTTTAAAATCATTACTACTAGCATAGGCAAGGAGCATCCTAATGGCTTCTAATCTTGCCACAAGAGTGAAGGTCTCTTTATAATCGATATCTTCTTCTTGGTTAAAACATTTGGCCACTAGTCTAGCCTTGTTTCTAACCATGATACTGCATTCATCTTGTTTGTTTCTAAAGACCCATTTAGTACCAATAATAAATGGTCACTAGGCCTAAGAACAAGCTTTCATACCTCATTCTTTTTAAATTGATTCAATTCTTCTTGCATTGTGATAACCCAAGAATCATCTTTCAAGGCATCGTCAATGCACTTAAGATCAATTTGAGAAAGAAAAGTGGCATCGGCACAAAAATTTTTAAGAGAAGAATTTGTTTAAACCCCTTTCGATGTCTCCTATAATTAACTCCTTGGGATGGGCATCTACATACTTCCATTCCTTAGGTAAGAAAATTTAAGAAGAAGATACATCCAAGTTGCTATTTTGAGGAGAGGGTTCATTTAAATTCAAACCATCAAAATCAAAATCATCATCAAAATCTTTTTTCTTAAATTTAAAATTTTCATTAAAAACTATATGAATAGACTCTTCTATAACTAACATTCTTTTGTTAAAAATACGAAAAGCTTTAGAAAAAGAAGAGTAATCAAGAAAGATGCCTTCATCGGATTTAGCATCAAATTTTTCTAAAGCATCCTTTTCATTTAAAATAAAGCATTTGCAACCAAAAACTTTAAAGTAAGAAACATTAGGTTTTTTGTTATTCCATAATTCATAAGGAGTCTTGGATAGAGATGATCTTACTAGAACCCTATTCATAATATAGCAAGCTGTATTAACGGCTTTGGCCCAAAAGTATTTGTAAACTATGTTCATTTAATATGGTTCTTGTCATTTCTTGTAAATTTTTATTTTTTTTTCCACTACTCCATTTTTTTGAGGATTCCTCGGAGTAGAGAAGTTGTGGTTATATCCATTTGTTTCATAAAAATTTTAGAAGTCATAGTTTTGGAATTCACCACCATGATCACTCCGAATTGATAAAATCATGAAACCTTTTTTGTTTTGAGTAAGTTTACAAAATTTAGAAAAACATTTGAAACAATCACTTTTGTGAGCCAAGAAATAAGTTCAAGTGTATCTTACTATAGTCATCCACAATTACGAAGGCATATTTGCTACCTCCTAGGCTTGTTATGTTAATTGGTCTAAATAAGTCCAAATAGATCAATTGTAATGGTCTAGTGGTGCTAATTTGAATTTTTGGTTTGAAACTAGTTTTTATTTATTTTCCTAGTTGATAGGCATGACACACTTTATCCTTGACAAACTTCATATTGGGAATCCCTCATACTAACTCTCTAAATGAAATATTAGATATTAATTTCATACTTGCAAAGCCTAATCTCTTATGCAAAAGCCAAGTATCATCATCCAAAATCGAAAAACACATTTCATTACTTAGTTCATCAATATTAATGGTGTAGACATTGTTTTGTTTTAAAGCAATCGTGGATATATTATTGTTTGGTTTTTCAATGATGCAAACAGTATATTCAAATCTAACAACAAACCTTTATCGTATAATTGACTAATGGTTAAAAGATTATGTTTTAGTCCATCAACTAGCAACACATCATCAATTGAAAAACTTGATTTGTTACCTATGGTTCCCTTGCCAATGATTTTACCTTTATTGTTGTCTCCGAAGGTGACATACCCTTATTCTTTGCTAGTGAGCATAGAGAAATGAGATGGATCTCCAGTCATGTGCCTTGAGTATCCACTATCAAGATACCATCTCTTGCTCCTAGCTTATGATAGTGAATAATTCTAAAAAAGAGGATAGTTTTTAGGTACCCATTTGATTTTGGGTGCCTCAAATATTGATCTACTAACTTTGTCACTTAGCATTGAATTATTTATGGTTCCTTTAGAAACCCATATCAATTTATGTGAACTAATTTTCTTAAATGGATATTTATTAATAACATGTCTGGTTTTATAACAAAAATTACATTTTAAATAAGGTGATACATGTAATGTGGGTCCTTTAATGAAGGTGGCAGGATTTCGATGAGATCCACTCACAAATCCAATTTCACTTCTATTTTCGACGTGACCCTTATTTGCAAGGATCATGTCCAAGCCCTTGCTACCACTCTTAAACTTATTTAGGGTCTCTTTAAGTAGCAAGTTTTCATTTTTGATTGCTTCTAAGTGTTTACACTTAGAGCATGGGGGTAAAGAAGGAGTTTGGAGACTATCAAACTTATTTTATAATAAAGCATGCTCTTTCTTTAATAAATTAAACTTCTTACTAATAATTCTACATTCATCAAATAATTTATGAAAAACGATAGAAAGTTCATCGAAAGATAACTCTTCATTGAATATCTCACTAACCTCTTCTCCTAAGGCCATTAGCGCGAAGTTGGCCTCCTCTTTGTTGCTTGCTTCTTCTTCCTCAGAGTTACTTGAATCATCCCATGTAGCCTTCAATGCTTTATTCTTCTTTGGTTGCTTCTTCTTGGCTTGGGGGCATTCATTTTTGAAGTGCCCCAGCTTCTTGCACTGGTAGCAAATGACTTGGTCCTTTTTATGTTCAGGTTTTGTTTTTAGTGTCATTTTTAAATTTGTTCTTTCTCATAAATTTTTTAAAATTTTGAGTTAAAAGTGTAATATCATTGCCACTGTCCTCATCACTTGATGTTCTTTTCAAGTGGTCTTCTTGTGTTCTTATTGTCATATCCTTCCTATACTTTAGAAGGCGGTTTTCGAGCTCTTCATAAGCATGGTACGTCATTTTATAGGTCATTAGAGACCCAATAAGTTCTTTGAGAGAAAAAGTTTTAAAATCCTTGACCTCTTGAATGGCTATAACTTTTGGAACCCAACTCTTTGGAAGGGATCTTAAAATTTTAGTTACAAGTTAAAAATTAGAAAAACCTTTATCAAGTGCTTTGAGTCCATTGATGACATCCGTGAAGTGGGTGTACATGTCTCCAATGGACTCACTTGGCTTCATTCAAAAAAGTTCATAGGAATGCACAAGAATATTGATTTTAGACTCTTTTACTCAGCTAGTGCCTTCATGAGTGATCTCAAGAGTGCGCCAAATATCAAAAGCCGATTCACAAATCGAAACGTGATTAAATTCATTTTTGTTGAGAGTGCAAAACAAGGCATTCATAGCCTTTGCGTTTAAAGCAAAAAGTCTTCTTCTCTGATTCATTCCATTCGTTCGTCGGAAGAGAAGATTTTTTAAAACCATTTTTTACGATGCTCCAAAGCTCAAAATCCATAGAAATAAGAAATATCCTTATATGAGTCTTCCAATACATGTAATCCGACCCATTAAACATAGGCGGACGTGTAATGGAGTGACCCTCTTATATGCTAGAATAAGCCATCTCTCTTGGGTTTTAGACCAAATATGAGAGTGAATCTTGCTCTGATACCAATCGTTAGGATCAGAGAAACACTAAGAGGGGAGGGTGAATTAGTGCAGCGGATTAAATCTCGTAAGTTTGAAACCGATTTTGTAAATAGCTAGTTCGTATGGAGATTTCAATTAGACGAAAGATGACTTAGTTGAAGTGGCTTGAGTAAAGGAGATGAAAATCGAATGATTTACAGCTAAGTAGAGAAATGATTCAGAAATTTAAACACTCACACATTCAAGAACACCACGATGTATAGTGGTTCGGTCAAGTGACCTACATCCACTTTCAAAGCCTTCTTCGATGAGGCTCCCAACTTCCACTAGCAAATCTCGTTGAAGGGTAAGGACCAAATACCCCTCTTACAACCCTTTTACAAGTGGTTCACACTCTTGACTCACAGCCAGAAGGAGTTCTGACAAGTTTGACTCACAGCCAACTCGATATTGGGCCTAGAGGGCCACACACATATGGTAGGTGTTACAACGAGTAGAGGTTCGGATATGAGATATCCGTTGGAGCCCCTAACTTATTGGATATCCATTAAGCCCCTTAATTATTGGATCCTCAGATGAGATCCAATAATTGCTAATAAGAGATTATTGGGTAGAGACCTACTAATCCAAGAGGCTTGGGTAATTAGATGGAGATCAAATACCCAACAGGGCAAGATTCATCAGGGTTTACAAGGGGCCTCTATAAATAGGAGGGAACCAAAGCTCTTAGGCTGAGGGTTTCTTTTGGTAGCCACTTTCTATTCTCCTCTCCCTAGAGAGGTGCATCATCGTAGTCCTTGCCGTGTGGACACCGCTAGAGAGGAGGACGCTTGACCTCCTTCATTCTTCCTACAGATCTACAGGGATTCAGGGATATATGATTTCCCTAAGTATTTTCTTTTACACATGCAGTTTTCATGGATTTGTTTTGATGCACCGATCTTCGCACGATGACAGAACTTTTCTACGAAAAATCTGGGGTGTTTTATTTTTGTTCTTCCGCTACTCATGAGATGTCGCTCCCTAGAAGGATTTCCCAATAGCTTATGCATTAAAAATTGCTAGCTTATGCATCAAAAGTTGCCAGATTGAATATTGAGAAGCAAAAAGTTGCTATCTCATGAGAGATAAAAATTTTTGCTAAACTTCACTCTTTCAACAAAATTGCTAGCTTATGCAACAAAATTTTTGTTACCAATTGTTGAATCTCATCCAAGATTATTTGAAGTATTAATCCTCTCATTCTTTTTGACATTAACAAAGGGGGAGAAGGGTTTGCTACCTTGCGTATTGAAAATGAAAGCAAAATTGCTAGCCTGCTAAGGAAGCAAAACTTACAAGCTTGCACTTCTCAAAAGAGAAAAAAGAAATTGCAAAGTTGAAATTTTTTTTAAGCTTGCATGTTTAAAGTGAAATTACTAGCTCATTGGGTACAAAAATTGCTAGTATAAATATTGTAAAGAGAAGCAAAAAGTTGCTATTTCTCAAGTTATAAATATTGCTAATATTACTTGCTATCTCGAACATTACAAAAATTGCTATCTTACCTACTGTGAGAAACTAAGTGCAAACTTGCATGTCTCACGAAGCAAGTAAAAATTATCATGCTTAATCTTATAAACTTGCTATGATTGAATCTTGCTAGTGTGTTGTAAAATTTGGACATCCTTAAAACTAGCTAAGATGCAACTTCTCCTTTTTGTCGATGACAAAGAGGGAGAAGTAGATTGATGAGTTCATGCAATATAATGTTGATTGAATATTTTATATATTTACATGATATTTTTGATAACATGATTTTGATACATGTTCCTTGGATTTAGCATAATCTAAGTGTTCTATCAATGACATATTGATAGGGGGAGTTTGTTTAAACTCCGAGGAGTTAAGGTTAATTCCGTCAGTTATCAATTAGTTATCATTATCAAAAAGGGGAAGATTATTGAATCTCAGATTTTGATAATAAAACTAATTAATCATGTTTAGTTATCTAACTATGTTTTGAGTTACACAGGTCTACTCTCGATCAGGATTAGACAATTGACGTAGGAAGAATCGATGTTGCGTTAGAAGAAATCACGTCAGGAGATTGGATGTCGAGCCGGAGATCCGGTTGACGATCGGCAAAAGGCTTCGAACAAAGAAATCAGGCATCGGGCCAAGAGGAGTAGAGTTGTGCCAAGGAGATCGGGTCTACGGAGGTCAGCTACTGATTGGACAACAAATCGTAAGAGAGGATTATGCATCAAAGTGTCGAACGAAGCACCGATGGACCAAAGATGTGTCGGGCATCTAATTATAATTTGCATTGTAATAATTGTCTAGATTATAGTAGGATTAGCTTAATTGGATTATAATTGAACCAACTCAATTAGGGGCCAATTAGGCCTTAATTGGGACTAATTTAGGCTCATTGAGAGGCTCATTCAGTGGCCCAAAAGTTACTGCAGGAGGTGGCACCGCCAAATTGGTGATGGAACCATCTATGAGCTGGAAAAGTAAAAAAGCGCACTTTTCTACTCTACAATCGGTGGTACCACCCAGCAGTAAAGCTGCAACGGTGGTACCAATCCAAGCTAGTGGTAGCACCACCAGAACCTCTGTTTTCGAGGTTCTGCAAGCAGTGGTACCGCCTAATGCAAGCGGTGGTACCGCCCAATGCAGGTGGTGGTACCGCCCATACTCGGAAAATCCGAGATGATTCAAATTTGGGCTCCAAATTTGAATCACCTTGAGGCCTACAAATATCCCTCGCATCTATGGTTTAGAAGCGCACAAAACCTAAGAAAGAAAAAGGGAAAACTCTGTTGCAATAGTGTCAAAATCTTCCCTCTAAGTTTTAAGTATGATCTAGTCCAAGAGAAGGGTGAGAGGTCTTATAAAGATTAACTCCTGAACCTGTAAAAGAAGAACTGAGTTGTAAGGGAGTTAGTCTTCGCCCGTTGGAAGGAAAACAACTAGTGAAAAGCCAGTGGCCTCAAGAGAAGAGGAATCGAGAGTGAGCGTAGGTCGTATGATCGAACCACTATAAAAATCTTAGTTTGTATTTACTATTATTCTTTATATTTTAGCAAACCTTATTTACTTGCTACTCCACTTCCTCATCTCCTCCTTACAAATCATTTCCACTAATATTATTGTGCTATCAATTCAAGTTTTAAGAGAATGACATGAGATTTCACATCAACCCACGATCAATTTTTGTCTGCAATGTGTGATATTCCACTGTTGATGGGAACATAAGTTAAGATATGAAGGGGGATCTAAATTCTGTACACAGTTCCATGTATAGGAAAGTAAGCAACCTTCGTCCAAAACCATCCATTGTTGCATTTCTTTTTTAATCTCACTCGTTTATCTATAATTATGACACCAAAGACAGCAATACTGTTGATTGATCGATCGTCAAAACTTTGACTATTTGATAACAAAATTGATCAAATAGCAAAATTAAAGGATCGAATCACACTCTCACACTTCTTTTTTTTTAAGTTTAAATTTAGCAAAAAAATTAATATATACAAAATTTTATTGAACCAAGTAACTTAATCCATAAGTTATGTCAATAGGATTTAGATCAAGAATTCAACCTTTGATCTTTTGGTAGGTTAGGATTAATCATCCAATCAGTGTCATTATTATCCCAAATTAATGAAACTTGACCAGACTTGGATCATCAATTTGCATCAAATAATAGATTTGTCATAAGCTAATTATTAACATTTTTTTATTAATTGATGCAAGTTAGCAAACAAATATGTGTACATTCTGGTGTTGCACTAGAAATGTTCAGATTATGATTATTGCTTGTTGATTTTCATTGATTGATGTTGCTGTCTCTTCCCAGCACCCTGCATCTAATCATGATCCCACAAATGGATGCCGTTGAGGAAAAAATTCACAACTTGTTAGATTATGTGGTATGTTATAATTGGATAAGATATATGATAGATCTAATTGGATTCTGATAACAGTATCGATCAAAAGAAAAGAAGTCCATATTACGAAAGGATTCCTTAGAGGATGCCCTTGATGGAAAGAGCTCCCCTAATAACTTATCCTAGACTCTTTGCTCTCACCTATAAATAGACAAGACCTCTGGGGTTCTAAACAACAACAGAAGCAACACAGAAGCATCTAAGAGCTGCATAAAGTATAGCAACACAGATGCATCTAAGAGTTGCATAAAAGGAAAACATTTCAAGGATACGAAGAGAAGAGAAGTCTAGTTCTCCTTACAGATTGACAGCGATATTGGATCTAAAGAAAGTATTCAGATCAAAGAAGGAGTCTAGTTCTCCTTGTAGATTGATAGTGATATTAGATCTAAAAAAGGTATTCAGATCAGAGATCCTTTTTTTTCTTTTTTAGATGGCTTCAAAAGGTACACATCGTAAAACTGATCTATTATTATTTGATTTCAATCCTGGCATAAAGGTTTTTCTACATTATAGAAGCATGATTAAAGTTTTTTTATGCTTATAATTGGTATTAGAGCCAAGTTCTTGAAATCAAAAACTTTAGATCTATTGTTTTTTTGATTTATGATGTTTGGATGATCCGTATTCTATCAATCTGTATTCCTATCCATTTCGGTTTATTATCGTGCTTTATCACCTACTTATCGGTGATGTTAAGAAAACAATGATGGTTGCTGTGCAGCACTACTGTCGACCACGTTGTGTACGGCCATAAGGGCCGCGGGCGACCACACCGCAACAGCCATATGGCTGCAGATTGGCTGCGCAAGGGAAGCAACCGCGCACGGGCACAGGTCGCGCACCGGTTGGGGCTGCTGGGGGGCTGCACAGTCGATAGCCACCCACAAGCAACGGTCGCACGGGCAGCAACCGCCCGTAGGCGAAGGCGCACCGGTGGCAGCCTCGCGCGGGCATAGCCGCACCAAATGCACAATCGCACCTGACAGCGGCCGAGTGCGGGCATGGGTCGACGTCGCCCGCCAGCACGGGTACAGGCAACCGTGTATGTGCAGGCAACCGCACCGGCGACGACCTCGTGCGAGCACAGCTGCACCTAAGCGGCGCTCGAGCAGGCAAGGCCACGCGCCAGGCGGCAGCCACACGGTGCAGCGCCGTGCTAGCGACGCCTACCCACATGCATCGGCAGCAGCACAAGTAAAGGCAAGCAAAATTATAGTTTTACCATTAGGGTTTTGTTAAAATAAAATTACAGTTTTACCCTTAAGTATTTTTATTAAATGATAGTTCTACCCTTTATAAATATGATAATTCCGGTTTATGTCCTATCAACATAATTACAATTTTACCCTTATGCAATTAAGGATTTTTTTTATTATTTATATTCTCAATTATAAAATTGATCAATAAAATTTAATTAAATTTAATCATGATTATATTTTGATTAATTATTGATTAAATTTAATTTTGATCAAATTTAGAAAGGATTAAATTTTGATCAATTTCTGATTTTGATCGACTTATTTAATTGGGCTAATATTTAGTCCATTCTAGGTTTACCCAAATTAAATAAAATCAATTAGTTTCATTTAATAATAAAAAAATATAAATTATTGTTCCTTTTATGATTTTTTTTATATGATTTATTGATTACATGTGATAAATAAAATTCAATTATTATTCTTAGATTTTTTTTAGTTATTCACATGTATATAATTGAAATTATGAAATAATGTCTATCTTTCACATGAAGGCATAATTTATATATTATCATGATTATCATATGAGTTTTTTCTTTTGCTGATTAAAGTTCAATAATTATTATGGTTGTTGTTGTATTATTGAACTACTTAGCATGAAATGAATTGAAGAAATTTGATGAATATTATTTATAATTCATTTTCCTAATTTTTATCTGACCAACAGCTGCCAAAGTGGCCTAGGATAAGAGACTTTTGGAATGTGAATTACAATAAAAGTCTTGTCATTTATATGACATTTTAAGCTATATTTTATATTATTGTATTGATCTTGTAATCACCAAAGTAACCTACACCAGTAACTTATAAAATGACATTAAGGAATTAGTCCTAAATGACATCAAGGAAATAATATTCATAATGACACATATAATTAAGAAATTTAGATAATCCCAAAGGAGTATCTACTTCAAATAATTATGTGATGGGGTAGGATGATACTGTTTTGGATATTCTTGCAGTTTATGGTTGTATACCCAAGAGTAACAATATTATTTCACAAGGATGGTATCAATCCTCCATAGATGAATTTGAGTGAATACTAGATATGTCAATATTTCACCCAAAGTTGAAATGTAGATGATATCAATAGTTCATCATATTTTGAAACTCAAAGCATTAATGTTATTTTATATTTTTACAATAATACTTTCGTCCATGCATTCTTATACTTCCAGTGTCCCTGTACTCTCTGGATCAAATTATTCAAAATGGTTAGAGCATGTGCAATTCACACTAGGCATATTAGATCTTGATTTAGCATTGCTTGTTGAAAAGCCTGCAGACTTGACTGATAAAAGTACTGTGAAACAAGTTAATGAAATGAAGGCTTGGGAAAGATTTGATAGGCTTAGTTTAATGTTCATAAGAATGATGATTGCAAATAACATAAAGACTTTATTACCGATTGCAAATAGTGCATAGGAATATTTAAAAGTTATTGAAGACAGATTTAAATCTACTGATAAGTCATTGGCTGACACATTAATGAAAGAACTGATTACAGCTCAGTATGATGGCACTCGAAGAATTCAAGATCACATCCTCAATATGGCTGATAAAGCTACAAAACTTAAAGCATTAGGTATAAAAGTTGATAAGTCTTTCCTTATACAGTTCATTCTTAATTCTCATCCTTCTCAGTTTAGCCCATTCAAGATCTACTATAATACAAATAAGGATAAGTGGGATTTGAAAGAGTTAACTAGTATGTGTGTTCAGGAAGAATTGAGATTAAGGTAGGAAAGTTCATTCAATATCATGACTACTACTCAAGGAGTTAGTAACAAGAAAAAAAAATTTGAAGCGTGATCCATCAAAGAAATTTGTTGGGTCTGGAAATGTTAAACAAACTAATGAAAGGAAAGCTTTTACAGTAAAGTATTTCTTTTGTGGCAAGAAAGGACATATGAAGAAGGATTACATTAAACACAAAACTTGGTTCGAAAAGAAAGGTATAAACTCGACCTTTGTATGTTTTGAATCAAACATTACAAAAGTTCCTTCTAACACTTAGTGGATTGATTTTGGTGCTTCAACTCATGTTACCAATAATATGCATGGATTTCTTTCAATCTCGAAACCAAAAGAACATGAAAGATTCATCATTATGGGAAATCATCTCAAAGCGAAAGTAGTATCAGTGGGAACTTGTCGCTTACGCCTAGAGACGGGTCATCTAATGGGTCTTATTGACACATGTTATTTTCCTACTATTTCTAGAAATTTGGTTTCTTTATCTAGAATTGATGAGTTCGGATATTATCTTTTCTTTTGGTAATAGTAAACTCAGTATATTTTATGATTTAATAAAAGTTCATTTTAGAATTCTATGTGATGGTTTGTATAGAATTAATTTGAATCTTGAGTTTGCAAAAACATTATTGACTCTGCAATCAAATGTTGGATTGAAACATAGTTTCAATAATGAAAGATCTTCTACACTATGGCATAGACGATTGGGGCATATCTCCAAGGAAAGAATTGAAAGATTAGTGAAGGATAATATTTTGAAAGACTTAGACTTCACTGATTTTGATGTTTGTATAGATTGCATTAAGGAAAAGCAAACTAAACATATAAAGAAAAATGCCATAAGAAGTAAAGAACTCCTTGAGATTATTCATACTGATATCTGCAGATTACTCCATATTCCTTGTTTTAGTGGAGAAAGGTATTTCATCACATTTATAGATGATCTGTCCAGATATGGCTATATTTATCTAATACATGAAAAGTCTCAGGTCGTTGACACTCTTGAAGTATACATAAATGAGGTTGAGAGACAATTAGATATAAAAGTTAAAATGGTCAGATCTGACAAGGGTGATGAATTTTATGGCAGATATGATGAATCCGATCAGAATATTTATCCTTTTGCTAGATTCCTAGAACAATGGGGTATTTGTGCTCAATATGCCTTACCAAGTGTGCCACAACTGAATGGTGTTGCTAAAAGGTGAAATCGTACTCTTATGGATATGGTTAGGAGCATGATGAGTTATTCCTTTGTACTTGAGTCAATGTGGGATGAAGCTCTTAGGATAACTATGTACATCTTAAATAGGGTTCCTAGTAAGTCGATTCCATCAGCTCCATTTGAGTTATGGACTGGTAGGAAGCCCAATTTGAGATATTTACATATTTGGGGGTGTCCTACAGAGATAAGAGTATTCAATCCATATGAAAAGAAATTGGATCCAAGAACTATTTCAGGATATTTTATTAGTTATCCAGAAAAGTCTAAAGGATACAGATTTTATTACCCTAATCATAGTATAAGGATAGTAGAATCTGGTAATGCAAGATTCCTAGAAAATAATAAAATCAATGGGAGTGAAAAAATCTCGAAGGATCAATTTTGATATTGAAGAGATTCAAGTTAATTCTCCCATATCATCTCCTATTTGTGAAATTATTATTTCTTAAATCAATGAGAGAATTGACGAGGGTAAACAACAAAATAACATTGATGAACTCACATGATGTTGATGTCGCCACTGATGATCTTGTAGAACAATCACAATTGGTAACTTTGAAAAGGTATCAAAGGAAGAGGAAACATGCTATTTCTGATGATTATGTGGTATATCTACAAGAATCAGATTATGATATAAGAATAAAAGGAGATCCCTTATCATTTTCACAAGTCATAGAAAGTAACGATTCTGAAAAATGGTATGATGCAATGAAAGAAGAATTAAAATCAATGGACCAGAATGGTGTTTGGAAACTCATTAAATTACCTGATAACTATAAAAGAGTCGATTGTAAATGGGTCTTCAAGACAAAATGTGACTCAATAGGCAATATCGAACAATATAAAGCTAGACTTGTGGCCAAAGGTTTTTCTCAAAAAGAAGGCATCGACTATAACGAGACTTTCTCTCTGGTTTCTAGAAAGGACTTGTTAAGAATCGTTATGGCTCTAGTAGCTCATTATGATCTTGAGTTACATCAGATGGATGTAAAAATTGCATTTCTAAATGGGGATCTGAATAAGGAAATATATATGGAACAACCTAAAGGATTCATAGAAAAGGCAAAAGAAAGTTGGGCTTGTAAACTTAAAAAATCCATTTATGGCCTTAAACAAGCTTCCAAACAATGGTATATAAAGTTTCATGATATCATTACATCCTTCAGATTTAAAAAGAATATTATTGATCAGTGCATATATCTGAAGATAAATGGGAGCAAGTTTATTATATTGGTCTTATATGTGGATGATATTTTACTTGCCAATAGTGATCTTAGTTTATTGTATGAAACCAAGATATTTCTCAACAAGAACTTTAAGATAGTTGATATGAATGAGGCAGCCTATGTTATTGGCATTGAGATATTTAGGGATAGATCTCAAGGATTATTAGGACTATCTCAAAAAGGATATATTAATCATATCTTAGAGAGATTTAATATGTAGCTTTGCTCAGCCAATGATACACCTATTACTAGAGGTGAAAATTTTAGCTAAAACCAATGCCCGAAAAATGACTTAGAAATGAATCAAATGAAGAACATTCCTTATGGGTGCACAATTGAAAGTCTGTTATAAGCTCAAACCTGTATAAGACTAGATATTAGTTTTGATGTTGCAATGCTGGGTAGATACCAGAGCAACCTAGGAATGGACCATTGGAAAGCTGCAAAGAAAGTAATGAATATCTGCAGGGGACAAAATATTATATGCTCATATAAAAGAGATCAGATCAGCTTGAAGTAATAGGATATTCAGATGTTGATTTTGCAAATTGCCTCGATTGTAGAAAGTCCACTTCAGGATTTATATTCATATTAGCTGGTAGGGCAATTTCTTGAAAAAGTGCAAAGCAATTGCTTATTGCATCATCTACAATGGAAGCTAAATTTATGGCATGCTTTGAGGCTACAAATCAAGCTTTATGGCTGTAAAATTTCATCTCAGGACTTGGTATGATCGACTCAATTACCAAGCCACTGAAGATATTTTGTGATAATACCATAGCAGTTTTCTTCTCTAAGAATGGCAAGTACTCTAGTGGTTCCAAGTACATTAAGATAAAGTACTTGATGGTTAGAGAAAGAGTCTAGAAATAACAAGTGTCAATTGAAAATCTGAGCACCACTATGATGATTGCTGATCCATTTAATAAAGCCTTACAATATAAAATATTTAAAGAATATATTCTTAAAATGGGGCTTGTGAGCAAGCCATAAAAGATATAATGATGCATGTTTAAGTGGATGCTATTATTGACATTTTTTCTTATATAATTAAAGTTATTTATTTCTGCTATCCTGTTTACATTTATGTTTATGCATATTATGGTTAAATGTAATAATAGGATTATCATGACAAGACAAATTACAAGGGTCATTATGGACTATATTAGGAAAGACTAACGATGTTGTAGTACATAGAAGGGAGTATGACATTGATGATAAACAATCACTATGACTCACATTGATGGTTGGACTTAATATAGTATTATTGTGTTTATTGGACTTATTGGCTTGTTTTAAAAATTCATGGCTATGTATAAAATGGTTTTCAAAATTTTTTAAAATTTAATTAAGTAAAATTATTTTCAAACAATTTTTTTTTGTTTATTTTGATTTTAAATATCTTTTATATCTTATCAATTAATGGGCCAAGTGGGAGAATGTTAGATTATGTAGCCCGTTATAATTGGATAAGATATATGATAGATCTAATTGGATTCTAATAATAGTATCGGCCAATAGAAAGGAAGTCCATATTATGGTAGGATTCCTTAGGAGATGCCCTTGATGGAAGGAACTCCCCTAATAACTTATCCTAGACCCTTTGCTCTTGCCTATAAATAGATAGGACCTCTAGGGATCTAAACAACAACAGAAGCAACACAGAAGCATCTAAGAGTTGCATAAAGTATAACAACACAGATGCATCTAAAAGTTGCATAAAAGGAAAACATTTCACAAGTATCAGTTGAGAGATTATAGTTTCCCTCTCAACCTCCCTAAGCCATCAATCAAAATGGTCCTATGAAAGGATAGGAAGAGAGGAGAATGAGTCTAGTTCTCTTTGCAGATTGACAACAACATTGGATCTGAAGAAGGTATTCAGATCAGAGATCCTTTTCCTTCTTTTTCAAATGACTTCAAAAGGTACACATCGTAAAACTGATCTATTATTATTTGATTTCAATTCTGGCATAAAGGTTTTTCCATATTATAGAAGCATGATTAAAGTTTTTTATGCTTACATAACTATCATAAAGTTCAACAAGTGAAATACGGATCATGTGATAATTTATCGTTTGTTACATGAATAGTGAATACTATTAGATTTGTATATATAAATAAATATATAATCATTATGGAACAAGCTTTAGTATTAACATCAATATTTTTTGAATTTTGGATTTGAAAGCATGATATTGGTGGAAGCCTAATTATCACGGTTATGTCTTATCAACCAGTCGAAATTTGAAGTGCTAAAAAAAATCAAAACTTGAAGAATATTTCTTTTTCTTCCTAACAAGTAAAAATATTATTATTTAGATATTCTTATACAAAAATTTTCTTTGGATATCTAAGCAAATTAGTGCAAAACAATCATGGATCATTCATCTTTCCCAAAAAAAAAAAAGTAGATTTCTAACTTTTGGAATAACTTGTCAACTAGTTGGTCACTCGAGTACTCCCCTGTATAAATGCGAAAAATTTATAGTTCTCAAATTTTAGTAGTAAGGACTTGATGTCATTAAAGGATTTTCTGTAGAAATATTTTATACGCAGTAGAACTGAAAGATTCCATAAACAACACCATTAGTCCTCATTGTCTAAATTTTTACCCAAATCGTAAAATCAAAAAATTAATAGGTTGGTTGGGTGGAAGCAATACCTGAAATGTCTGACTCAAGAGCTAAATTAATATCACAAATCTTATTAGTTAAAATTGGATGAAACGTATGATCTAATTTTATTCAGTCCCATAAAAGCCCATGGTATGTAAACTTTAAAAAAGTCATTGCCATTTAAAAATATAGATTTGTAAGCAAACGGAATATTAAGAATTTAATTATCCATAGTTATGTTTATTGAATCTTAGATTTTGATGATGAAATCAATTGATAGTATTTGTGATCTAACCGTGTTTTGAGTAACATAGGACTACTTTCGATCAGGAATAGATAATTAAAGCAGGAAGAATCAGACGTAGGGCAGGAGGAAAACATGCTAGAAGATTGAACGTCAAGTCGAAGGATCGGTCGACGTATCGGCAGAAGACTTCAGACGATGAGATCGGGCATCAGGCCAAGAAGAATGAAATTACGCCAAGGAGATCGAAGTTGTTGAATCTCGGATTTGATAATGAAACCAATTGATTATGTTTTATGATCTAATTGTGTTTTGAGTGACGCAGGTCTACCTTCGAATAGGATTAGACAATTGAAGCAAGAAGAATCAATGTTGCGTTGAAGAAAAACATATCAGAAGATTGGACGTTGAATGAAGGATCGTCGATATATCGGCAGAAGGCTTCGGACAAAGAATTAGGGCATCGGGCCAAGAAGAGCAGAGTTACTACTAGTTATAGGTGCCCTACAAGCCAATCACAAGAGTGATAGCACCTGTAACACGCTGCATCAATCTCTTTGCTTTTGATTATTGGCATTATCTCACATTATCTAGATGTATATTGTGATGTCCTTGGATCTGTGCAATGGGAATTGGATCGTGATGAGATTACGATAATGAGACCGATTCACCTTTAAACATAGATCCTAAATTATCCTGATCATAAGTTACTTGAGAAGGACATCGAGATAACCAGATAGACTGGTGTGCTGTATACCCATTCATATGATGGAGGTAGCTGGTCTGATAGCTACTCGTGTGGGGACACTAAGAGTACAGTGTAGGTGCTCATTGGAGAATGAGTTCACAGATTGATCCGCCTACGGAATGCTGGATGGTTATTGATACCTCACGTTAGACAGTGATTCCGTAGTCCCAGTAGTGTATCTAGTCCTTAGACTTGAGACACCAAGGATGTCCTGTATGAGTACTCCACTCTTTGATACCGGACTTATAGGTTTGGAAAGTTCTATATCTAGTACAGCCGGTCATTGGGAGTGGTAGCCAACCTTACGAGGGCTATTGAGTGTCAATAGAGGATCATCCGCTCTTGGTATCATGAGAGGAATATCCCATGTGTTCTTGCTCGAACAAATCCTTGGCCAAGGTTATTCGGATTGAGAGAGAAAGAGTTCTTCGGGGGAATCCGACAAGAGCAAGACTCGTTAAGAGACCGTATGGGCTTGACAGCACCATGCTCGGTATAGGGTCTCTGGGATATTAGATGGATGAGAGATTATAGATATATGGTAACTGAGGACAGATAGGTCCAAAGGATTAGATTCCCCTGTATCATCTAGGGACCGCGACGTAGTGGCCTGGTACGTCCGCAGTCGATGAGTTGGGTGAATTATTATAGAGATAATAATTCACCATGTCAGAAGGAGTTCTGATAAGTATAACTCATGGCCAGCTCGATATTGGGCCTAGAGGGTCACCCACATATGGTAGGTGTTGCGACGAGTAGAGGTTCGGATATGAGATATCCGCTGAACCCCCTATCTTATTGGATATCCATTAAGCCCCTGAATTATTGGATCCTGAGATAAGATCCAATAATTGCTAATAAGAGATTATTGGTTAGAAACCCACTAATCTAAGAGGCTTGGGTAATTGGATGAAGATCCAGTACCCAATAGGGCAAAAGATCCATTAGGGTTTTTTCAGGGGGCTTCTATAAATAGGAGGTAACCAGAGTTCTATTGGCTGAGGGTTTTTGGTTGCCACCTCCTATTCGCCTCTCCCCGGAGAGAGAGGTGCATCATCGTAATCCCTGCTATGTAGATACCGCTAGAGAGGAGGACACTTGACTTCCTTCATCCTCTCCCACAGATCTGTAGGAATTCAGGGATATACGATCTCCCTAGGTATCTTCTTTTGCACGTGCAGTTTTTGCAGATTTGTTTTTGACGTATCGATCTTCGCACGACGATGGAAACTTTCTACGGGAAATTTGGGGCTTTGTTTTTCTATTCTTCCACTGCGCATGTGATATCGCCCCCTTTGCATGGATTTCCCAACAGTGGTATCAGAGCCAGGTTGTTCGTGTGAAGATCGGATCTTAAACTGTGTGTGTTATGATCTAGAATAGGTCTTATCGCCAAAATCGTTGGCGCGAATAGAGAGAAAGGGCAGCAACTATTGCTGCCCGCTCGTGCAGCAATCGCAAGGCTACTTGCAGCCTTGCTGCTGCCTGACAGCAACAACAAAGTAGCCGCTACTGCGAGGCAACGCCCGGCGTTACAGACCGGCGCTGCAGCCATCCCGCAGGGGCGCCGGCGGGCGCCCGTGCCCGCAGGCCAGCGCCGTAGAGGCGCCGGCGACGGGCACCCGTACCCGTAGGCCAGCGCCGCAGAGGCGCCGGCGGTAGGCGCTGCGCCTACGAGGCAATGGCGGCGGGCGCTGCGCCTGCGGGGCAACGGCGATGCCACCTCCCTCCCCACCCGCAATGGGCAGCGCCGTCCGCAGCCAGCCCACAAGGGACAGTGCCGCCTGCGAGCGATCTGCCCGTAGATGTGGGCGCACCCACAAGAGCAGCAGCGCGCGCCATGACAGACCACTGCGGGTGTCTGCGCTGCGAGCGAGGGCGCTCGGCCGATCATAGCACCACCCGTGGGGTGGCGGCGGCCGCAACGCTGTAGAGGAGGGATTAGGGTTTTTGGGCAAAAGACAATTTTACCCTTCATAATTTCAGAAATTTCAGATTTTGTCCCCTTTGACAAAATTACCAAAATACCCTTTTGGCCAAATTATCGAAATACCCCTGGGAATTAAAAAATTCCCTTTATGTCCTTGATTTCATAAAATTAAATATGTTAATTAAATAGTTTAATTAACTATTATTTTTTTATCTAGTAGTCCTATAAAATAACATATACATGTGATGTATGATGTGGACAAATGATCATAAACTTGTGATGTGATGTGTGTACATATGGTTATTATTATTGGGGTCTGCGAGCCTCTATTTTTCTAGTTTATTATCGGGCTTGCGTGCTTGTAATTATGTTGTAATTACACGAGGAGGCACAGTGGTAGCATGACTCACGAGGCCGAGACGGATGATCTGACGCATAAAGATGTGTTGAGATGCCGACGGATCCGACGAAGCGAGATGGATGATCACAAGGCATAGAGATGCACCGAAGTACACATAGATCTTGATGTGAGTGATTGGGCCCATTGGCTCGGGCCTGATCATATTAGGATATGGTCCATGATCATCTGGTGTGATTGCTCATGTGATGTGTGATTAGTTATACACCTACTAGATATGTATATATATATATATTTGCATGCGATGTAGATATATATATATATATATATATATATATATATATATATATTAAATACGTATGTGTGTGACACATTATGTTAGGAGACCAAACCAAAATCCCCTCTATTAATAATATTAAGTCGGTAAACGTGAGGTAATAAGATTGACCAATGTGGCCTTCCATCGTTATAGCTATGAGCCGATTCCCGGTGTAGGTTGAGTTGGTCGAGTCCCTCGAGACTCATCTATATCGCGTCTCGCCATCTTATCTACGACATAGAGATGTCAGAGGTGACCTGAGGACATGGTATGCTTGGTCGAGTCCCTCGAGAGTATATCACATAATCAGACTCATCTGGTAACGATGTTAATGACTTAACCGAACATCATGGTTGGTCGAGTCCCTCGAGGCCATGATGGTTCGGAGGCCGAACAGGACGGGAATCACAAGGAGTTGTGATTGGCAAGAGTTGCCTACCTTTACGGGCTTAACGTGATTGGTCGAGTCCCTCGAGATTACGTTAAGACACCGATTGGATCCTGATCCCCACTAGAGATCCACCGGGGGTCTCCGATTCACATACCGGAGGGTATTGTGTGTCTTACGAAAAATTAGTGGGAATACATTAAGATAGAAGTCCTTATCTTAATTATTTAAATTTCTACAAAGTTTGCATGTTATTTATATCTGCTACATCTTTTATTTCAGAAAAATGTCACTTTCAAATCCTTTACATGGCATACTTGATGCCAACCGCCTCACTAGTCCAAATTATACGGATTGGCTTCGCAATCTGAGAATCATTCTCATAGTGGAGAAAATCGCGTATGTCCTTGATACAGTGATCCCTATGCCCGACGAAGGGGCAAGCGAGGATGAGATCGCTCGTTATGTGAAGTACTTAGATGATTCCACTCTTGCTCGGTGTTATATGTTGGCCTCTATGACTACTAAGTTACAGAGACAACATAAAAATATGGATGCTAATTCCATACTCCTGCATCTCCGTAAATTGTTTGAGGAATAGGGAAGAACTCAACGATATGAGATATCAAAGAGTCTTTTCCGAGCTAGGATGACTGAGGGGACACCAGTTCAGAACCATGTCCTTAAGATGATTGAGTGGATCAAGAAACTCATAGGTCTAGGAATGGTCCTAGAGGATAACCTGTGTGTGGATCTTGTACTTCAATCCCTACTAGATTCCTTTTCTCAGTTCATAATGAATTTTAATATGAGCAAACTTGAGGTGACCCTCCCAGAGCTCCTCAATATGTTGAGAGAAGCAGAGAGCACCATCAAGAAAGAGAAACCGGTTCTCTACACTGGTGAGACCAGAAAGAAAAGGAAGGCTGAGAAGACCCTTAAGAAGGGCAAGGGCAAGAACAAAATGGGTAAGGCAAAGGTTGCTAAGAAAGACCCAACAAAGGACAAAGGCCAGTGCTTCCACTACGGCAAAGATGGGCACTGGAAGAGGAACTGCAAAGAGTACCTTGCAGAGAGAGCGAAACAAAAGCTTGTAGAAGCTTCAGGTACATTCATGATCAGTCTCTATTTGTCAAAATCTTATGATAACACATGGGTATTGGATACCGGGAGTGCTTATCATATCTGCAATTCGTTGCAGGTTCCAGCAGGACCTAGGAGATTGAACAGAGGCGAGATGGACTTTAAGATAGGCAATGGAGCAAAGGTTGCTGCACTGGCTGTTAGCAAGGTCACTTTACATCTGCCTGGTGGAGCTATTATTATATTAGATGTATGTTATTATGTTCCTTCTATTATCAAAAATATTATTTCCATTTCATGTTTGACAGTTATTGGATATAAATTAGTTTTGAGAACAATGGTTGTTCAATAATATTAGATGATTAGATCATCATGAGAGGAATATTACATAATGGTTTATTTATGCTAGATACAGCTCCACATATCATGAGTGTAAGTGAGTCGAAGAGGAAACGAGAAGTGGAGAACCAGACATAAAAGAGTATTAAAACCCTTCGATCAGATCGAGGAGGTGAGCACTTGAGTATAGAGTTCACCTAGTTCCTCAAAGACTATGGGATCTTATCCCAAGTGGACACCTCCTTATACACCATAGCTTAATGGTGTATCAGAAAGGAGGAATCGCACACTGTAAGACATGGTGCGTTCCATGATGTGTTTCGTCGACCTACCCATCTCATTCTAGGGATATGCCCTAGAGATCACAGCTTACCTTATGAACAGAATTCCAACTAAATCAATGATGTCTACTCCATATGAGATATGGAATGGGAAGAAGCCCGATCTTAAAGTTGTTAAGATTTGGGGCTACCCTGCCCACGTTAAGAGACACAACCCTGACAAGTTGGAATCTAGGATGGAACGGTGCAAGTTCGTGGGATACCCCAAAGAAACTTGTGGGTATTATTTCTATCACTCTGATGACCGAAAGGTCTTTGTAGCCAAGAAAGCAGTGTTCCTTGAGAAGGAACACATTCTTGGTGGAGACAGTGGGAGCATGATAGAGTTGAGTGAGGTTGGAAAACCTAGCTCAAGCACCATTCCACAGCTAGAATCTGTTCAGATACCTAACATACAAGTTCCAACTTTACATAGGTTAGATAGAGTATCTCATCCTCTTGAGAGATATGTGGGACATATCAGAAGAGAGGATGTTGAGGATATTGATCCTCAGACCTACGAGGAGGCTATTATGAGCATAGACTCCGGGAAATGGCAAGAAGCCATGAATTCAAAAATGGATTCCATGTACTCCAATAAGGTTTAGAGCCTAGTTGATGCACCCGAGGGTATTGTACCCATTGGTTGCAAGTGGATCTTAAAAAAGAAGATTGGAGTAGATGAAAAGGTAGAGACCTATAAAGCAAGGCAAGTGGCTAAGGGGTATCGTCAAAGGCAAAGCATTGACTATGACGAATCTTTCTCACCTGTAGCTATGCTAAAATCCATTCAAATTCTATTGGCTATTGCAGCACACTATGATTATGAGATCTGGCAAATGGACGTCAAAACCGTATTCCTCAATGGTAACCTCGATGATGAGGTATATATGATACAGCCTGAAGGATTCGTGTCCAAGGATAACCCAGATAAGGTGTGCAAGCTGCTTAGGTCCATTTATGGATTAAAGTAAGCTTCCCGAAGTTGGAACATAAGATTTGATGAGGCGATCAGATCTTATGACTTCGTTAAGAACGAAGATGAACCTTGTGTGTATAGGAAATTAAGTTGGAGCACTATCATCTTTTTGGTATTATATGTGGATGACATCCTGATCATTGGGAATGATGTAGGAATGCTCTCTATAGTAAAGACTTGGTTATCTAGACAATTCTCCATAAAGGATTCAGGGAAAGCATCCTACATATTAGGGATATGGATCTATAGAGATAGATCCAAGAGGATGCTTGACTTGTCACAGTCTAGGTACATTGACACTATAGTCAAAAGGTTTGGTATAAAAAATTCTAAGAGAGGTCTCATACCAATGAGACATGGAATATCACTTTCTAGGAGTATGTCCCCAAAGACTCCTGAAGAAAGGGCACACATGGATATGATGTCATATGCATCAGCGATAGGATCTATCATGTATGCTATGCTATATACCAGGTCTGATATAGCGCATGCTCTGAGTGTCACGAGCAGATATCAGGCAGATCCGGGCTTAGAGACTGGAAAGCAGTAAAATTTATCTTTAAGTACTTGAGAAGGACTAAGGATCTTTTACTGGTATATGGAGGTAGTAACCTCAAGGTTGAGGGCTACACGGACTCGAGCTTCCAGTCCGATATCAATAATAGCAAGTCTAATTTAGGATATGTATTCACCCTGAATGGAGGAGCAGTATGCTGGAAGAGTTCCAAGCAAGACACTACTACTGACTCGACCACAAAGGCGGAATACATTGCTGCGGCAGAGGCAGCAAAGGAGGGAGTCTGGATGCAGAAGTTCATCATAGATCTAGGAGTCATCCCGAGCAGCGAGGAGCTAATTCCTTTATATTACGATAAATATTGGACGATTACTCAAATAAGGGAACCCAGGTCTCACCAGAAGTGTTCTGAGGAGGTTCCAACTTATTAGAGAGATCGTGGCTCGAAGAGATGTAGTAATGGAAAGAGTTCCATCCAAAAATAACATTGCAGATCTATTGACAAAGCCATTGACTCAGATTGTCTTTGAGCATCATAAAGGTCTGATGGGGATCAGACATGTTGGTGATTGGCTTTAGGTCAAGCGGGAGATTGCTAGTTATAGGTGCCCTACAAGCCAATCACATGAGTGATTGCATCTGTAACACGCTGCATCAATCTCTTTGCTTATGATTATTGGTATTATCTCACATTATCTATATGTATATTGTGATGTCATTGGATCTATACAATGGGAATTGGATCGTGATGAGATTACGATAATGAGACCGATTCACCTTTAAACACAGACCCTAAATTATCCTGGTCATAGGTTACTCGAGAAGGACATCGAGATAACCGGATAGACTAGTGTCATTGGAGAATGAGTTCACTGATTGATCCGCCTACGGAATGCTGGATGGTTATTGATACCTCACGTCAGACAGCGATTCCGTAGTCCTAGTAGTGTATCTGGTCCTTAGACTTGAGACACCAAAGATGTCCTGTATGAGTACTCCACTCTTTGATACTAGACTTATAGGTTTGGAAAGTTCTATATCTAGTACAGTCGGTCATTGGGAGTGGTAGTCAACCTTACGAGGGCTATTGAGTGTCAATAGAGGATCATCCACTCTTGGTATCATGAGAGTAATATCCCATGTGTTCTTGCTCAAACAAATCCTTGGCCAAGGTTATTCGGATTGAGAGAGAAAGAGTTCTCCGGGAGAATCCGACAAGAGCAAGACTCGAGGAGAGACCGTATAGGCCTGACAGCACCATACCCGGTATAGGGTCTCTGGGATATTAGATGGATGAGAGATTATAGATACATGGTAACTGAGGACAGATAGGTCCAAAAGATTGGATTCCCCTGTATCGTCTGGGGACAGCAACGTAGTGGCCTGGTATGTCCGTAGTCGATAAGCTGGGTGAATTATTATAGAGATAATAATTCACCATGTCAAAAGGAGTTCTAACAAGTATAACTCACGGTCAGCTTGATATTGGGCCTAGAGGGTCACACACATATGGTAGGTGTTGCGATGAGTAGAGGTTCGGATATGAGATATCCGCTGAACCCCCTATCTTATTAGATATCCATTAAGCCCCTGAATTATTGGATCTTGAGATGAGATCCAATAATTACTAATAAGAGATTATTGGTTAGAAACCCACTAATCCAAGAGACTTGGGTAATTGGATGAAGATCCAATACCCAATAGGGCAAAAGATCCATTAGGATTTTTTCATGGGGCCTCTATAAATAGGAGGGAACCAGAGTTCTATAGGCTAAAGGTTTTTGGTAGCCACATCCTATTCGCCTCTCCTTAGAGAGAGAGATGCATCGTCGCAATCCCTGCTGTGTGGATGCCGCTAGAGAGGAGGACACTTGACTTCTTTCATCCTCTCCCACAGATCTACAGGAATTCAGGGATATAGTATCTTCTTTTGCACGTGCAATTTTTGTGGATTTATTTTTTATGTATCGATCTTCGCACGACGATGGAAACTTTCTACAGGAAATCTGGGGTTTTGTTTTTCTGTTCTTCCGCTGCACATGTGATGTCGCCCCCTTTGTGCGGATTTCCCAACAGTTACGCTAAGGAGATCGGAGTTACGGAGGACAACTGCTGATTGGGCAATAAGCCATAAGAGAGTACGATGCGCCAAAGAATCGAACGAAGCATCGATGGATTAATAACATGCCGAACAACAAATTTGATTCATTTTGTAATAATTATCTAAATCGATGTAGGATTAGGTCTAATTGAGTTAGAATTGGGCCAACTCAATTAGGGGCCAACTAGGCTCGAATCAAAGCTATGTTGGGCCAGATGAAAGGCCCAAACAGTGCCTTGGTGCCTAGCAGTGGAATTACCTAAAGGCTCAACCTCCAAGGCTGAGTTTAGGTGGTGGTACTGCCTAGTGTTAGTATGTCTGGGTGGTGGTACCGCCCAACGCTAGCGGTGGTACTACCAGTATCCGGAAGACCCATGATGGGATTAGTTTTGGCTCCAAATTTGAATCCATTTAGAGCCTATAAGTACCCCTCTCATCCCTGGTTGGAACATACAAGCATAGAGAACTTAAAAGTGAGAAAACACTATAGAAATCATTTGAGAGATCTCCTCCTCTAGTTCTAAGTTTAGAATTTTGTTTAGAGAGGAGTGAGTACTTGTAAAGGTTCTCTCTTGAGCTTGTCAAAAGGAGAAAGTACTATAAGGGTAGTTGATCTTTGCCTATTGGAAAGAAGATCGTTAGTGGAAGTCGGTGGCCTCGAGTAAAGAGGAATCGGGAGTGGACATAGGTCGGGATGACCGAACCAATACAAAATTTGATTTTTATTTACTTTACGCTTTTCATTCATTCTGCAAACTATTTCACTTTACTACAATCACCTAGATTCTTCTATATTCACTTACAAATCTTTTTAAGTAAAAGCGTAATCGAAATCAGCTTTCATCGAAACGAAGATTTTTCATTGTATGAAATGATTTTCCAAAATCTTACAAAATCATCATTTTTAACCACTACACTAATTCACACCCCCCCCCCTCTTAGTATCGGACTCAATCCTAACAATTGGTATTAGAGCCACGATATTTCTCATTTGGACTAACACCTAAGAGAAATGGCTCTTTTCGGATTTCAAGAGGGTTTTTCTATCATTCGTCCTCTCGTATTTAATGGAATGGACTACACTTATTAGAAAACTTGAATTAGAGTTTTTTTGCTTTTCTTGGATTTAAATTTGTAGAATATCATTGAAAATGGATTTCAAAAGTCTTCTCTTCCAATGAATGATTGGAATGACTTGGGGAAGAAGACTTTCTCCTTGAATGCAAAGGCTATGAATGCCTTATTTTGTGCCTTAAATAAAATCAAATTTAAGTATATTTCTATTTGCAAAATGGCTTATGATATTTGGCACACACTTGAAATCATGCACAAAGGTACAAGTAAAGTCAAAGACTTGAAAGTAAACATTTTGATGTATGATTTTGAGCTTTTTCGAATGGAACTAAGTGAGACTATTGGAGACATGTATACATAGTTTACAGATGTCATCAATAGTCTAAAAGCTCTTGGTAAATTTTTTTTGGATTTTGAACTTATAAATAAGATTTTAAGATCCCTTCCAAAAAGTTGGGATCCGAAAGTAACGGCGATACAAGAAACAAAAAATTTAAATAATTTTTCTATTAAAAAACTCATTAGCTCATTAATGACATATGAAATAAACTTCTTAGAACGTGACAAACTTGAGAATCACCTTTCAAAGAACAGGAAGGATTTGGGACTTCGAACTATAGAAGACTACACGAGCGAAAGCTAAAGTGATGATGACCTTGAACTCATAACAATAAAGTTTAAAAAGTTTATTAAACAAGAATCAAAGAATAAAAATGAACCTAAAAAGAACATAACCTCTTGCTATAAATGCAAAAAGCCAGGGCGTTCTAAAGACGAGTATACAAAAGTGAAGAAGAAGAAAGCTCGTAAAGAAGAATCGAGTACATCCAAAGATGAAGTTGCGAGCTACGCTTTGACGGCTTTCGACAACAAGGTAAGTAACTCACCCAAAATATTTTTACATTATTATGAAATTACTTGATCTTTCCATGAGTTGCTTGATTTAGGTTGTAGGAAATAAATTTTTTTGCAAAAATATATCATGTTTTTCATTCTAGTGTTTTTGAAAATTAAAATGATACTTGCATGATTCATGATAATGCTTGTACACCTAATAGGATTAATTCATGTATGTGTATCTTGATGTTTTTATATTGCTATTTGGTTCTAAACGTGATGCTTGACCTTTGCATAAAAAAATTTGAACATGCTCACTTAAATTGAAACACATAAAAAGGGGGAAATGTATTATCATGATCTTTTGCTTGAAGATGTTTTATGTGTTTAGTCTCAATCGTTTTTATAACAATATTTTTTAGATGACCTGTTATATTTTTGGTCTTGATAACGAAAATTGTGTTTTGGTTTTAAACATGACGCACATCTTTTATATATAAAAAAAACATGAGCATGCTCGCATGAAAACAATCAACCTAAAATGAAACACATAAAAAAAAAAGGGATTGCATTTTCCATCTATATCTTATTGATTTTTCGATAAAGAGATTAATGAATTCATTTATAATATTTTATGAATCTCATCAATCTCTATGAAAGTAATTTTAATGATGAATTTGGAGTTGACGAATTGATTTGAATGAGATTTGTTTTCAAATAAATCATAAACTTTCTTTTGATTTCTTGACTTGAGATATCTTTTATAGGAATTAAAATCATTTTCCTCTATGATTCTTTCTTTTTTTTACCACTTATTAAGGAGGAAAACAACCGAAGTCATGATCTTGATTTCTCGATATTTGATACTTGAGTTTTTTTGTGAATCAAGATCTCTTATTTGATCTCTTGAGTTTCTTGTGCTATTTACTAAAAAAAGAGTGATCAAAATGAATCATGATTGGTATCATTGCTATTTTATCTCCTATGTCTCTTCTTGTTACTCACTAAAGAGGAAACTTATCCTAAAAATGGTGAAGATCTTTCATTCATGCCATGTCACTTGACATCTTGATAATTATGACTTGAATTTTTATCTTCAATGTTATTAAAGAGAAAATCTATCCAAATGCATCATAAATTATTTTCTCTTGATTTTTCTATACTCATAATTTGATAAAATGTGCTTTGATGATTGAAATATTACATGCATAAATTAATTTTTCTCTTATGTTTCAATACTCCTTATATTTGTGATTTATAAACCTCATGATATGATGAAAATTTATGATGATTAAAGTATTAATGTAAAATAAAAATTGTATTCCTCTCTTCTTTTTGACAATGACAAAGGGGGAGAGATTCCTAGCTTGCGCATTACAAAGAAAGAAAAAATTGCTAGCATGCAAAGGAAGGAAAACTTGTTAGCTTGCACTTCTCAAAAGAGAAGAAAGAAACTTGCCATCTTGAAACATCACCAAGAATTGCTAGCTTGCAAATGCAAGAAGAAAAGTGCAAATTTGAAATTTTACAATCTTGTACATCCTTAAAATGATGATTTGGTGATCATATTGTAAAATGATGTAAATCTAGCTTGTATGTCGTAGAAACTTGCATATCCTTAAAACTAGCTAGATACAACTTTTCCTTTTTTTGATGATAAAGGGGGAGAAGTATATTGACGATTTTGCATTGTATGATGTATTGAATATTTTGAAATATTGCATGATTTTTTTGACGGCATGTTGCTTGGATTTTTTTTAAATCCAAAAACTCTAGGAGTTTGTCTAAACTCTATCATCAATTGGTTATCATCATCAAAAAGGGAGAGATTGTTGAATCTTAGATTTTGATGATGAAACCAATTGATTGTGTTTTGTGATCTAACTGTATTTTGAGTGACGTAGGTCTACCTTTGATCAAGATTAGATAATTGAAGCAAAAAGAATCGATATTGTGCTAGAGGAAAACATGTCAGAAGATTGGATGTCGAGCGAAGGATCGTTGATGTATCAGTAGAAGGCTTCGGACAAAGAATTCAGGCATCGGGCCAAGAAGAGCGGAGTTGCGCTAAGGAGATTGGAGTTGTGGATGACAACTGTTGATTGGGCAATAGGTCGTAAGAGAGGACAATGTCTCAAAAAATCAGACGAAGCATCAATGGACCAATGATATATCAGGCAACAAATTTGATTCATTTTGTAATAATTATCTAGATCGAAGCAGGATTAGGTCTAATTGGGTTAAAATTGTGTCAACTCAATTGAGGGCCAACTGGGCCCGAATCAAGGTTGTGTTAGGCCGAATGAAAGGCCCAAACAGTGTCCTGGTGCCATGTCAGGTAATGGCACCACTAGGGTTGGTGGTGGAACCACCTGAAGGCTTAGCCTCCAAGGCTGAGTTTGGGCGGTGGTACCACCCAGTATCAGTATCTCGGCAGTGGTACTGCCCAGTACACTATCAGCCCAGTGTGCCAAGCGGTGATACCACTAGATTGGGCGGTGGTACCGCTAGCACCTGGAAGACCTAGGCTAGGATTGGTTTTGGCTCCAAATTTGAATTTATTTGGAACCTATAAATACCCCTCTCATCCTTGGTTGGAACATACAAGCATAGAGAACTTAAAAGTGAGAAAACACTATAGAAATCATTTGAGAGATCCCCTCCTCTAGTTCTAAGTTTAGAATTCTATTTAAAGAGTGAGAGCTTATAAAGGTTCTCTCTTGAGCCTGTCAAAAGGAGAAAGTGTTGTAAGGGTAGTTGATCTTCATCCATTGGAAAGAAGATCATTAGTAGAAGTTAGTGGCCTCGAGTGAAGGGGAATCGGGAGTGGACGTAGGTCGGGATGACTAAACCACTATAAAATTTGGTTTGCATTTACTTTATGCTTTTCATTCATTCTACAAACAATTTCACTTTACTACAATCACTCGGATTCTTCTATATTCACTTACAAATCTTTTTAAGTAAAAAACATAATCAAAATCGACTTTCATCGAAATAAAGGTTTTTTATTGTACGAAATGGTTTTCCAAAATCTCACGAAATCATCATTTTTAACCACTGCACTAACTCAAACCCCCCCCCCCCTCTGTCCCTTAGTGTTGGACTTGATCCTAATAAGAGTTACAGAGGACAACTGGCTAATTAGGCAATAGGTTATAAGAGAGGACGATGCACCGAAGAATCGAACGAAGCACCGATAGACCAATGACATGCTGGACAAAATGAGTCACACATAATAATTGTCTAGATTGAAGTATGTTTTAGGTCTAATTTAGTTAAAATTAGGCCAACTCAATTAGGAGCCAATTGGGCCCAACTTTGGTCTGTGTTGGGCCATGTGAAAGGCCCAAAAAGTGACCCAAGAGGTGGGTCAAGCAGTGGCACCGCCAGAATAGGAGATGGAGCCGTCGGTGGCTTGGTCTCCAAAATATAATCTCTGAGACTATGTCAAGTAGTGGTACCGCCAGACTGAGTGGTGGTACTACAAGACTAGGCGATGGTACCACCTAGCACTAGCGATGGTACCGCTAGTACCATGAAATTTTGGGGCATTTGAATTTTGGCTCCGAGATTTGAAGCCACTTAGGGTATATAAATACCCTAACTATTCTTGTTTGGGATAGCAAGATTTAAGAAAGAAAACAAATGAAAAACGCTATGATTCTAAGTGTAGAAATCCCTCCTCCTTGATCTTAAAGTTAGTTTCTAAGAGAGGTGTGTGAAGAAAGACTTGTAAAAGAAAAAGTTTGTAAGGGTAGTTAGTCTTCACCCATTTGAAAGAAGACTGCTAATGAAAGCCGGTAGCCTCGACGAAGGAGGAATCGGGAGTGGACGTAGGTCGAATGACCGAACCACTATAAATCAGTGTGTTCTTTCCCTTGTTGAGCATTTTCTATTATGCTCTTTATCAATAGTGTAAATTACTTTACTAGCTCTCTTCTTCCTCATCACTCACTTGCAAACACTTTCAAGTTAGAGTATTTCCAATACAATTTCATCGAAACGAACTTAATCATTCAAACGTGTTTTGAATCAAACCGAGCTTTTTCAAAATTGACGTAATTTTTACCACTGCACTAATTCAGCCCCCTCTCTTAGTGCCAGACTCAATCCTAACAATTGGTATTAGAGTCTTGTTATTTCTCATTTAGATTAACACCCAAAAGAAATGACTCTTTTTGGCTTTCATGAGGGTTTTTCTATCGTTCGTCCTCCCATGTTCAATGGGACAGACTACACTTATTGAAAAACTCGAATGATAATTTTCTTACTTCCTTTGGATTTAGATTTATGAAACATCATTGAAAATGGTTTTCAAATACCCTCTAAACCTATAAATGAATAGAATAATTTTGAGAAAAAATTATTTTCATTAAAACCAAAGGCTATGAAAGTCTTATTTTGTGTCTTGAACAAAAAGGAGTTTAATCAAATTTCTATTTGCGAAATGGCTTATGGTATTTCGTATACACTTGAAATCACATACGAAGGCACTAGTAGAGTCAAAGACTCGAAAATAAATCTCATGATGCATGATTTTGAACTTTTTCAAATGGCACCACGCAAAACTATTGGTGACATATACACCCATTTTACGAAGGTCGTCAATAGTTTAAAAAGTCTTGGAAAATATTTTTCTAATTTTGAACTTATAAATAAGATTTTAAGATCCCTTCCAAAGAGTTGGGATCAAAAAGTGATGGCTATACAAGAGGCAAAAGAATTAAATAATTTTCCATTAGAAGAACTCATCGAGTCTTTGATTGATGAATCTTGGATTTTGATGATGAACTAATTGATTATGTTTTAGTTATCTAATTACATTTTAAGTCACACAAGTCTACTCTTGATCAAGATTAGACAATTGACACAGGAAGAATCAGCGTTGTGCTGGAGGAGAACACGTTAGGAGATTGGACGTCGAGCCGGAGGTTCGATCGACGATCGATAGAAGGCTTTGGATAAAGAAATCAGGTGTCAGGCCAAGAAGAGTGAAGTTGCACCAACGACATCAGGGTTATGGAGGTCAACGGCCGATTGGGCAATAGGCCGCAAGAGAGGATGATGTGCCGAAGTGTCAGACGAAGCATTGATGGGCCAATGACGTACTAGGCAACTAATTACGATTCACATTGTAATAATTGTCTAGATTGAAGTAGGATTAAGGACTAATTGAGTTAGAATTAGGCTAACTCAGTTAGGGGCCAATTGGTTTTGAAATAGGGTTGTGTTGGACCGGATGAAAGGCCCATACAATGCTCGGATTCCACGTCAGGTGGTGGCACCACCAGCTGTGTGGTGGAACCGCTTGAAGGCTCAATCTTCTAGATTGAGTTTGGGCAGTGGTACCACCCAGTGACACTATGTCTGGGCAGTGATATTGCCTAGTATTAGATAGCTCTAACAGTGGTACCGCCTAGTGTCAGAACCCACTAGCGGTGGTATTGCCCAACACAAGCAGCGGTACCGCCGATACCTTGGAAATCTGTGGTGATTAAAATTTGGGCTTCAAATTTGAATTCTCTTAGGGTCTATAAATACCCTAGGTGTTCTTTCTTGGCGATGCAAGAATTGAGAAAAAGAAAGGAGCCAAAACTCTATTGAAAGCCTTATAAAATTGAAGTGTTTCCCCTCCTAAGCATAGAAGTGTAACTCTGAGGGAGTGTGAGGTAAATTCTATAAGAGAAGGCTGTAAAAGAGAGTTAGTTTTCACCCGTTGGAAGGAAGATAACTAGTGGAAAGCCGATGGCCTCAAGTGAAGAGGAATCGAGAGTAAACATAGGTCGGGATGACTAAACCACTATAAAATTTGGTTTGCATTTACTTTATGCTTTTCATTCATTCTACAAATAATTTCACTTTACTATAATCACTCGGATTCTTCTATATTCACTTACGAATCTTTTTAAGTAAAAAACATAATCAAAATCGACTTTCATCGAAATAAAGGTTTTTTATTGTACGAAACGGTTTTCCGAAATCTCACGAAATTATCGTTTTTAACCACTGCACTAACTCAAACCCCCTGTCCCTTAGTGTTGGACTTGATCCTAATAAGAGTTACAGAGGACAACTGGCCAATTAGGCAATAGGTTATAAGAGAGGACGATGCACCGAAGAATCGAATGAAGCACTAATAGACCAATGACATGCTGGACAAAATGAGTCACACTTAATAATTATCTAGATCAAAGTATGTTTTAGATCTAATTTAGTTAAAATTAGGCCAACTCAATTAGGAGCCAATTGGGCCCAACTTTGGGTGTTGGGCCATGTGAAAGGCCCAAAAAGTGACCCAAGAGGTGAGTCAAGCGCTGGCACCGCTGAATAGGAGATAGAGCCGTCGATGGCTTGGTCTCCAAAACATAGTCTCTGAGACTATGTCAAGTAGTGGTACCACCAGACTGAGCGGTGGTACTACAAGACTAGGCGATGGTACCACCTAGCACTAGCGATGGTACCACCAGTACCATGAAATTTTGGGGCATTTGAATTTTGGCTCCGAGATTTGAAGCCACTTGGGGTATATAAATACCCTAACTATTCTTGTTTGGGATAGCAAGATTTAAGAAAGAAAACAAATAAAAAACTCTATGATTCTAAGTGTAGAAATCCCTCCTCCTTGATCTTAAAGTTAGTTTCTAAGAGAGGTGTGTGAAGAAAGACTTGTAAAAGAAAAAGTTTGTAAGGGTAGTTAGTCTTCACCCATTTGAAAGAAGACTGCTAATGAAAGCCGGTAGCCTCGACGAAGGAGGAATCAGGAGTAGACGTAGGTCGAATGACCGAACCACTATAAATTAGTGTGTTCTTTCCCTTATTGTGCATTTTCTATTCTGCTCTTTATCAATAGTGTAAATTACTTTACTAGCTCTCTTCTTCCTCGTCACTCACTTGCAAACACTTTCAAGTTAGAGTATTTCCAATATAATTTCATCGAAATGAACTTAAACATTCAAACGTGTTTTGAATCAAACCGAGCTTTTTCAAAATTGACGTAATTTTTACCACTGCACTAATTCAGCCCCCTCTTAGTGCCAGACTCAATCCTAACAATTGGTATTAGAGTCTCGTTATTTCTCATTTAGATTAACACCCAAAAGAAATGACTCTTTTTGGCTTTCATGAGGGTTTTTCTATCGATCGTCCTCCCATGTTCAATGGGACAGATTACACTTATTAAAAAACTCGAATGATAATTTTCTTACTTTCTTTGGATTTAGATTTATAGAACATCATTGAAAATGGTTTTCAAATACCCTCTAAACCCATAAATGAATAGAATAATTTTGAGAAAAATTATTTTCATTAAAACCAAAGGCTATGAAAGTCTTATTTTGTGCCTTGGACAAAAAGGAGTTTAATCAGATTTCTATTTGTGAAATAACTTATGGCTTTTCGTACACACTTGAAATCACATACGAAGGCACTAGTAGAGTCAAAGACTCGAAAATAAATCTCATGATGCATGATTTTGAACTTTTTTAAATTGCACCACACGAAACTATTGGTGACATATACACCCATTTTACGAAGGTCGTCAATAGTTTAAAAACTCTTAGAAAATATTTTTCTAATTTTGAACTTATAAATAAGATTTTAAGATCCCTTCCAAAGAGTTGGGATCAAAAAGTGATGGCTATACAAGAGGCAAAAGAATTAAATAATTTTCCATTAGAAGAACTCATCGAGTCTTTGATTGATGAATCTTGGATTTTGATGATGAACTAATTGATTATGTTTTAGTTATCTAATTACATTTTAAGTCACACAAGTCTACTCTTGATCAAGATTAGACAATTGACACAGGAAGAATCAGCGTTGTGCTGGAGGAGAACACGTTAGGAGATTGGACGTCGAGCCGGAGGTTCGATCGACGATCGATAGAAGGCTTTGGATAAAGAAATCAGGTGTCAGGCCAAGAAGAGTGAAGTTGCACCAACGACATCAGGGTTATGGAGGTCAACGACCGATTGGGCAATAGGCCGCAAGAGAGGATGATGTGCCTAAAGTGTCGACGAAGCATTGATGGGCCAATGACGTACTAGGCAACTAATTACGATTCACATTGTAATAATTGTCTAGATTGAAGTAGGATTAAGGACTAATTGAGTTAGAATTAGGCTAACTCAGTTAGGGGCCAATTGGTTTTGAAATAGGGTTGTGTTGGACCGGATGAAAGGCCCATACAATGCTCGGATTCCACGTCAGGTGGTGGCACCACCAGCTGTGTGGTGGAACCGCTTGAAGGCTCAATCTTCTAGATTGAGTTTGGGCGATGGTACCACCCGGTGACACTATGTCCGCAAGGCGTGATATTGCCTAGTATTAGATAGCTCTAACAGTGGTACCGCCTAGTGTCGAACCCACTAGCGGTGGTATTGCCCAACACAAGCAAATGATGCATCCGATACCTTGAAATCTGGTGGTGATTAAAATTTGGGCTTCAAATTTGAATTCTCTTAGGGTCTATAAATACCCTAGGTGTTCTTTCTTGGCGATGCAAGAATTGAGAAAAAGAAAGGAGCCAAAACTCTATTGAAAGCCTTATAAAATTGAAGTGTTTCCCCTCCTAAGCATAGAAGTGTAACTCTGAGGGAGTGTGAGGTAAATTCTATAAGAGAAGGCTGTAAAAGAGAGTTAGTTTTCACCCGTTGGAAGGAAGATAACTAGTGGAAAGCCGATGGCCTCAAGTGAAGAGGAATCGAGAGTAAACATAGGTCGGGATGACTAAACCACTATAAAATTTGGTTTGCATTTACTTTATGCTTTTCATTCATTCTACAAATAATTTCACTTTACTATAATCACTCGGATTCTTCTATATTCACTTACGAATCTTTTTAAGTAAAAAACATAATCAAAATCGACTTTCATCGAAATAAAGGTTTTTTATTGTACGAAACGGTTTTCCGAAATCTCACGAAATTATCGTTTTTAACCACTGCACTAACTCAAACCCCCCCCCCCTGTCCCTTAGTGTTGGACTTGATCCTAATAAGAGTTACAGAGGACAACTGGCCAATTAGGCAATAGGTTATAAGAGAGGACGATGCACCGAAGAATCGAATGAAGCACTAATAGACCAATGACATGCTGGACAAAATGAGTCACACTTAATAATTATCTAGATCAAAGTATGTTTTAGATCTAATTTAGTTAAAATTAGGCCAACTCAATTAGGAGCCAATTGGGCCCAACTTTGGGCTGTGTTGGGCCATGTGAAAGGCCCAAAAAGTGACCCAAGAGGTGAGTCAAGCAGTGGCACCGCCAGAATAGGAGATAGAGCCGTCGATGGCTTGGTCTCCAAAACATAGTCTCTGAGACTATGTCAAGTAGTGGTACCACCAGACTGAGCGGTGGTACTACAAGACTAGGCGATGGTACCACCTAGCACTAGCGATGGTACCACCAGTACCATGAAATTTTGGGGCATTTGAATTTTGGCTCCGAGATTTGAAGCCACTTGGGGTATATAAATACCCTAACTATTCTTGTTTGGGATAGCAAGATTTAAGAAAGAAAACAAATAAAAAACTCTATGATTCTAAGTGTAGAAATCCCTCCTCCTTGATCTTAAAGTTAGTTTCTAAGAGAGGTGTGTGAAGAAAGACTTGTAAAAGAAAAAGTTTGTAAGGGTAGTTAGTCTTCACCCATTTGAAAGAAGATCGCTAATGAAAGCCGGTAGCCTCGACGAAGGAGGAATCAGGAGTAGACGTAGGTCGAATGACCGAACCACTATAAATTAGTGTGTTCTTTCCCTTATTGTGCATTTTCTATTCTGCTCTTTATCAATAGTGTAAATTACTTTACTAGCTCTCTTCTTCCTCGTCACTCACTTGCAAACACTTTCAAGTTAGAGTATTTCCAATATAATTTCATCGAAATGAACTTAAACATTCAAACGTGTTTTGAATCAAACCGAGCTTTTTCAAAATTGACGTAATTTTTACCACTGCACTAATTCAGCCCCCTCTTAGTGCCAGACTCAATCCTAACAATTGGTATTAGAGTCTCGTTATTTCTCATTTAGATTAACACCCAAAAGAAATGACTCTTTTTGGCTTTCATGAGGGTTTTTCTATCGATCGTCCTCCCATGTTCAATGGGACAGATTACACTTATTAAAAAACTCGAATGATAATTTTCTTACTTTCTTTGGATTTAGATTTATAGAACATCATTGAAAATGGTTTTCAAATACCCTCTAAACCCATAAATGAATAGAATAATTTTGAGAAAAATTATTTTCATTAAAACCAAAGGCTATGAAAGTCTTATTTTGTGCCTTGGACAAAAAGGAGTTTAATCAGATTTCTATTTGTGAAATAACTTATGGCTTTTCGTACACACTTGAAATCACATACGAAGGCACTAGTAGAGTCAAAGACTCGAAAATAAATCTCATGATGCATGATTTTGAACTTTTTTAAATTGCACCACACGAAACTATTGGTGACATATACACCCATTTTACGAAGGTCGTCAATAGTTTAAAAACTCTTAGAAAATATTTTTCTAATTTTGAACTTATAAATAAGATTTTAAGATCCCTTCTAAAGAGTTGGGATCAAAAAGTGATGGCTATACAAGAGGCAAAAGAATTAAATAATTTTCCATTAGAAGAACTCATCGAGTCTTTGATTGATGAATCTTGGATTTTGATGATGAACTAATTGATTATGTTTTAGTTATCTAATTACATTTTAAGTCACACAAGTCTACTCTTGATCAGGATTAGACAATTAACACAGGAAGAATCAGCGTTGTGCTGGAGGAGAACACGTTAGGAGATTGGACATCTAGTTGGAGGTTTGATCGACGATCGGCAGAAGGCTTCAGATAAAGAAATCGGGTGTCAAGCCAAGAAGAGCGGAGTTGTACCAACGACATCAAGGCTATGAAGGTCAATGGCCGATTGGGCAATAGGCCACAAGAGACGATGATGTGCCGAAGTGTCAGACGAAGCATTGATGGGCCAATGACGTACTGGGCAACTAATTACGATTCACATTGTAATAATTATCTAGATCGAAGTAGGATTAAGGACTAATTGAGTTGGAATTAGGCTAACTCAGTTAGGGGCCAATTGGTTTCGAAATAGGGCTGTGTTGGATCGGATGAAAGGCCCATACAATGCTTGGATTTCACGTCAGGTGGTGGCACCACCAGCCGGGTGGTGAAACCGCTTGATGGCTCAATCTTCTAGACTGAGTTTGGGCAGTGGTACCACCCAATGACACTATGTCTAGGCAGTGGTATTGCCTAGTGTCATATAGCTCTAATAGTGGTACCTCCTAGTGTCAGAACCTACTAGCGGTGGTATTGCCCAACACAAGCGGCGGTACCGCCAGTACCTTGGAAATCTGGGGTGATTAAAATTTGGGCTTCAAATTTGAATTCTCTTAGGGTCTATAAATAACCCAGGTGTTCTTGCTTGGCGATGCAAGAATTGAGAAAAAGAAAGGAGCCAAAACTCTATTGAAAGCCTTGTAAAATTGAAGTGTTTCCCCTCCTAAGCATAGAAGTGTAACTCTGAGGGAGTGTGAGGGAAATTCTATAAGAGAAGGCTGTAAAAGAGAGTTAGTTTTCACCCGTTGGAAGGAAGACAACTAGTGGAAAACTGATGGCCTCAAGTGAAGAGGAATCGGGAGTAAACGTAGGTCGGATGATCGAACCACTATTAAAATGGTTTGTGTTTATTTCTTACAATTTACATTCCTACAAACCTCCTTACTTCCTCTGCTTCTCTCACTTGCAAAAGGCTTCATGTTTAACATTTTTTCGATACACTTTAATTAAAATCGGTTTTCATCGAAATGTGATTTTTATCGTATGTGTTTTTTTTTAAATCATACAAATTTGTCATTTGGTATCAAAGTCCAATATTTATCATTTGAATTTACACCCAAGAGAAATGGCTCTTTTCAGATTTCAAGAGGGTTATTTGATCATTCATCCTCCCTTCTTTAATGGGCCAGACTATACCTATTGGAAAACTCGAATAAGAGTTTTCTTGCTTTTTTATATTTGGATTTATGGAACGTCATCGAAAATGGTTTTCAAACTCCTTATAAACCTTGGTTCGAATGGAATAAACTTGAGAAAAATTCAATCCCCAACGAGTGGTATTAGAGCCATGTTATTTCTCTTTTGGATTCACACTCATGAGAAATGGCTCTTCACGGCTTTCAAGAGGGTTTTTCGATCATTCGTCCTCCCTAGTTTAATTAGTTGGACTATACTTATTGGAAAACTAGAATGAGAATTTTTCTACTTTCATTAAATTTGGATTTATGGAATATCATCGAAAATGATTTTCAAACTCCTAAATTGATGAACGAATGGTTGGATTTAGAGAAAAAATCTTTTTCCTTAAATGCAAAGGCTATGAATGTCTTATTTTACGCTTTGGACAAAATTGAGTTTAATCATGTTTTTTCTTGTGAAACGGTTTTTGATATGTGGCGCACACTTGAAATCACGTATGAGGGCACTAGTAGTGTCAAAGACTCAAAAGTAAACCTTTTAATACACGATTTTGAGCTTTTCTGAATGACACCAAGTAAGACTATCGGCGACATGTACACCTATTTCATAGATGTTGTCAATAGTCTAAGAGACCTTGTCAAATCTTTTTCGAATTTTGATCTCGTAAATAAGATTTTAAGATCTCTTCTAAAAAGGTGGGATCAAAAAGTAACCGCTATAGAAGAAGCTAAAGATCTAAATGACCTTCCTATTTAGGAACTCATTGGCTCATTGATGATGTATGAAATGAGCTTTTTGGAACTCGATGAATGCATGAACCATCTTCCAAAGAACAAAAAGGATTTGACACTTTGAATAAGAGAATGTCACTTGAGTGATGACTCAAGTGATGAGGACAATGTTGAGGACCTTGAACTTTTGATATTAAAATTTAAAAAGTTCATAAAATAAGAATTAAAAAACATAAATGAATCTAAAAAGAATACCAACTCTTGCTATGAATGTAAGAAACCAGATAGCTCCAAAGATAAATACTCAAAAGTGAAGAAGAAGAAAGCTCGCAAAGAATAATCAAGTGACGAAGTGATAAATCACGCTTTGATTGCTTTCGACTACAAGGTAAGTAACTCACTCGAATTGTTTTTACGTTGCTATGAAATTACATGATCCTTTAATGAGTTGCTTAACTTAGTTTGTAGTCAATAAAAAATTTTTTACAAAAAAAAAAATATTATCATGCTTCTTTTTCTAGCATTTTTTAAAAATTAAAAAAAGGTTGATCATGAAAATTATATGTTTTATGATAAAGAAGTATGATGATGATATTAAAGTTTCATGCATGTTATGATTTGAAATTTTGAATAATATATGCAACATTATGATTGATGATTGGATGATTTGTACATTAAATACAATTCCAGATATGTTTTCTGTATCCATTTTCGGTTTCAAACAAGATACATGGTTTTGACAAAAAAAAAATTTGGATTTATATGATGATGCTTTCGGTTCTAAATATGATGCATGACTATTCAGTTCTCACTAAGCTAGAATAATGTAAGATGGTAAACATCTTGTTTAGCTAACACCAATATAAAAAAGGGAATATTAGAACTAAAATGATTTTGATGATGTTTTAAGAAATCATGGTTGATAAGGATACAAATGAAAATGTATGTGTATCTTGATGATTTTGTATCGATTTTTGGTTTTAAACATGATCCACATCTTTTATACGTAAAATATGAGCATGCTCGTATAAAAACAATTTGCATGAAATGAAACTCAAAAATGACAAAATATACTATCATGATGTTTTATGTTTGATGTGTTTGGTCTTGATGGTTTTGATGATGAAACTTGTGTTTCAATTTTAAACATGATACACATCTATGCATGTTATGAATCTATTGGCTTAATGTGTCATATTTTTCAACTTACAGATCTTTATGATGGATTTTGCCTTTTGGTTTTTGTACGTTGATACTTTCTTTAAAGGGGAGAAGCTTGCTTATAAGAAGCAAATCACATGAATAGAAAGTTATAAAAATGAAATACAATCCTCTATCTTAATCTTGTTGATTTTTTTTTAAGAAATCCATGAATCTATGCGTATCATTTACGAATTTCTTGAATGTGATTTTGATGATGATTTCGGATTTGACGAATGCTTGATTCGTGTTTACGACTTAAGATGTATTTTAAATATGAATTCATGTGAATCTCTTAAATTATGAAATTGATCTTGATGATTTTCGAGTTGATGAATTGAATTTGAATTTTTTATTTTTTATAACTCTTTTCTCTCGAAATCATAACTTTATTCTTTTTGGAATCATGACATATTAAGTAATAAGGGTTCGAATGCATGAATTGATAATTTTTTTATCCCTTTATTTGATACTCAAAATCTTCATTTGATCTTGATGACTTTTTATGACTTGACATCAATGATTGAAACATAATATGCTTAAATAGATTTTTATCCTGTGTTTCAATATTTCTTTGAATGCATCATGTGATGATTGAAAGATTAATGTAGAATTTTTATTGATGCATATTTACAATTGATGTAAAAGTCTAAATCATTGGCTCCTCCCTTCTTTTCGATAATGATAAAGGGGGAGTTAGCTTGCTAGCTTGTGCATCACAAGAGAAAGGAAGATTACTAGCTTGCATATTTCAAGGAAGCAAAAAGTTGCCATCTTGAACATCACAAAGAGAAGCAAGTTGCTATCTCAAAAGAAGCAAAAATGGCTAACTTGCTTATCATTATCATGTTTGCTAGCTTGCTTATCATCAATTTCCCTCATATCATGATTTATTTATGACTCCTTTGAATTCATGACTTGATTTTGATATGATGAAAATCATGATGTAAATTTATTAATTTTTGTCATCATTAGAGCATTGATGTAAAAGACTATTTGCACTCCTCCCCTTCTTTTCATCAATGACAAATGGGGAGAAAGATTGCTAGCTTAAAGCAAAAATTTGCTAGCATGCATATCGTAAAGGTTGCATATCAAAGAAAAGCAATTTGCTAGCTCACACAAGGAGAGAAAACTAGTTTGCACTTCTCAAAAGAGGAGAAACAAAACTTGCACAAGAAGCAAGTGAAAAATTACTATACTTGTACAAACTTTAAACTTGCTATGTTGTCATGTGAATCTTGCTAGTATGTTGTAAAAACTTACATATCCTTAAAACTAGCTAGATGCAACTCTCCTTTTTGTTGATGACAAAGGGAGAGAAGTAGATTGATGACTACATGCATTATATGATGATTGAATATTTTAAAAAATTTGCATAAATTTTTTAAGACATGTTACTTGGATATTTTTAAAATCCAAGGTTTCTACCAATATGGCATATTGAGAGGGGGAGTTAGGTTAAACTCTGAGAGTTCAGGTTAACTCCATCATCAATTAGTTGTCATCATAAAAAAGGGGGAGATTATTGAATCTCAGATTTTGATGATGAAACTAATTAATTATGTTTTGGTTATCTAACTACATTTTAAGTCACGCAGCTCTACTCTCAATCAGAATTAGATAATTGACACAAGAAGAATCAATGTTGCACTGGAGAAGAATACGTCAGGAGATTGGACGTCGAGCTAGAGGTCCAGTCGATGATCAACAGAAGGCTTCGGACAAAGAAATCAGGCATCAAGCCAAGAAGAGAGGAGTTGAACTAAGGGCATTAGGGTTGTGGAGGTCAATGGACAATTGGGCAATAGGCCTCAAGAGAGGACGATGAGCTGAAGTGTCGGACGAAGCATCGATGGGCCACTTATGTGCCAAGCAACTAATTATGATTCACGTTGTAATAATTATCTAGATCGAAGTAGAATTAAGGACTAATTGAGTTGGATTGGGCCAACTTAGTTAGGGGCCAACCGGGCCTAAAACAGGGCTATGTTCGACAGGATGAAAGGTCCATACGGTGCCTAAATGCCACATCAGGCGGTGGCACCACTAGTTGGTCGGTGGAACCGCCTGAAGGCTCAGTCTTCTAGACTGAGTCTGGGCAATGGTACCACCCAATGATAGTATGTCTAGGCAGTAGTACTGCCTAATGTCAGACAGCTCTGGCAGTGGTACCATCCAATGTCAGAACCCATAGGCGATGGTACCACCTAGCATAGGTGGTGGTACTATCAATACCCCGAAAATCCAGGGTGATTCAAATTTGGACTCCAAATTTGAATCCTCTTGGTGTCTATAAATACCCCAGGTGTTCTTTCTTAGTGAAGCAAGAATTAAGAAAAGGAAAGGAGCCAAAACTCTGTTGAAAACCTTATAAAATTAAAGTGTTTCCCCTCCTAAGCATAGAAGTGTAACTCTAAGGGAATGTAAGAGAAATTCTATAAAAGAAGGCTGTAAAAGGGAGTTAGTCTTCACCCGTTAGAAGGATGACAACTAGTGGAAAGCCGATAGCCTCAGGTGAAGAGGAATTGGGAGTGGACGTAGGTTGGATGATCAAACCACTATAAAAACAATTTGCGTTTATTTCTTATAATTTACATTTTTACAAACCTCCTTACTTCCTCTACTTCTCTCACTTGCAAAAGGCTTTAAGTTTAACATCTTTCCGATACGCTTCAATTGAAATCGGTTTTCATCGAAATATGATTTTTATCATACATGGTTTTTCAAAATCGCACGAATTTATCATAATCTTACCATTGCACTAATTCATCATACCCCCCTCTTAGTGTCAAACTGATCCTAACATTGATGACCTATGAAATAACATTTATGGGATATGACGAACATGAGAACCACCTTCTAAAGAATAGGAAGATAATTGCACTTAGAATGGAAGAAGACTACTTGAGTGATAACTCTAAGTGATGATGATGAGGACCTTGAACTTATCATTATAAAATTTAAAAAGTTTATAAAATAAGAATTAAAAATTAAAAATAAACTCAATCTGAACACAACCACTTGCTATGAACGTAAGTTACTGAGGTGCTCCAAAGACAAGCATACAAAGGTGTCAAAGAAGAAGAAAAAACCCAAGAAAGAATTAAGTGCATCTGAAGATGAAGTTGCGAACTATGCTTTGATGGCTTTCGACAACAAGGTAAGTGACTCAATCCAATCTTTTTTACCTTATCATGAAGTTACTCGGTGTTTTTCCATAATTTGAATTAGTTAAAATTATTATTATTATTATGCTTTCCTTTCTAGTGATTTTTTGAAAATTAAAAATTATGAATGATGATTGTATGTTTTATGATAATGCTTGTACACCAAATATGATTAAATCTATATATGTTTTAAGAAGCAAGAATCTTGATCATTTCTATATCACTTTTCCATTTCAAACATATTGCATGGATTTGGCTTAAAAGATAGAACCATTCATATGATTCTTGATGATTTTATTGTGTTTCATTTTAAACATAATGCTTAGCTTTCGTATGAAAAACTTAAGTATGCTTATATGAAATCAAAGCGCATGAATTGAAACATGTAAAAAAAATTATCATGATAAATCGAATCTTTTGTTTGAAGATGACATATATTTGATGTGTTATATTTTTTGCCTTGATGATCTTTATGATGAAATTTAACTTTCAGTCTTGAACATTGATATTTATTTTTATTTAGCATTAAAGACAAATGCATGCTTGTATGAAACAAATCACTTAAATGGAAACAACTAAAATGAGGAAAGCATCCTTTGAAAATTTATCAATCTCTATCTTTAAAGTTTGGGCGATATTTTGTCATAAGAGATCCTTAATAATGAGTCCATGGATATTATTTTTTATGAATATCTTGAATCATGAAATTGATCTTGATGATTTGATAATGAGTTTTTTATCCAAAATCTATTTATGTTATTAATGAATCTATGAAAGTGATTTTGATAATGGGTTTGGAAATGACGAATTGAATTTAAATGAGATATTTTTTTTCAAATGATTCATGACTCTTCTCTTGATCTTTCATAATCATAACTTATTTTTATGAATCATGATGAATTGAGATATCTTATGCAATCAAGTTCTCATATGATTCTTTTACTAATGAGATGATATATTCAAATGAATCACTTATCGGTATTTACAATTGTAATATATTTTACATGAAATATTTTTCTCGATTCTCATATGATTCACTCTTTTAAGAGAATATTTATCTAATCATGATCTTGATATCTCGATATTTAATACTTAAAATTTTTGAATTGAGATATATATAATGCATGAATCAAGTTCTCAAAGGTTTCATTTTGCTATAAAGAAATTTTATTGAAATCATGATCTTGATAATTATAACTTGAAATTTACAAATCAAGATCATATACCATAATTCTTCCATTTATCTAAAGAGAATTATCCAAATGAAATATTACTTGTCTCTTGATTTCTCGGAACTATATACTTGAATTTTTTTTTTTTTTGAAATATGATCTTGATGACTTGAGATGTCTTATGCTTGAATCGAGAACTTTTCTCATATGTTTCTTCTTGTCATTTACTAAAAAGGAAAACTTTCTAAATGAATCATGACTTGATTTCTCATAATCTTTGATTTTGATATCTTTTATATAATGATTCTTTTGTATTGGTTGCATACTTTTTGTGATGATTAGAACATTGATATAAAACAAAATTTATATTCTTCCCTTCTTTTTGACAAAGACAAAGGGGGAGATAGTTTGCTAGCTTATGCATTATAAGAGAAAGAAAGAATTACTAGCTTGATCAATGCAAATAAAGCAAAATTTGCTAAGCTTACTCGGCAAAACTTGCTTACACTTCTCAAAAGAGAAAAAATAAAAAAAATAAAAGGAGCTAGCTTGAAATATCACAAAGAGAAGCAAAGAGTTACTATCTCTAAAAGAAGCAAAAAGTACAAACTTGAAAAGCTTGCAATCTTGCACATCTTTAAAAGTTGATAATTTGGTGATCATAAATGTTATTAAATAATGTAAATCTTGCTAGTATGTTATAAAACTTGCATATCCTTAAAACTAGCTAGATGTACTTCTCCTTTTTGTTGATGACAAAGGGGGAGAAGTATGATGATAATTTCATGCATTATATGTTGAATTGAAAATTTTAATTATGCATGATTTATTTAAAAATTTTAAATTTTAAATTTTCTATTAATATGACATATTGATAGGAGGAGTTAAAGTTAACTCCATCATCAATTGGTTATCATCATCAAAAGGGGGAGATTGTTGAATTTTAAATTTTGATAATGAAACCAATTGATAGTGTTTGTAATCTAACTACGTTTTGAGTGACGCAGGACCACCTTCGATCAGGAATAGACAATTGAAGCAGGAAGAATCAAACGTTGGACCAGAGGATAACATGTCAGAAAATTGGATATTAAGCCGAAGGATCGATCGACGTATTAGCAGAAGGCTTTAGACGATAAGATCAAGCATTATGCCAAGAAGAGTAGAATTACGCCAAGGAGATCAGAGTTATGGAGGATAACTAGCCGATTGGGCAATAGGCCATAAGAGAGAACAATGCATCGAAGAATCGAATGAAGCACCAATGGACCAATGACATGCTGGACAAAATGATTCATGCTTTGTAATAATTATCTAGTTCGAAGTAGATTTTAGGTCTAATTGAGTTGGAATCGGGTCAACTCAATTAGGGGCCAATTGGGCCCAACTTTGGGCTATGTTGGGCCAAGTAAAAGGCCCAAAAAGTGACCAAAGAGGTAGGTCAAGTGGTGGCATCGCTAGAATAGGCGATGGAACCACCGGTGGCTTGGTCTCCAAGACATAGTCTCCGAGACTGAGTGGTGGTACCGCCTAGTGTCAGAAAGCCTGGGTCGTAGTACCGCCAATACCTCAAAATTTCAGGGTGTTTGAATTTTGGCTCCAAGATTTGAAGCCACTTGAGATCTATAAATACCCCACCTATTCTTGCTTGGGATAGTAAGAATTGAAAAAGAAAACAAAGAGAAACTTCTATTATTCTAAGTATAGAAATCCTTCCTCTATATCTTAAAGTTAGTTTCTAAGATAGGTGTATGAGGGAAGACTTGTAAAAGAAAGTTTGTAAGGGTAGTTAGTCTTCACCCATTTGAAAGAAGATTACTAGTAAAAGTCGGTAGCCTCATCGAAGGAGAAATCGGGAGTAGACATAGGTCGAATGACCAAACCACTATAAATCAATATGTTCTTTCCCTTTTTGTGCATTTTTTGTTCTTCTCTTTATCAATATTGCAAATTACTTTACTAGCCCTTTCTTTCTCATCACTCACTTGCAAACACTTTTAAGTTAGAGTATTTCTGATATGATTTCATAGAAACGGACTTAATCATTCAAACATGTTTTGAATCGAACCGAGATTTTTCGAAATTGACGTAATCTTTACCATTGCACTAATTCAACGATAAGAACTTATTTATGGAAGAACTTGTTCTAGTAAATTTTATAAAACCAAAGCATAAATTTTCAAAGGAAGATGAGAAAGGATGCCAACTCAAGCTCATTTTAGCATTGTATTGAATGTGCCATGTGTTAATAGGATCATATTTGGCTTTGACCATGTTGACCCAAATACAATTAGAATTAGTATGATATTGATCAATGTGTTTGTCATTCAAAGTAATTTTCATGAAATATAAATTTTTAGTACCAAGAACCAGACTATTTTAGGGAGAGTCACAATGTCTCATGCAAGATCTAAACTATTAGAATTAGGTTTGTTTAGTATATCAATTGACATCTAACTCATACCAAGAGAATGAAATAAATGGAATTAAATGCTAAGTTGATAAGTGCAATTCTGCCTGCTTGGGATAAAAGGGAACTCTACCATGTCCCAAGTTTATTAAAGATAGTTTGTGTAAGACCATTTAGAGTTGATGGAGGTATTTGCCTAAGTGTGATGAGAGAGAGTACCAAGATATTTAAAGGAAAAACTATCTTTTTAATATTCATCAATGTGCTTCTTTTTTTTTTTTAATCTCACCTTTAGTGCACCATACAAAATAAATTTCAGGTTTAGAAATATTAATTTTTGATTAGCACGAGTTTCATCAGTTTGAAATATTTCAAGTATAGAATGACAAGATTTTATGTTGGCTCTAATGCAAAGTAACATATCGTCGGCATATATAAGGTCAAAGTTTTATGATAGGAGTGTCATATAACTATCAATGATGTATGAGTAGGAGGAACATGGTAAATATTGACAAAACCTTTTAACCTGATTAGGATTGTTGGTTGCACTTTATCTGCAATTAGAGGACATCAACATTGATGATTGAGAACAATGTTTCTACGAATTATGTAAGATAGGATACAGTAGAATATGATTGTGCGACATACTAGTTAGAACATTGAGATGGAAAATAACTTTTTAAGATAATTAAGATCAAAATCATATCGGAATAGAGAACTACAAAAGAAGACACCATCAACAATTTCATGTTCCTAAGAATTACGTGAGATAGGATACAGTTGAATGAGATCGGAATATAACTATCCAACAGTACTGATTAAAACAATCGAGCAGTGACTTCTTTCACAGCAAGCCAAAAGTCTTACTGCGTGGCTGTTCGAATCCCTCAACAGCCGCGAGAGGAACAGACGGTGACTACAGCACATCGACGCCGCGGCGGGCTGCAAATAACCATCACCGCCAACGTGATGGTGACCACGACGAGGACGCTCAGCAAGTCCATGCCACCATTTCCGTTGTCTTCTGCAGCGCAGCACATCTTCCCCATGGCCGGAGAGGAAGAAGAACCAGAGAGACGGAGAGGGAGAGCGATGGTTCTGAGAACAAAGCAGTGTTCGGTCCTGCCAGGTATATAGTGATCACAAGTTGCTTTCCATGATCGAGTGGTTACAACATCACCATCAATTGCCTCCTTTTTCTATCGAGTTGTCCGTTGACGGCAGAAGACCGAACGTCATCATGGCCTGCACCCGCTAACCACCGCGTGTTATCTTAATGGGGCGAACGGTTCCTCTACATGTGATGTGCTCGAGTCCAATCGGGTGAGAGTTGCGGAGTCAGCAGCGTCTAGCTGTCGAATAAAAATTGGGGATTTGACCCACACCTAATGCTAAAAAAATTCGTGCTGTTTTTTATGATGCGCGAGACCGGGCTGCTAGTTTGCTCGCTGGGTGTTTGAATTATTTCCGGACAAGGTTTGGGCAAAGACATTGACTACTGGATGTTTAGCCACCAACAAATTGAATTCCGTCATTTAAAACTCTTTTGTCTTTTAGCCCCACTTGGGCTTCTTAATCGAGACACTATCTTTCGTTCAATACTCTTTCGTGAATGTTTACAGGTCATGACTTAAAAAGAGTTTATGGGAAAAATTTGTTTATCTTAACGACGATGCATAAGCTTGTGAAAACAGAACAATTACAATAGGATGCATTTTTAAGTACAACAATAACAAAACCGTAAAACACTGACTAAGTAAATCTTTTGCTAGATCGGTAAAGAATCATATTTTTAATTAAAAAATATTTAAATTATTATTTATAGTTTCTAAATCATCAAAACATGTATTTATATTTTCTAAATCTTAAGATTATATCTTTAGGTAAATCACCAAAATCATTTGCAAGTATTGCAATAACAAAAACTGCAAGTTTGGAGAGCGCGAGTCCATGGTGAACAAATCCCTACCTCGGCAAACTGGAGAATTACCTTCTCACGCTCCTGGTGGTTAATTAATCATATAAATCAGATTCTAGATATAGTCAAATATTTTTACATATAGAACATAGTATGATAACAAAATACACAACCAGTTAATAACACAGTGCATTCTTCAAGTGTTTCTTATAGTTAATTAATCATGTAAATCAGATTATAGACATATTAAAATAGTTTTACACATAACATTCAGTATTACTACAACAGACACAATAGTTAATTTCCAGAAAGATGGAGAAAGGACCTGTGGAGTACAACATCCAGTCAATCCAAGGAACAAGTGCTGGTGGAAGGGGAAAAAAACACAAAAAAGACTGGCACACGAAAAAAGAAATGATGACCCAAGAATAGCACAAAAAAAAAAAAAAGGTGCTGACCATGTGGCTGCATGAATCGCACGTCTTGGCCAACCCTAGAAATTTGAACACTTATCAAAATTATACTTCAAGGATGCAGGTACGCAATATTCGTGATCAAGACAATAACGATTTCATTCCAGTGAGACAAAGCTAAATACATGTATAATCTTCAGTTGATACTTCACACGGTTTATAGTTAATACTATATCAAAACCAAAGAATGAAATGGATGAATGAAAATGCAATATAGTCATCCACACAAACTTGTACAAAGTTTAATTATAATTGAGGTAGGAAATATGAAACAAATAATAACCTAAAAACACATGACCATATGAATACTATCAAGGAATTAAAGAGACATTATAAAATAAGCTACAAAAGTACAAACAATTAGCTTCTAAATGTATGTTGATTGTCAAAGCCATCACCTTATTTCAATAGAGCAAAGTCTGGAAACAATTTAATACAAAATTTGAGATGCTGCTTTGATACGGTGGGGCGATACAGAATGGGTTGTGAGAGAAGAAAATCGAGAGAATAGCAATATGCATAGGAATAAAAGTTCTTTCGGACAGAAAAAGAACAATCTCACGAAAATACTTAAACATAATGGTAAAATAGTTCACCACCAGGTTCAAAATCACATAGGGATACAGAAAACTTCACCACCCTAGAGAAAATGAAATGAGGATACAGAACTGAACAAAGAGACTCACCACTCTAGGACGCATCCAAGAGATATAGAGTTTTCTAGAGCACTCCAAGAGAGCTTCAGCCAATATCTTCAGATTCTGCAAAACTTCTCTAACCCAAAACACCAAAATAAATAGTTGTGCATAAAACAACCCTTCATGCATAGGGAATTTCGAGATAAATGCTTTACAACTATTAACCACCTTCATTAATGTGTTTCTTAGTCATGAAGGAAACTGCATTGAATCAGCCTTGACTTAGTGTAAAGAAGATGCTCATGAGCTGTCATAGTTGAATGTGCTGAGTGGAAAATTTTGAGGTAATATTGTAGGTTGAAAATTTATCATAGCTTCAGCAAGATCAACATGAGTTGATTGTAGCAAGTTAGGCACTCCTGTGTCATTCTCCCCTGGTTGAAAAAGACTTGTCCTCAAGTCATTATTTGTTTCAGCAATATAATCATGATAAGGACTTAAATCAACCACATTAAATGTTGGAGATACTTCATAATCTTCTGTTAGCTCGATCTCATAAGTATTCTGGCCAATTCTCTTAAGCACCTTGAATGGACCATCAGCTTTTGGTTTCAATTTTCCAAATTTGCCTGGTGGGAACCTCTCCTTTCTTAGATGAATCCATACCAAATCACCTGCATTAAACTCCACAAGTTTTCTGTGTTTGTTGGCAACTTGCCTATACCTCTCATTTTGCTTCTCTATAGTTGCTTTAACATCATCATGTAGCTTTTTTATTTGCTTAGCCCTCTCATCAGCATCTCCACTAAATTGCTTAGTTGCTAAATGAGGAATCAAATCCAAAGGACCAACAGGATTAGCACTATAAACAACTTCAAAAGGACTCTTACCAGTGCTATGATGTAAGGAACGATTGTAGGCAAATTCAATTTGTGGAAGAATGAGATCCCATTGCTTGATGTTTTTGCCAACATAACTTCTAAGCAAATTTCCCAAGCTTCTATTCATTACCTCAGTTTGTCCATCGGTTTGTGGGTGATGTGAGCTGCTAAAATTCAAAGAAGTACCCAGCTTCCTCCATAGAGTTCTCCAAAAATGACTAAGAAATTTTGAATCTCGATCAGATACCATAGTTCTTGGTACACCATGCAATCTCACAATCTCCTTAAAATACAAATCAGCGATATGAGAAGCATCGTTTGATTTATTGCAGGGGACAAAGTGAGACATTTTTGAAAATCTATCAACAACAACCATGATAGAATCCTTGTTCCTTTGAGTTCTTGGCAGTCCCAAAATGAAATCAAGACTCACTTCCTTCCACGGAGCAGTCGGCACTGGAAGTGGAGTGTACAACCCAGAATTTTGACTTCTCATTTTTGCCAAATGGCACACTCGACATTGCTTCACAAGTCTCTCTACATCTCTAAACATCTTGGGCCAATAGAAATTTGATTGAACAAGTGCTAAAGTCTTGTCCCTACCGAAATGTCCTCTCGAAACACCACCATGAGCTTCAGCTAGAATAACTTGTCTCAATGAACAAAATGGAACACACAAGGCATTAGCTCGAAAAAGAAAACCATCAAGGATTGAAAATTGTTGAAAAGAACCTGATTTGCAATTCTGCCATATTGAGCTGAAATCCACGTCATTCTCATAAAGATCTTTGAATGTTTCAAATCCAATTACTTTAACTTTCATTATTGATAATAAGGAATGTTTTCTGTTTAACGCATCAGCAACTACATTTTGAACACCAGATTTATGCTTGATGGTAAAATTATAAGATTGTAAGAACTCCACCTAAGTTGTATGTCTCTTGTTTAGCTTGTGTTGATGATTAATGAACTTTAATGCCTCATGATCAGAATATAAGACAAATGGCTTCGCAAGAAGATATTGACTCCAATGAGATAAAGCTCGATAAATGGCATAGAACTCCTTATCATAGGTAGAGTATCTCTTTCTTGCATCATTCAAGTTCTCGCTAAAAAAGGCAATGGGCTTTCCATCTTGACTCAAAACAACACCAATTCCCACATTAGAGGCATCACATTCAACCTCAAATACCTTGTCAAAATTAGGTAGCACTAAGATAGGAGCTTCGGTAACCTTTCTTTTCAATAGTTCAAAGGCATCATTAGCCTCACTAGTCCATTTAAATTTATCACCTTTCAAGCATTTAGTGATTGGAGCAACAATAGAGCTAAAACCCTTGATGAATCTTCTGTAAAAAGAAGTTAAGCCATGGAAACTTCGCACATCATGCAATGAAGAAGGTGTTGACCAATTAAGAATAGCCTCTACCTTACTTTGATCCATCATGATTTCATCTTTTGAAATAATATACCCCAAAAACACAACAGTAGTTGTAAAGAAATCACACTTCTTTAGATTAGCATAAAGTTTTTTGTTGTCTCAAAATAAGAAAAATCTCTTTGAGATGACTTATATGCTCCTCTTCACTTTTGCTGTACACTAATATGTCATCAAAATAAACCACAACAAAAGTCCCAATGCATGGCTTAAGTATATGATTCATAAATCTCATGAAAGTACTAGGAGCATTAGATAGCCCAAATGGCATAACCAACCATTCATATAATCCTTCTCTAGTTTTAAATGCTGTTTTCCACTCATCTCCAGGCCTCATTCTTATTTGGTGATAGCCACTCCGCAAATCAATTTTAGAGAAAATAGATGCACCACACAATTGATCAAGTAAATCATCTAACCTTGGAATGGGAAAACGATAGTCAATTGTGATTTTGTTGATGGCGCGGTTGTCTACACACATTCTCCAAGAATTATCTTTCTTCGGCACCAACAAAGCTGGAACCGCACAAGGACTCATGCTCTCCCGAATCAATCCTTTTTCCACTAATTCATTCACTTGCTTTTGAAGTTCTTCATACTCCTTGGGACTCATTCTGTAGGCTGCCTTATTAGGTAAAATAGCCCCCGGGACAAGATCAATGTGATGTTGAATATCTCTTAGAGGTGGAAGGCCATGTGGAATCTCTTCTGGTACAACATCTTAAAACTCCTCCAGGATTGATTTCATGATTGCCGGTGTCTCCTTTTGTTGTTCATTTTTCTCTACAATTATTAAAGCCAGAATATGACCACCTCTTTCTAATTCATCCTTGCATTCACCATAGGACATGAAAGCACTAACTTCCTTCTTTGGGGTACTGATTTCAGGAGGTTGTAATGGAGCTAAAATAATCTTCTTTTCATTCACATTAAAAGAATATGTATGTTTGTAACCATCATACAATACCCTCCTATCATAATGCCAAGGTCTACCCAGTAATAAATAACAAGCATCAATAGGAGCAACATCACACCATACTTCATCTTTATAATACTTGCCAATGGAAAACGGAACTAAACATCTTTTAGTTACCTTAATATCATTCCCTTTTTGCAGCCAACATAATTGATAAGGATGTGGATGAGGGATTGTGTCTGACTTCAACTTCTGTACCATCTCCAAAGATACCACATTCTCAAAGCTGCCACTATCGATAATCACCAAACACACCTTGTCATGAGAAGTGCACTTAGTGTGAAACACATTCTTTCTCACCCAATTTTCATCATCAATCATACAGGACACTTGTAAACTACGTTGCAGCACAATAGACAAACCATGATCAGCATAAGTAACCTCTTCCTCATCATCATCATATTTTGGTTTATCATCAGCTTCATTTTCTTCTTCATCACTATGATCTTCAACCAAAGTAACAATCCTTCTATTTGGACAATCTGAAGCAATATGCCCAAAACCATGACATTTGAAGCATTTTCGACCACTTGGGGTAGAAGAATTTGGTGTTTGTTTGCTGCCAGCAGACCCTTCTCCCTTGTCTTGCACCTTTGATACAACCTTACTTTGGACAATAGACTTGAAATTTTCCACTTTTGTATAGCCTTCTTTCGACCCGTACCGAGAACTCCTTTCAAACTTATGTTGCTTTTCAACTTTTAAAGCCAACTTACATCATTTAAAGACCAATATGGCTGCAGTTGAACAACTTTAGCAATCTCATATTTTAGACCTCCCAAGTATCTTGCAATAGTTTGCTCTTCTGGTTCCACAAGCTCTCCTTTTAACATGAGATTATCAAACACTACTGTGTACTCTTCCACACTAAAATCTTTTTGCTTGAAATCATTGATTTTGAGAAAGATCTCTTGTCTATAATTGTCATGTAAGTATTTTCTCTTCAGCTCCCTTTTCATTTTCTCCCATGTCACAATTTTACTCTTCCCCTCACGTTCTCTTTGCTTCTTCAAATTTTCCCACCAAAAAGATGCATTTCGTTTGAGTTTAAGTGCCACAAGTTTTACCTTCTTTTGTTCAGGTGGTTCATAAAAATCGAAAATTCTTTCCACTGTATTATGCCAATCAATAAAGTCATCAACATTAATTTTGCCTTCAAACTCTGGAATATCCAATCTTGGGTTATATTTGTTCTTCCATTCGTCTTTGACTGCATGCCTTGTCCGAAATCTTCTCGACTCCCGAGAGTGAGGAGGTGTATCATCATTAGAACTAAACTGTTGGATATCATTTTTATGCTGGTCATTTCTACTTCGAAGTTCTTCGATGATTTCATTCTTCTCTTGTATACTATTCAGCAATCTGCGTAGCTGCAACTTCAATGATTCAACATCATCTTCGTGGATGCTACTTTCAACAATAATATCTTTTCCATTCCGTCGTGTCATGATCTCTAGCCTTTAGCTCTGATACCAAACTGATATAGTGGGGCGATACAGAATGGGTTGTGAGAGAAGAAAAGTCGAGAGAATAGCAGTATGCGTAGGAATAAAAGTTCTTTCGGACAAAAAAAGAACAATCTCACGAAAATACTTAAACACAATGGTAAAATAGTTCACCACCAGGTTCAAAATCACATAGGGATACAGAAAACTTCACCACCCTAGAGAAAATGAAATAAGGATACAGAACTGAACAAAGAGACTCACCACTCTAGGACGCATCCAAGAGATACAGAGTTTTCTAGAGCACTCCAAGAGAGCTTCAGCCAATATCTTCAGATTCTGCAAAACTTTTCTAACCCAAAACACCAAAATAAATAGTTGTGCATGAAACAACCCTTCATGCATAGGGAATTTCGAGATAAATGCTTTACAGCTGTTAACCACCTTCATTAATGTGTTTCTTAGTCATGAAGGAAACTGCATTGAACCAGCCTTGACTTAGTGTAAAGAAGATGCTCATGAGCTGTCATAGTTGAATGTGCTGAGTGGAAGACTTTGAGGTAATATTGTAGGTTGAAAATTTATCATAGCTTCAGCAAGATCAACATGAGTTGATTGTAACAAGTTAGGCACTCCTATGTCATGCTTACCTTGAACCCAGCATTTTCAGCTCGAACCCAGCTGGAACCCTCGGAGAGACTTGTTTAGAACCAACTTTGTGATTGGAATGATTTCTTGAGATCATAGCTCCAGCATGAGGCAGTTGAGCATCAAACACGGTGAATTTAGTTCCCAGAAAATTAGATCTTACGGACATGCACATGCAATGTGCAACTAAAGTTATATAAAAGCTGCAGTTTATAAGGAGACAATGTCAGGAGCTCAATAATTTTATATATCATATACATGAGTCTAAAGCTCATACTGGAAGGATTTCATGCTGCTTGCTTTGCCCAGTCAGGTTTAGTTAAAGGCCTTTATTACCAAAATTTCTAATATGGAAAACCTATTTTTTAAAAAATCAATTCTCTAACAAACATAAATGGTGAGCTTTTGCATATATCAAGTTTCAGTGTGTGTGGGGACAACTGAAAAGTCAAATTTAAAATAATTTTAATGTTAGTGGTTTACTTAAGCATTTAATGCAGATGACAAAACTAAATTGATCTGCTTCTGTCAAATTTATATTATTCATTGTTGTTCTATATTAACCAGTAAAAAAATATACAAAATCTAGAACAATAAGATACATTACCAAGCAATTCACTGAAGTGCATCCAAAGACTCATGCTTGTTATAATCATCACAAGATTCACAACTTCCATAAGACTGGAATTGATAACCAGACTACATATCACTAATAATCTTCACATGAGGAATGAAATACACTAGTTGACCATCACCACAATTTCCCAATATATGTACCACTTGCCCTTGACATGCCATATGCAACAAGGGAGACGACATAGTCAGTGCATGTAGGACGTCGACATTTTCGGGCAGCAAGCAGAAATTTGTCATCATTCGCCAATGCTGTAAATGATGAATTGACAAGCAATTAATTAAAATGAATGCAGAAGGTGTAGAATCTTAACCAAGGATTGAAATTTCATACCATACCAAAGTTTCGAGCGTAGTTCGGTATGGTACGATACTGTGTACCGAGCGATATGCCAGGATGTACCGAGCGGTACACCTAATTTAGGCGCAAAATCCTTCAAAAATACTTGAAAAATAAAAAAAAAAGTTAGGATAGGGTTTTTAAGTTAGAAATAAATATAGTAATAATATAAGTTTAGCAAAATCAATGTAAATTAGGTAAGAATAGTATCGCATATCTTTTTCGGACTTTGAGGAATAGCCTTGTGCAAGGTTCGCATTTCGGTCCGTTACAGATTGTCCTCTTGTAAATATTGAAATATCTATAGAAAAATCATTTGAATTGTTAGATTATTTTATTATAATATAAACTTTAAAATTTAAATAAATTAAATAATCACACATATAAATATATATGATTAATGATTCTATCACCAAAACAAATGATGGGCCTCTATGGATGATGGATCGGGATCCTTGATCCTATACATCTGTATATCAATATGATATGTTTGTTGGACCCAATCCTGAAATTGATCCTACGACATAATGCATTGATACACCGTATGCCATTGGTGCATCAATGTAGTGATGATCATATGTTGATCGTCATGAATCACATTTGTTTAAGGCGGCTCCTGAGGGATGTATTGGTGAATGTTAGAGCTTCTACTATCGCTATTGATCTGTTGCTCGGAGAAGTATGACTAACTATCACCATACTATTGTTGGCCGTATGATTCTCTATAATATGATAGCTGTGAATACGATGAGCTTCGTTCTGTATCTACATCATGTAGGCTTCATCGTATCTGCTCAAATTCATCCACCGCCTTCCCCTTCCCCTTCCACGCATAAACTTGATCGGTACCTTATTGAGTTCCATGATCTGAATCTTGGGTGGCATGTGTAAAATATTGCTCCTCGGTCAATGCACCACCCTCAAGTTGTGTAGACGAGACCAACGACTGCCTGGCGTCACCGCCAACATTCGTCAAGGCATTGCTGTCCATGTTGCTATCATGTCTTTGGATCGAGTGAGTTGTTGAATTTGATTGTGAAGGCGTCTCGTCGTCTGACTCGATTCTTTCCAAAGATATAGTTGATGCTACTACCTTCCCCTTTGCCTTTACACGTTAGGTAGACGATGGTGATCGTTGGGTGTCTGTAGTTCCTCGAGCAGTTTGACTGAATGTTGTTTGACTCCTGCCATGTTGTGATCGAGGGGGATTTTCCATCTGCTGGGGTTGTGCTTCCTCTTTTTCTATTGCCTCGGTGATAAAACGTGAAGGACACTGAGAATCTCCCTCCTCATCAAGTAGAGGATCCTCTTGGTTCTCTGCCTCTTCAACCCACCCTAACATCGGCTTTGAATCTTCGTTGTAGAATTGGAGGTCGATGGGATCAATATCTAGTTCCTCTGGCTCCTTATCCAGCTCAATACATCGTAACCCATGTTATAATGGACATATACCAATTTCTCTAACCGTCTATACGAGAGTTTGTTACGGACCTTCATATAAATCAATGCAAACGTTGACCAATTACGTTTGTAACTACTAAATGTTGTTGTCTGTGAAAGTACACGAACGATAACCTTTCTTAAATGTGGTGCATCCCCTTCAAATTGTAGCCACCACTCGAGTACAAAAAGATATAAATAAGATTTTATTATCATAACAAATAATTAACATCAAATATAACTGATAATCAATATGTGTAACTTTTCCTTACCAGGATCTATAGTGTAACGACACGATATAGCTACAGCATCGAAGAATGAACCAACTATTTTTCGAAATAATCGACCCTCCATAAGAGAATCAGTTGCATTAGTAGTGTGTAGCAAGAGCCGATATATAACATTTCATAGTACCGTTAATAAATCATTTTGCATTCCGAGAGCACACCAATATTGAATTGTCGGGTTTAGATAATACGCTATAAGATATAATTTTGTTAGTATAATTTTTTATTGTATAAAAAATAATAAATTAAATTATTCTGAATATGAATTTACCTACATTATGGCTATCTTGATCCATATAAACATCGATCCGACGATCAATGATTCATATGTATTGGTCGGCCTTAAAATTATTTTTAAATGCTTTCCTGACCTCCTCTCTTACTGAAATCAACATATATTTAAGATATGACATTTATGGACGTTTGTCCATATCCACCTTACGGAAACAATATAAAGTGGTTCCACACCTTTTATGATTTCAGCCATGGTCTCCCAAAATCTAGAGGAAAGAATGGACTTTTCTATCTTCTTTTCATTGCTCAATCTCAAATATCTAGAATCAGACCACTCTTGTGAGGTGACCATTGCATTTAAGCCATGCTTTTTTGTTGTAATGACTTTAATGTAATAAAATTGGTAATAAACCGAGTGACTCCAGGTCAGAGTATCTCATCGTTTACATACTTTTGTATTAAAGTATTGACCCAATGATGATTATATATAAACTTTGTAATTGATTGTGCTTGAGCTACACAATTCTTAACTACGTCCAGCTCACCAATATCCTTCAGCATTAGATCTATGCAATGAGTTGCACGTAGAGTCCAAAATAATATTTTTCTTTTTCCCATCAATATTGCAAACTAGCCTTCTTGAAATTCGCTCTATTGTCAGTTACTATTTAGATAACATGCTGTGGTTCGATTTTCTCTACTATAGTGTCTATTAAGCTCTCAATGTAGTTTGCATCTTGGATCTTTTTAAAAGCATTAACTGACTTATGAAACACCACCTTTCTATTGCAATAAACAAGAAAATTGATGATCCTCATTCTTGTTGGTCCTGTCCAACTGTCACACATTAGTGTTACCCCATATTCGTCTCATTGCCTCTTGAAGGATTTGATCCAATCCTTTAGTTCTGCTACCTCATCTAAGTACACGCAGTGAATCTCCCTTGGTGTTGGAGGTTGGATCCCTGTGCCAGACTTTTAAATATAAGAGACCATGCTCTGATAATATAGACCTTAAGTTGTGTTAACTGGAATCCTATGGAAGTTGAACCATTTTGAAATTGTCTTTCCAATATCCTACTTCTTTTCTTTTGTGTATGCATCGTCAATCCGTGTCTGTTTCGCTATTTGTGGGGGATAGGCTTGTGGATCAATATTAACAATATCTGGTGCAGACCTCTCATAAAACCACAGGGTCCATCATACCTAATGCTACTAGTTCGGTCTAACTGAGGAGCAGTTGGTTGTCTCATGTTGGTTGACCTTTAGATTTCACTATCACTATCATGCTCCAATTGTGAGTCAGGTCGTCGATGCCTCATTGTTTCATCGACCATATACTGATGCTCCAATGATGCACGAATCCCAAACATGAGATCCGGATCGACTTCATCGCCGCAACTCTCATACTGATCATAAATTGGTTTCTGTGTAGCCTTGTCATATTCTTCTTCAGCTCTTGTCTTCTTTTTTAATGTATCTTCCTTTACTTGTTTTAGCTTGCTTTGAAAAATTTTACGAATCTCCGTTGAAACTTTTTTGCATTTTGCAACATCAGAATACCCGCCGGCCAAATGCATTTTCACCCGAGTTATTCCTCCATCCTTGCCAATGTAGTCACAATAAATACATTGCCAATTATGATGGTTCTCATCTATCTTTTTGGCATGAGCCCAAGTGTCATCTTGTGACTGTTCCTTTGGTGCCATGATCCTACCAAATTTAAATCAAATAAGCTATAAAGGATAAATATATTGAATTGACCATATATCGATCAAAAACCAATAATCGTAGCATTAAATAACTTTAATAAAACCTAACTAATCCTATTTTACCATCATAAATATGTGAAATACATACAAGAAACATTAAATACATAATTTTGATCCAATATAGATCAAAATACGATAAAATCATCATTAGATACACTAATCACCAAATTAACATAGTTAATTACCCACTAATTACTTTTCTTTCAACATTATAAATATGTCAAACATCCTAATAGGTATTAAAAACATTAAATTAACCTAAAATCGATCAAATTTTGATTAAATCATTATTAAAATGACTAATCACAGCATTAAATAACTTTAATAAAACCTAATTAAATCTATTTTACCATCATAAATATGTGAAACACGTAAAAGAAACATTAGATATATAATTTTGATCAAATATAATTCAAATTACGATGAAATCATCATTAGATACACTAATTACATGATCAACATAGTTAATTACTAACTAATTACTTCTTTTTCAACACTATAAACATGTTAAATACCCTAATAGGTATTAAAAATATTGAATTGACATAAAATCAATCAAATTTCAATTAAATCATCATTAAAATGACTAATCACAGCATTCAATAATTTTAATAAAATCTAATTAAACTTATTTTACAATCATAAATATCTTTCAATATTTAATATGCATAAAATATAAATATTTTACCTATAAAGCTTCTAATTTCGAATTAATAAATATTAAACACACTAATCATAATATTAAAGATCTTAATTACTCTCTAATTAAAGAAAGAGAATACATACCTCTTGATTAGAAAGTTCTTCCTCTTAATCTTCCCAAATTAGTCTCGATTCAATTCACAAATCGATGTTTTGTAAAATTTAGGAGAGCACAAATGTGAGAAAAAAAGAGTTTGAGATTGTATAAGAGAGTAGAAGAATGAAATGGAGTGAAATAGTGGGGATTTGACCCTTGTATAATTGAGAGTTTAAAAACATATGAGAAAGGGCTCCAATGGTCAATTTGACCATTGGAGTACTGTTACAAATCGGTAACGATCGATTTCGACCATTATTGAGCTGTACCGGGCGGTAACGGTCGATTTCGACCGTTATCGAGCTGTGCCAGGCAGTAACGATCGAAATCGATCGTTACCGCCCGATATATCCCTGTATCGTCCGATACAAGGGGATAATAGGCGTTTCGCCTGGTAACGGGCGGTCCGCGTACTGGTATCATGTTGAACCGGTACATACCGCCCGTACCGAGCGGTATGATTTGAAATTGCCTACCTTGGCCCACCATGTGCAGCTTGGCCCAAAGGTTTTTCCTCTCCAATGTTTCATAAGGCAGAACCGGACCACACAAACTTACCATCTTTGCCTTTGTCTTACACAAGGTAAGTCTTTCTAACCTGATATATTAAAGTTTTCAGACTTTAATATTTGCATATTTGATGTGAGTTGGTCTTTATTTATTATGAAATAAAATATCCTGGACATTTCTGTGCAGAAATTTCTGCTTCATTCATTTTTTAGGTAGCAAATTCTATCAGATTAGCTAATGTGGAACCTTGTTCCCTTTAACGTCAAAAAAGAATATCGGTCCATTTCTATGTTGCATTTCATGGACTTATGGCCTGTTAAATTATATTTATTCTTCACTGAAACTAATGAGATTATTCCTCTCCTCTTGCTTCTTTTCTTTATTTTGTTTTGGTAAGATTCAAAAATATACATTTTTGGAATCTATACTTCCAAAACAGACTCACGTGGAAACTCTACGCTTAGCTCCACTTTTACTGAAAGGCTCAGACCATCATAGCTAAAACCGTGAATAAAAATCAAATATAAAACAGCAAACTGTAACATGTGCAACTTGAATTAGATTTAATCATTGATTCTTCTTAGCAATTGTTCCTCGTGGTCTTCTGTATTTCTCAATCCTGATTTGGTCTATGGCTGCAACAATTAACATTTTCCTCTGAGTAGCTTTAACGGTTTTACCTTTACAAAATCATCAAACCTTAGGCAGTTTTTCCCTTAGTAAGTTCTTGTTTACTTTTACTAAATGATGCACAATATTTTGCCTTCCAAATGGTTATCTGCCTTCTGTATAATCCTCTTAATTTCATCCCAGATCACATCAAATTGCACAAACTTTGTTAACTTTTTTACTTCAATTTTCAACTTTTCTAGGAATATAAATAATTTTTTTCAAAGTAATTGATTATGTTTTACATTCTTTGGATTAGAAAAGCAAAAATCTCTTGCTTTTCTCTGTTCAAAGCCAAGTTGCTTGTGTGACAGGCAGGGATACTCGCCTCACGGTAGACTACCACAACTTAATGATAGTTGCATTGAATTAAGTCATATTTAATAAAATGTCCAATTCATGGGATGTAGCTAATTTACTTTTAACAATAGGATCCCACTCAGGGACAATAAAAAACTGGAACTCTATGCTTTTGGTTAGAATTTAGTTAAACTCAAAGCTTTCTCAGATTTCATCTCAGGATATCGGTAGCGGGCGGTCCGTGTACCGATATCCTATCGGACTGGTATGTACTACTCATACCGGACGATATTATTCGGTATTGAAAACCATGTGTGAAAATTCATCAATATTATTTTTTTATTCATCTTTATCAATTCTTTTAGTGATTTAAAAAACAACAATCTCTTGAATAAAAAATAATAAAGGAATATCAATCCGTATTTTCTCAAATGAAGATTAGATTTTTAAAATTTTCACTCCTATTGATTCGCTATTTCTTAGGAATCTTACATTACTAAATTTAACTATCCTCGTACTATGATTAGGAAAATAAAATCTATACCCTTTTAAATTTTTCTAGATAAACAATGAAATACCTAAAAATAGTCCTTGAATCTAATTTCTTTTCATATGAATTAAAGAACTTTATCTTTTCAGGATAATCCTAATATGTAAATGTCTCAAATTGGGTTTTCTATCAGTCCATAACTTTAAAGAGATTGATGGAATTGACTTACTAGAAACCCTGTTCAAGATATACATAACCTTTCTTAAAACTTCTCCTCACATTGATTTGAATATAAAAAATTAATTTATCATGCTCCTAACCATATCCATAAGAGTACAATTTCACCTTCAACAATCTTGTTCTGATATAACACATCTAGTAAAACATGTTGAGTATAGATACCCTGCCTTTTTAGGAATCTAGTAAAATAACTAGAATTATGATCAGGCTCATAAGTACCATAAAATTTATCACTCTTGTCAAATCTAATAATTTTTTACTTTTCTATCTAATTATCATTTAACTTCATTTATGTACACATAAAGGTATCAAAAACTTAAAACCTTAGATAGTCATATCTCAATCGATAATCAATAAAGGTGATAGAATGTCTCTCTCTACTGAAACAAAAAATATATATAGGTAAACAATAAAGGCAAGTTCATATAACATTTATAAACTCGAGTGATTTATGCTTTAGCTTTCTTTTATTGTTATCTACTCCTTGAGTAGTACCTAAAATATTATCAATCTTTCATACTTTAGTCTTAATTCTTCCTCTATACAGATATTAATTAATTCATTTCAATTTTACTTATTCTTATTTTTATTATAGTGAATCTTAAATTAGTCAAACTAAAAAAAATAGAATTAAGAATAAATTGTACGAGAAAGGACTCAATTATATTTATGCTCAATGTTCTTGAGCTTAAAACTTTGTCAAGCATATTGAGGATATAATCTTGAATTTCTCAAATACGGTCATACTAAATATTAGTTAGTTCTTTCATTAATATATCAGCTAATGACTTATCAACAAATTTAAATTGATCTTTAAATATTCAAATGTGTTAGTTGTAGACTATAATAAAGTTTAAATATTATTAGCAATTATCATAAAACTGAGTCTTTTAGGCTCTTCTCGATCATTTATCTCAATTATTTGGTTTACAAAACTCTTAATAGTTATGTCTATGATCCTTTCAACTAGTCTAATGAAAGTCTAACACACCCAGTATAAATTGTATATGCTCAAGCCATTTATAATAATTTAATTCAAAAAATATAGGGACATTTACAAGAATATAACGACGGAAGTGCCATTACAATAAAATAATATAATATTAATGCTTTGAGTTTTTCAATAAATATTGAACTTTTGATATCATCTCTATTTTACCTTTGAATGAAATATTGACATATCTATCATTCACTCAAAATTATTTATAAATGATTGATATCATTCTTGTAAAATAGTATTGTTACCTTTTGTATATAATGAAAAACTACAAGGATATCTAAAACAATCTCATCCTACCTCATCACATAATTATTCGATATAGATTATCCTTTAAGATTATCTAAATCTCATAATTATATATACTATTATGAATAGTATTTTTTTACTACTATTTAGGACTAATTTTTCAATGTAATTTTATAAGTTATTGGTCTAAGCTACTTTAGTAGCTATAAGACCAATATAATATTATTAAATATAATTTAAAATATCTTATAAATGATAAAAATTTTATTATAATTCACACCCCATAAGCCTACCATCTCAAACCATTTTGACGATTACAAATCAGATAAAACTTAAAAATATAAGTTATAAATAATATTCACCAAATTTCTTCAGTCTAATGTATACTGAAATAGTTCAATAGTAATAAAAACAATAACGGTAATAATTATCGAATATTACTCAATATAAAGGAAAACTCATAACTGTAATCATAAATCATGACTTTATGTGAAAAATAAATATTATTTCATAATTTCAAATATATGTATATGAATAACCAAACAAATATCCAAGAATAATATTTGAATTTTTATTTATCACATGTAAAATTTTATCAATATGTCATATGAGGAAATTATAAAAGAAAATTATAATTTATATATTTTTTTAATTCTGTAAGAAACCCTCAGACTAATCAACCCTATTTAATTGGGCAAGTCCAAAATTAGGTTACCCAAATTGGGCTCATATATTTTGGACTAATCATTTACCCAATTAGGCCCATAAAAATTAAAGTTGATCAATGTCAAAAATAGATCAAAATTTGACTTTTCCCGAATTTGATCAAAACTTAATCAATCGAATCTAAATCCAATCAAGGAGTTAAAATATCGTTATGATCAAGTCCGATCAAAATATTTAAATAAATCAAATTAATTAATTTTATAATTGAGAACATAAATAAAAAATTTAATTTCTGAAGGGCAAAATTATAATTTTTTGTAGAAAATATAATGCAAAAATATCAAAGTTTTGAAGGGCCTAATTGTTAATGTTGAATTTAAGGACACAAATTAAAATTTATTTGATTTTTTAGGGATAAAAATATCCTTTTCGAAAAAACACTAATTCTTGTTAGGGATCGAGCGGCACTAAGAGGGGGGGGGTGAATTAGTGTAGCGGTAAAAAACGATAAACTTTCGACGATTTAAAAGTGCTTTCGAAAACTTTGTACGATAGAAATCAATGTTTCGTTTGAAATCATTTCGATTGCATTTTAACTTTAAAGCATACGTAAGAAAGTGAGGAGGAAGTAGAGTAAGTAAGGCAGCAAAGTAAAGATGGTTTGCAGTATAGTAAGTTGCAAGAAAGTAAATGCAAACCGATTTATAGTGGTTCGGTCATCTGACCTACATCCACTCTCGATTCCTCTTCGCTTGAGGCCGCCGGCTTTCCACTAAGTATCCTCCTTCCAATGAGCGAAGATGAACTCCCTTACAACTCCTCTCCTTTTGATGGGTTTAGGAGATAACCCTTATAAGCACTCTTACCCCTCTCTTGTACTAGAACACTCTTAAAACTTAGAGGGAAGATTTGACATACTTTCAAGAGAGTTTCCCCCTTCTTTTTTTCAGTTCTAGACTCACTTTCAGCCATGAATGAGAGGGGTATTTATAGGCCTCAAGAGGATTCAAATTTGGAGCCCAAATTTGGATCACAAAATTTGAATCACTTTGGTTTTCGCATTCTGGCGGTACTGGACGGTGCCACCGCTAGTGCCCTCGGGTGTCAAGGCGGTGCCACTGCTAGCTCAAGGCGGTTCCACCGCCTACAGCCTGGCATCAGGCGGTGCCACCGCCCAGGTCATTTCAACACATTGGTTTGGGCCGAAAACTCGGCCGAAACCAGTCCAAATGAAGTCCGAATTGGCCTAAATTTGGTTTATAAGATTAACACCTAATCCTAAACCAAATTATGTGCTAACTATGAATTTTAAAGATATTTTCTAAGCTATTACAAAGTCCATAAGACAAGACTTCTTTCGGCGAGCTTTCGGCGAACTTTCGGCGATCTTCCGACGAACCCTCGAAAACCATTCTGCGGACTCCCGGCAAGCTCCCAGACTACACGATGATCTTGGCGAGTTCCAACGAGCTTTATTGGCAAGCTCCGATCTTTCTTAGCAAGCTCCGCGAACTTCCGACGAACCTTTCGGCAAACTTCCGAAAACCCTTCGGCAAGCTCCCTACTCGTTCTCGGCCAGTTTCGGCAACACTCCCAACGAATCTTCGGACTTCCGCCGAACTCTCAAACTCCCAACGATCCATCACACTTGTCTTCCGACACTTTATTTTGCTTTACGTCTTCATCGTCATCGTAGTTAATCCTGAACACACAAAAACAAAATTCTACTTCGATCTAGACAATTATTATAACGCGAATTGACATTTAGTTGCCCGGCACGTCATTGGTCGGCGCTTCGTCCGATTCTTCGGCACATCGTCCTCTCTTGCGATCTGTTGCCCAATCAACGGTTGACCTCCGCAACCCCGATATCCTTGGCGCAACACGCTCTTCTTGGCTCGATACCCGACGTACAAAGCCTTCTGTCGATTGTCGATCGAACCTCCGGCTCGACATCCAATATCCTGACGTGATCACTTCCGGCACAACGTCAATTCCTCCAGCATCAACTGTCTAATCCTGATCGATAGTAGACCTACATAACTCAAAACGCAGTTAAACAATAAACCACAATCAATTAGTTTTTATCATCAAAATCCGAGATTCAACAATCTCCCTCTTTTTAATGATGACAACTAATTGATGACTAACGGAGTTAACCATAACTCTCTGAAGTTTAACCAAACTCCCCCTATCAATATGTCATTGATAGAAACACTTGGATTATCCCAAATCCAAGCAACATTCATCACAGAATATGAGAATAATCAAACCATCATGCAAATATATAAAATATTCAATTCAATGCATGAAGTCATCAATCTACTTCTCCCCCTATGTCATCAACAAAAAGGAGAAGTTGCATCATAGTTAGTTTAAAAGATATGCAAGTTTTACAACACACTAGCTATCAATCAAGATATTCAGAATATATCACTTTAAAACATTTAATCATAGCAAATTTTTAAAGATATCCAAGCATAGCAATTCAACACTTGCTTCTTGTGCAAATTTGCACTTTGCTTTTCTTGAATTTGCAAGATAGCAATAGTTGCTCCCCCTTTGTCATTCACAAATAGAAGTGGAGTACAAATAGTCTTTTATATCAATGCTTTGATCATGACAAAATAACAAATTTACAATATGAATTTTCAACATATTAGGCCATGAATTCAAGGGAGTCAAAAACCATGATATGAGGGGAAAAAATGATAAGTAAGCAATCAATAATGATAAGCAAACTAACATACTTTGCGATACGCAAGCTAGCTTCCTTTCAATTCTTAAGTTTCGCCTTTGCAAGCTATCAACTTTTTGCAATGAGCTAGTAATTTTTATAAAATTTACAATAGTTTAACCATGCAAGCTCATGAGTTAAAAAAAATATAACTTTGCAATTTCTTTCTTCTCATTTTGAGAAGTGAAAGTTTTGCCTTTTTGCAATTTCTAGCTTGCTATGTTTGTCACTTTCTCTTGTGATATCCAAGCTAGCAATTAACTTTCTCTTGAATGAGCAAGCAAATTTTTCATTTAAGGTGCAAGCTAGCAATATCCTTCTCCCCCTTTATCAATGTCCAAAAAGAAAGAGAGGATTAATACTTCAAATAATCTTGCATGAGATTCAATAATAATTTGTAACAAAGATGCAAACAATTTTATTAAAAAAGTGAAGTTAAGCAAGATTTTTGCCTCTCATGAGATAGCAACTTTTTGCTTCTCAATGTTTAAGCTAGCAAATTTTTCTCTTTTGATGCACAAGCTAGCAATTTAACTCCCCTTTTATCATTATCGAAAAGAAGGGAGAAACCAATGATCAATTATAAATTTGCATCAATATATCAATTATCACATGATGCATACAAGACAACAATGCAAAGAAATCATGTCATGAAAGATATCAATATGTAAATTCAACAAGGATCAAAACCAAAAGATATCATTCATAATTCATAACTTTCCTTTTAGTAAGATCTAGATAAATGTATCAATTTTCAATTCAAGATAAATGTCATACAGCCAAGAATCATGATATATAAAAGCATATCAATATAAGGATCAAGTCATGATTATAAGCGCTAACATATTTTCTTTTCATTCATTTTTAAGCCATGATAAAAGAATAAATCAATTATTCAAACATTAAGCACATTTCTTTTTCATCAAATTTTCAATCATCACATAAGGCATTCAAGGAAGTATTGAAACAATAAAAAAAAATCAATTTTAGCATATAATGTTTCAATCTTCGATCTTGAGTCATGAATCCAAAAGTCATAAATCAAAAGGTTCATGAATCATTTTGACAAGTCTCCTTTTTAGGAAATAACAAGTGGAAGTCTTAGGAGATCAAACCCAAGATCTTGATTCATACATAAGAATTTTTATCAAGATCACATTTCATAAGAATCAAGACATGAATTCATAAAAATTCAAGTATTGAATTCCGAGAAATCAAAAGACAAGTTACATTTCATTTAAAGAATTTTCTTTTGATAAAACGGAAGGAGCATGGTAAACGATCTTGATTTATAAAGAACTTCAAGTTATAATTGTCAAGATCATGATTTCAATAAAATTTCTTTATAGCAAAATGAAATCTTTTAGAATTTGATTCAAGCATTAAATACGTCTTAACAAGTCATAATTCCAAAAGATTCAAGAATCATTAAAAGAAAAATCATTCAAGTTCAATTCATCAACTCAAGACTCATAATCAAATTATCATTTTTGAGATTCATAACATGAATAAAGTATTTATCGTATCATCAAAATCTCATTCATAATTCAAGTGATTTACAAACTATCATAAATGAATTCATCACTTGTATTTCATGAAAAATTCAAAAAATTTAGAGAAAGAGAGATGTTCAAGAAATATGCATTTCTTTTTTAGTGATTTTCATTTATTTTGTATAAACATGCCTTTGTCTTTTTATGCCAAATCAAAATAAGTATTTAAAAACGAAAGGCAAACTTCATTATAAAAATCGTCAAGACAAAAATATAATACATTATTTCAAGACATGAGATTCAATTTATCATGATAATGTGTTTCATTTTAAATTGTTTATTTCATATAAGTGTACTCATGTTTCAAAAGATGAGTATCAAATTTTAAAACCAAAACATGAGTTTGTCATCAAGATATAACAACTTCAAATTCTCATGATATTACAAAATCATTAAGCATGACAACAAACTTTTAATATTTTTATTTCATCATTATCAATAATGATTTTATAAGGTATGTTCAAATATTTATAAGTTTTGTCATTAAACCCATCAAGATCAAATGCATCAAAATCTTTCATTCGAAAATTTTAATAAGAGCCACGGAGATGGTTCACATGTAAGCATGCTTTTGTCTTTTTCTACTAGATTCATGTATCATCGTATAGATCTGAAAAGTAAGTTTCAAGAGAAATTATTTAAACCAAACGCATGATACGCTTATTTATTTTCAAAATATTCATTATGATTATTTTCATAAGATTCACAAGATTGGTAAAGTGAATTTATTAACCTCAATAGGATAGAAAATCCATTTTCATTTCATGCAATTGATTTCACATGAGCATATTCAAATTTTCATGTAAACACTATGCATCATGTTGAAAGCAAAATCATCAATATGCTTGCTTCTATATTTTAATCATATTTGGTGTGCAAGCATTTTTATAAAATATGTTGTTATCATGATAATTAATTTTGTGTCAAAAATCATGCATCTCATTTGAAATCAAAAGCAAGATAAACTTATCAAGATTCATAAATTTTATCATGATCACATGCTTTCCTTTTTATGTGTCTTATTTGTCTCACATAAGTATATTCGAATTTTCATACGAAAGCCATCAACGTATAAATTTGAAATACAAGTTTTGTTAATAAACACATTAAGATCGAATGTATCACACATAAAACATCATGATAGTGCATTTTCTTATTTTTAAGAGTTTCAATTTACGTGATTTGATCTTTCATAAGAATGATCAAATTTTTGTATGAAAATGTCACACATCATATTTAAACATAAGAGCATCATCATATTTAGAAATGATTTCATCATTAAGATCATCAAGACAAACACATTATTTCAAATTATAAGATTTCAAGTTGTTAAGTATGATACAATCATTAAACATGTTTTCATAATGCATTATCAAAATCATGTTAATTCTTTCTTTCATTTGTTATAACAAGATGATCGATGCTCAAATTTTGCTAAAATTATTTTATAAATTTCATCATAAAAATGATTAAGACTTATTAATCCAAGATGGAAGTTTTCAAATTATAAGCAAGATGCACACATCTATCATCAAAAGACTTTCAAGAAATTCATACATAGATATGTATCATGTTTAAGATCGAAAACCGATATGAAAAGAATACATGGAATTTTTTATCATCTCAAAATGTCATCTTAATTCATCATGAAAACAATTAGACCAAAAATACATTAATCCAAAACATAGAGTCAAATCAACATTACTTCAAAAACTAATGCATATTATAAAATAATCAAGCATCATGTTTAGAAACGAAAAGCAATATAAAACATCAAGATACACATTTTTAATTTTTATATGTTTTAATTTTTAAAAATACTAGAAAGAAAAAACATAAAATAAAATTCCTACCAATTAAATTAAGCACTCATGAAAGACACCATGTAATTTCATAATAAGGAAAAAATAACTTGGGTGAGTTTCTAACCTCATTGTCGAAAACCGACAAAGCGTAGTTTGCCTCTTCTTTACTTGATTCATCTCGGTGAGCCTTCTTCTTCATTGGTGGCCTCTTCTTTCGTTCAAGTTCATTTTCAGTTTTAGATTTTAGTTTAATGAACTTATTAAGATTCATTAAAAGTTCAATGTCCTCTTCATTGTTCTCATCACTTGAGTCATCACTCAAGTGGCATTTCAAAGTTCGGAGTTCCAAAACCTTATTGTTCTTTAGAAGGTGGTTCATGTGTTCATCATGTTTAAGAGTCATTTCATAGGTCAATAAAGACCCGATTAGTTCTTCAAGTGAATAAACGTTCAAGTCTTTAGACTCTTGAATAGCCATTATTTTTGGATCCCAACTCTTTGGAAGGGATCTTAAAATCTTGTTAGTGAGTTCAAAGTTCGAAAAACATTTACCAAGACTTTTCAAGCTATTGACGACATCCGTGAAACGGGTGTACATATCGCCGATAGTTTCACTTGGTGTCATTCGGAAGAGCTCAGAATCATGCAATAAGAGATTCACTTTCGAGTCCTTGACTCTACTAGTTCCCTCGTGCGTGATTTCAAGTGTCTGCCAAATATCAAAAGTCGTTTCGCACGTAGAAATCCGATTGAACTCATTTTTGTCTAAAGCACAACATAAAGCATTCATAGCCTTTGCATTCAAAGAAAATGATCTTTTCTCCAAATCCGACCATTCGTTCGTCGGTTTAGAGGAAAGTTGAAATCCATTTTCAACGATGCTCCATAAGTTTAAATTAAGAGAAATCAATAAAACTCTCATTCGAGTTTTCCAATATGTGTAGTCCGAACCGTTAAAGAACGGTGGACGAAAAATCGAAAAGCCCTCTTGAAAGCCATTTAGAGTCATTTCTCATGGGTGTAAATCCGAAAGAGAAAGAACGTGGCTCTGATACCAATTGTTAGGGATTGAGCGGCACTAAGAAGGGGGGGTGAATTAGTGCAGCGGTAAAGAACGATAAACTTTCGGCGATTTAAAAGTGCTTTCGGAAACTTCGTACAATAGAAATCAACGTTTCGTTTGAAACCGTTTCGATTGCGTTTGAACTTTAAAGCATACGTAAGAAAGTGAGGAAGAAGTAGAGTAAGGCAGCAAAGTAAAGATGGTTTGCAGTATAGTAAGTTGCAAGAAAGTAAATGCAAACCAATTTATAGTGGTTCGGTCATCCGACCTACATCCACTCCTGATTCCTCTTCACTTGGGGCCACCGGCTTTCCACTAAGTATCCTCCTTCCAATGGGCGAGGATGAACTCCCTTACAGCTCCTCTCCTTTTGACGGGTTTAGGAGATAACCCTTACAAGCACTCTTACCCCTCTCTTGGACTAGAACACTCTTAAAACTTAGAGGGAAGATTTGACACACTTTCAAGAGAGTTTTCCCCTTCTTTTTTTCAGTTCTAGACTCCCTTTCATCCATGAATGAGAGGGGTATTTATAGGCCTCAAGAGGATTCAAATTTGGAGCCCAAATTTGGACCACAAAATTTAAATCACCTTAGTTTTCGCATTCTGGCGGTACTAGGCGATGCCACCGCCCATCCAGCGGTGCCACCACTAGTGCCCTCGGGTGCTGGGCGATGCCACCGCCAGCCTGGGGCGGTGCCACCACCCAGGTCATTTCAGCACACTGGTTTGGGCCGAAAACTCGACCGAAACCGGTCCAAATGAAGTCCGAATTGGCCCAAATTTGGTTTATAGGATTAACACCTAATCGTAAGCCAAATTATGTGCTAACTATAAATTTTAAAGATATTTTATAAGCTATTACAAAGTCCATAAAACAAGACTTCTTTCGGTGAGCTTTTTGCGAACTTCCGGCGATCTTCCGACGAACCCTCGGAAACCATTCTGCAGACTCTCGGCAAGCTCCCGGACTACACGATGATCTTGGCGAGTTCCAACAAGCTTCATTGGCAAGCTCCAATCTTTCTTGGCAAGCTCCGCGAACTTCCGACGAACCTTTCGGCGAACTTCTGAAAACCCTTCGACAAGCTCCCTACTCGTTCTCGGCCAGTTCCGGCAACACTCCCAACGAATCTTCGGACTTCCGTCAAACTCTCGAACTCCCAACGATCCATCACACTCATCTTCCGGTACTTTGTTTCGCTTTACGTCTTCATCGTCATCGTAGTTAATCCTACACATACAAAAACAAAACTCTACTTCGATCTAGACAATTATTATAATGTGAATTGACATTCAGTTGCCCGGCACGTCATTGGTCGGTGCTTCGTCTGATTCTTCGGCACATCGTTCTCTCTTGCGATCCATTGCCCAATTAGCGGTTGACCTCCGCAACCCCGATATCCTTGGCGCAACACGCTCTTCTTGGCTCGATACCCGACGTACGAAGCCTTCTATCGATTGTCGATTGAACCTCCGGCTCGACATCTAATATCTTGACGTGATCACTTCCGGCGTAACGTCAATTCCACCAGCGTCAACTGTCTAATCCTGATCGATAGTAGACCTGCGTAACTCAAAACGCAGTTAAATAATAAACCATAATCAATTAGTTTCATCATCAAAATCCGAGATTCAACAATTCTCACGTTGTTACCACTACCATTATCGCATTCCACCACGCCCACGCGCGAACATCTCACCAGCAGAGCACTAGTTGTCCTCCCCTTGCATGCGTGCTCATAGTGGCATGGTTGTTTTCAAGCGGCTAACTAACGAGCTCATCATTGTCGCATCGTGTCATTGTGCCCACGCACGGTTGTGTGTTGTCATGCTTTCCTGTGCCATCGTGCTCACGTGCACTAGTCTGTCGATTGCTAACCACATTATCACCGTGGCACGTGATAGTGCTTATGAGTCTGTCATGCAGTCATTAGGTGTCGCGACCTTCGACGTCCAATCGACATCGGCCACGGCCAACAAATGTTGCAACAGCGTTGTTGCAACCACGACACTGCTATAGTCACCTCACGCAACAATGCTATAATCGCCACAATTGCCGTAGGTAGCGGTGACGCTATTGCAACCGCCATGCACAGTGGCATTACTGTAGTCGCCTACGACGAAGGCAAACCAACTACTGTAAGGCAGCCCCACTCCATGGTGCTTTCGTTCTGTATGCAACCATTAACCGCGACTAAGCTGGTGACCACTAGAGACCGCTGCCCTCAACAATACTATCACCAATAGCAAGCTATCAACAGTGGTCCATCGATCAAACATGAGGAACCTTGTAAGTAGGCGACAAGATGGACGAGATAAGAAAGTAAATCAACAATACAAACTGATCATTTAAGCATCGTAAATCAAAATCAAATAACACTTTTCATAAGCGAAGGATGCTAACAAACAAATCTAAATACAAAATGATCTGAAATACTTTTATGATCTAAGGTATCTGATTTTAAAACATGATTCTGATACTAATTGTAAGCATAAAAATAATGAATATGCTACTATTATGCAAAACATCTTAATGTCAAAACTGAAATCAAATAACAATAGATCAAATTTACGATGTGTATCTTTCAATGTCATTTAAAAAGCTTTCGTCTGATCTACAAGCACACCATCATTGGATCCAAACATTGCAACAATATCGATCTACAAGGATAATTAGACTTGCCTTCTCCTCTCTTCATATCCTTCATACTATGAGCAATAGATTAGGGACAAAGAGGAGATGAGAGAAGATCTGTAATCTCTCAATGACTGATTGTTTCGTCCCTAGGATGTTTTATCCTTTTATAGACAAGAGCAGAGAGTCTAGAATGGTAATTATGAGAGTTTCTCCCATTAAGATTATCTCCTAAGGAATCATATTATTATTGGACTTCCTTTATGTTGGCTAATAACCATAATCAAAATCTAATCTAATCTATAATATATCTTACCTAATTAGATAGAGCCACATAATATAAAACCAACAATAACAGCAAAACTGTAAATCCCAACTATTTGGGGTTGGCTACGTGGATCTTTCGTCGCCATTGAGATATGTAAAAAGTCATATGTTTAGTTAAATTTAAAGTACTTCAATCTTTATTTATAATTTCTATTAAGGTCTTTTTAGGTCTTTCTCTCTCTCTCCTCATACTATTAATATTAATTATTTCATCTCTTTTAACTATCACATCCAAAGGTTTCCTCAGCATATGCTCATACCATCTTAAACGATTTTCTCTCATCCTATCATTTATTGAAGTGATACCTAGTTGTTTACCAATAAAAATATTTCTTTTGTTATCTTTCCTTGTAACTCTACACATCCATCTTAACATTTTTATCTTGATAACATAAACTTTTGTGTATGTTTGTTCTTAACTACCCAACACTCAGATCAATAAAACATTATTGGTCTCACAATTATTTTATAAAATTTTTCTTTTAATCTCAAAAATATTTGATGATTATACAAGACTCTTAATACCTCTCGTCATCTTAACCATCATATCTTTACTCTATGAATAATATATTCATCGATTTCTTCATTTTATTAAATAATTGATTCAAAATACCTAAGGCTTTTACTAAAAGGAATTTCTTGTTCATCCAATTTAATTATATTCTCTTGTCTAATTTTAGACTCACTAAAATTATATTTTATATATTCAGCCTTAATCTTACTTAATCTAAAATCTTTAGTTTCTAAGAGTTGCCTTCATAGCTTAAGTTTATAATTAATTCCACTTAAGCTCTCATCAACTAAGACAATATCTTTAATAAATAACATATACCAAGAAGGTTTATTATGTAAGTGACTAGTAAGTTCATTTATTATCAACGTAAAAAGGTGTGGACTTAATACAGATCCTTAGTATAATACTTTGTTAATGGAAAATTTACTAGACACACTCCATATAGTTCTAACACTAGTAACTACATTATCATATATATTTTTAATAACATCAATATAATTAGTGAATACACCTTTCTTTTTAAAAACCTACCATAATAAATCTCTAAGAATCCTTTCATGATGGGCTTTCTCTAAGCCAATATAAAACATATGCAAATCTTTCTTTTTGTCCTTATACTTTTTCATTAATTGTCTCAATAAATAAATAACTTTTATAGTTGATTTTTCATGCATAAAAGCAAATTGATTTTCAGAGATATTTGTTTAAGTATTATTCTATTTTCAATAACTCTATCACTAAGTTTCATAATATGGCTAATGATTTTAATACCTATATCATTTGAACAATTTTGGATGTTTCTTTTATTTTTTAAATTGACACTAAAAAAATATTTTCTTCATTCAGTAGACATCCATCCAAATCTCTTGATTTTGTTAAATAAGCTAATTAACTAGGCTACTTCCTTATCCCTTCAACTTTTCTAGACCTTAACGAGGCATGAGGCTCCAAACTCTTAGCTGTTGTCATCTTTTTTTAATATATCTTTTACTTTATTAGCTATATAATTTTATGAATAAATCTATGATTATTAAATCTACCAATATTATTTATCATTAAATCTAAGTCATGTGTGAAATATTCATTAAATAATTTATAAAAATAATTTTTTTATATTTCTTTAATCTTGTTATCATTAACAAGTATTCCTTAATCTTAGTCTTTAATGTATTTAATATTACCTAAATCATTACACTTTTTTCTCTGGCTATAATAATTCAATATATATCTTTTCCACCATCTTTAGTACCTAATTTATTATAAAAATTATTATAAGTTTTATATCTTATCATACTAACCACTTTTTTTAGCTTCCTTATATCTTTTAAATTTTTTCTCATTTTTATAATTTTATTAATTTTTAAAACATTATATTTAATAAAATTTATTATTTTTTAACTTTTTCATACCATCACCAATTCTCTCTTAAAGTTACACCTATACTTTTAGTTTCATCATAAATTTCTTTTATTAAACTCTTAATCTTATTAGCTATCATAATTCAAATGATATTAATATTATCCACGTCTAAGTTATGTTTGTACCGCTCAGTACTCAAGAATCACAGTTCTTGAGATCTACACTCGTGGATGAGCTGAATTCGAATAATATTAAAATTTCAAGAAAGAGAAGAAAGGACCAAGTATTTAACCTTTCACAATCACTGATCACAGAAACAAAATTGTACTTTGACATCAAATACACCAAGAGAAAGATCAGCAAAACAAAATTATATTTTAGAAAAAAAGCTGAATTGATAACCCAAGAAGCAAGTAAATAATTCACTTTGATACCTGCTTCAATGAGATAGGAAATGTCAGCTTTCCAGACACCTCGGGCGGCTTCACGATCTCCTTCGTGATGTCCGTCCAAGTCCGGCACACCCCTGCACAGGCGACCTGTCCTTCCGCGGTGGCCAGGACCCCCCGCCTCCTCAATCCTCATCAGCACATCCCTCAGCAGCTCCAATGGCATGTTCGCCCAGCAGCTCTGACTCGGCGCATCCACCAGCGGCGGCTCCAGGACGTCGTGCACCACTCGGTCCGACCTCGACCTCAGCCCATACCCCAGCTTCACCTCGAACCCCTTCCTCGAGATGCTCCCCAATTCACCCCTCAAATCCTGAATTATACTCTTGAACGGCATCGATCCGCCACCAAATCTAGCAGCAAGACGCTAGTTTTCGATCGAAACCAATCCAACAGCAACCACAAGCTCTGGCGTGGATCTACAGATCCAGCACACGAGGGACAAACAACAATGGATCGACCGGAATTCAATCCATGAAATGCACAAATCTTCACGCAAGTCGATGGAGTCTCACACTCTTCATCCCTTTTAAGCTTCGATTGATACAGAAAACGAAAGAAATGAGTAGAATTGTATCTTAATCCTGGAATTTGTTCCTTGAAAGCATCAATTTGAAGAGAAATTGGGGAATCCAAACCAGAAATCCGCGCAAGAAGGGAAGGAAAGAGAAGAGTGAAGAAGCATAGGGGGAGCAGGAGCTCTTAAAACTGGGGGTGGGTGGGGGTGGGGTGTGTGGGGGGGGTAAGAGAGAGAGAGACTTACTTGAACGGTGGCTGATGGAAGAAAGATAAAAGGACCTCACTTGAACGGTGGGTGATGGAATGAGGTTTTGTTGCCCAATGGCAGACCAGGATGGGGAGATTGAGCTGCTCATCTCTGACAACGAATGATCTTATGCTGTGCTAATATTTGTCTTCTTTTATTTAATAATTAATAAAGAAAAAAATGTCGCAAGCAAATGATTAGCGATTAAAATACCCAAGTAAATTATACAGATGTTTATATAATTCTAGGAGAATGAAATCTGATGACATTAATCTTAGATTAACAATCTCATAACTCATCCTACAATTTTTTGTTTATTTTAAAATATTAGTATGAAGGTAATGTATGTGTCTCACCTATATGTTGATGATAATTCTACAAGAAAATAATATACCCATTTATCTTTTGTAAGTTATATATGCATCTAGGTGTCCAATTAAAGTATATTTAGAGGATAAAAATCTTGATGGATTTCAAATTACTTTAATTTCCCTTGACTCACAACTCTCCCTCCTCCCAACTACAACCAATCTGAGATTTTAATGCAGTTATATTTACTATGTGCAATATGAATTGATTATTAAAATTTGAAATGATGAGGGATGATTGAAATATACCATTCAAGAGAGAGAATTAATAAAAATTGATACTACGAGTGATGGGCGACTAACAATAGACCATAGACAACGAACAATGATCGGACGGATGATAAGTGATGAGCTTGTGAGCTCAAGCAATTAGTTCTCAAACCTTAGATAGAAAAAAAGTGTTATATATACATAATAGGATTGGATCATCCGATTTAGAGTGGTTGATATACGAACCATTAATTATGGGTGAAAGCATCCCGAATTATCTGGTTTAGTCAACAATGATTTTTAAATAGTATAGATATACGAAGAATGCACTACGCACACTTGTCTAACTCGCATATGCTATCTTAAGATTCTCAAAACTATTTTTAGAGAACGCATCGCTGGTTGTAACTCTAATGAACGGTTATTCAAAAGTTATGATGAAGTCTATATCAGTCAACTTGAGAATGAAGTGAAATTGGTTTCTTGAGGAAGGCATTTGTGACTCCGTTTCTTAATATCATAGTGCATAAGTTGGGAAAGATAAATTATAGAGGTGTCTGTCATCCTATTTTTCTCATTTTTCTTCATGTGATTTTGATTATAAAGAACCATAAAAGGAATGCAACAAAATGCATGTTTATTGTTAATGGTTTCTATTTAAATTTTAAATCATCATTATTGTTATTACTTTGTTATTAACATGGAAGGAAAAAAAAAAGAATTGGCCTCACATTTTATATTTGTTATTTTGAGATAAAGATTATGATTGTTTTCCCATTTTTGTTTCACAACGAAAGAAAAGAATCAGGCTCACAATCTATATCATGTCCTTTTTCCTGTTATTTTCTATTAATTTAATAACCCAAAGGTGCATCAAGTTTTTTCCCTGTTAATTTATTTAAATAAAAATTGGACATATCCATGGTGTCCTATACTTATATTATTATTCCATATCAGGTTATTTATCGATTATTTTTAATTTTATCTAACAATTATCCAAGGTGTATGTATCAAAAGAAAAGGGGCATTAAGAGAATTTGACTCGGGACCTCTCGCACCTAAGGCGAGAATCATATCACTAGACAAATGCCCTGCAGATTTTTCATTTCTAACTTCCGCAAAATTATGATCTTATAGTAGAGAACTCGAAATGGGGCCTCCATTCTTACATCTGATCGGCAAAACACTAGCAATTTTGTTATATCTTCCTAGTTGCTTATGCTGATCGATTGTGTTGCTTCGTTTTATCGCCTATTGATTATTCATACAATTTGAAAACCAAAGTGACTAAGCATGCAGAGCGCCACTTTATATATATATATATATATATATATATATATATATATATATATATATATATATATATATATATATATATATCATTGTTGTGATCCGTTTCTACTCTACTTGTTTTGTATACACCGTCATATATTTGTCACCCTGTTAACATCGGTCTAATATACTTGCATAACTACCGTCAATTATGATTATTATACCCTTCAATGCTTTCACTAATCAACTAATCTTCCCAATATTTTTTCAGGAATATTAACATAAAATATAACCTTTTGCCTACCAACAAGCTTCTGATGAAAGCAAGCGTACCTCTGTTCTAAATTAATTATGTTCAGTGGTTAACACGAGATTAAGAGATTACAAGCCGACTCTGACAAAACACATGCAAATAGGTAATAATTCGAGGCAAATAACATTGTTTAACTTATGTGTGAAAAATAGTACATAGCCGCGAAGCAACAACGTGCCTATCGATGACCCGCCACCTCCTTGGCTTTGACCGGAAAACATACCTGCCGACTGCATTTATTCCGCACGTACATCCATCAAGGTCATCACCTGAACTCATGGTTCGTAGGTTGTGAGGCGTCCTCCCCGCAGCTTCTGGTATCTGATGACACAGCGGACTACTTTGTCCAGCTTCTCTCATGGACACCTTTCTCGGGAGATACAGCTTTCCCTTCTCAACGGCTCAGTATCACGTATAAAAGTGGTGCAAGGAGCAAATGACCAGAACCCTTGCCTGAAGCAACAGGTGAATATAAATGAAACCGATGGTACAGCAACAACAGCGCAGTAGTTGAATGAAGCAAAGAGTTCGTGAAAGCAGTGGTAACAGTTGAATAATGGATAACAAACGCTTCTGATGCTTTTTATATTTAGTACGATGCACTTGATTTGGTTCATCCTCTATTTCTAATTCACATAAGCATTCACTGATATAACCAGAAACAATACAATGTGTCGTGGAGAGTAAGAGATCCATACTGCAAGAAAGAACCCTCCTGATGAGCCAACAAAGATGATGCATAAACCACTTTCGATTAATCGTCTGAGACGTATCTGATCAAATTAGTTCTTTAAAACTGACTAAAACATTTAATACTTGATAGAGGAAAATTCAAATTAGTCATAAATGGAATCTGACTGCATGTAGAGCATTGTCTAAAACTGGTTCACTTGATAACATAATTGGGCATTCCTTTTGCATTATATGTATGTGTTTGTATAAAATTTATAATTATACTATTTGTAATGTGAAAAAAAATTTATGTTAGGATTAAAATCAAATAACAATATATCAAGTTTTACGATATGTACATTTTGATGTCATCTAAAAAAAGAAAAAGATCTCTGTATGATCTGGGTACCTTTTTTAGATCCAATGTCGCTATTAATCTGCAAGAGTAACTAAACTCCTCCTATCTTCTTATCTTTTCACAGGACCACTTAGATTGATGGCTTAGGGAGGTTGAGAGAGAAACTGTAATCTCTCAATTGCATAGATGTCTCTCTCTAAGATACTTCTCTTAGATGCTTTTACTAGTCCCCAAAGGTTCTGTTTATTTATAGGCAAGAGCAGAGGGTCTAGGATAAGTTATTAGGGGAGTTCCTTCTATCAAGGACATCTCCTAAAAAATCCTACTATAACATAGACTTTTTTTCTTTTGGCCAATATCTATTATTAAAATCTAATTAGTTCTATTATATATTTTATCCAATTATAAAGTCCACATAATCTAATATTCTCTTGCCCATTAATTAATAAGATATAAAAGATATTTAAAATTAAAATAAATAAAATAAAATTTGTTTGAAAATAATTTTACCTAATTGGATCTTGAAAAATTTTGAAAAACATTTTGTACATGGCCATGAATTTTTAAAATAAGCCAATAAGTCCAATAAATACAATAATACTACATTAAGTCTAACTATCAATGCGAGTCATAGCGGTTCTATATCATCAATGTCATATTCCCTTCTATGTACTACAATATTGTTATTCTTTCCTAATATAGTCCATAATGACCTTTATAATTTGTTTTGTCAAGATAATACTATTATTATATTCAATCATAATATGTATAAACATAAATGTAAACAGGATAACAGAAATAAATAACTTTAATTATACAAGAAAACATGTCAATAATAGCATCCACTTAAACATGTATCACCATATATTTTATGGCTTGCTCACAAACCTCATTCTTTAAATATTTTATACTGTAAAGCTTTAGTAAATGGATCAGCAATCATCATAGTAGTGCTAATGATTTCAATTAACACTTATTATTTTTGGACTCTTTCTCTAACCACTAAGTACTTTATCTTGATGTACTTGAAACTACTAGAGTACTTGTCATTCTTAGAGAAGAAAACTATTATAGTATTATTACAAAATATCTTCAATGACTTGACAATTGAGTTGATGACACCAAATCCTGAGATGAAATTTTACAATCATAAAGCTTGATTTGTGGCCTTAAAGTATACCATAAATTCAGCTTCTATTATAGATGATGCAATAAGCGATTGCTTTGCACTTTTTTAAGAAATTACCAAATCAGTTAATATGAATATAAGTCATGAAGTCGACTTCCTACTATCGAGGCAATTTGCAAAATTAGCATCTGAATATTTTGTTACTTTAAACTGATCTGATCTCTTATATATGAACATATAATCTTTTGTCCTCTTTAGATATCTCATTACTTTCTTTGCAGCTTTTCAATATTCCATTCTTGGGTTGCTCTAGTATCTACCTAATATTGTAATTGCAAAACTGATATCTAGTCTTGCATAAGTTTGAGCATATAATAGACTTCCAATTGCGCACCCATAAGGAATGTTCTTTATTTGATTCCTTTCTAAGTCATTTTTCGGATACTAGTTTTGGCTAAATTTTTCACCTCTAGTAATAGATATATCATTAGCTGAGAAAAACTGCATATTAAATCTCTCCAAGATATGATTAATATATCCTCTCTGAGATAGTCCTAATAATCCTTAAAATCTATCCCTGAATATCTCAATACCAATAACATAGGTTGCCTCATTCATATCAACCATCTTAAAGTTCTTGTTAAGAAATATCTTGATTTCATGTAATAAACTAAGATAACTACTAGTAAATAAAATATTATCCACATATAAGACTAATATAATAAACTTGCTCCCACTTATCTTCAGATATATATACTAATCAATAGTGTTCTCCTTAAATTCAAAGTAATGGTATCATAAAACTTTATATATTATTATCTGAAAGTTTATTTAAGGCCATAAATAGATTTCTTAGGTTTACAAGCCCAACTTTCTTTTCCTTTTCTATGAATCCTTCATGTTGTTCCATATAGATTTCCTCATCTAGATCCCCATTCAGAAATATTATTTTCACATTCATTTGATGTAACTTAAGATCATAATGAGCTACTAGTGCTATAACAATTCTTAACAAGTTCTTTCTAGAAACTGGAGAAAAGGTCTCATTGTAGTCGATGCCTTCTTTCTGAGAAAAACCTTTGGTCACAAGTCTAGCTTTATATCATTCGATATTGCTTGTTAAGTTATGTTTTGTCTTAAAGACCCATTTATAATCGACTTTTTTATAATTATTAGGCAATTCAACGAGTTCTTAAATACCATTCTAGTCCATTAATTTTAACTTTTCTTTCATTGTATTATATCACTATTCAGAATCGTTACTTTCTATAACTTGTGAAAATGATAAGGAGTCTCTTTTTATTCCTATATCATAATCTGATTCTTATAGATATACCACATAATCATCATAACTGGCATGTTTCCTCTTCCTTTGAAACCTTTTCAAAGCTGCAAATTGTGATTGTTCTACAAGATCATCAACGGTGACATCAACATCATCATGTGAGAGTTCATTAATGTTATTTTATTATTCACCCTTGTCAATTCTCTTATTGATTTGAGGAATAACAATTTCTCGAATAGGAGATGATACAAGAGAATTAGCTTGAATTTTTTCAATATCAAAATTGATCCTTCGAGATTTTTCACTCCTACTGATTTCATCATTTTCTAGAAATCTTGCATTATCAGATTCTACTATCCTTATACTATGATTAGAGTAATAAAATCTGTATCCCTTAGACTTTTCTAGATAATCGATAAAATATTCAAAAATAGTTCTTGGATCTAATTTCTTTTCATAGGGATTAAATACTCTTATCTCTACAGGACACCCCCAAATATATAAATGTCTTAGAATGGGCTTCTTACTAGTCCATAACTCAAATGGAGTTAATAGAACTGACTTACTAGAAACCCTATTCAAGATGTACATAGCTGTCCTAAAAGCTTTACTCTCACATTGACTCAAGTATAGAGGAATAACCAATCATGCTCATAACCATATTCATAAGAGTACGATTTTACATTTTAGCAATACCATTATGCTGTGGCACACCTAGTAAGGCATACTGAGCATAAATACCATGCTGTTCTAGGAATTTAGCAAAAGGACCAATATTCTGATCGGATTCATCATATCTGTCATAAAATTTACCACCTCTATCAGATCTAATAATTTTAACTTTTCTATCTAATTGTCTCTCAACCTCATTTATGTATACTTCAATAGTGTAAATGGTCTGAGACTTTTCATATATTAGATAAATATAATCATATCTGGACAGGTCATTTATAAATGTGATGAAATACCTTTCTTTACTAAAATAGGAAATATGGAGTGGTCCGTAGATATTAGTATAAATAATCTTAAGGAGTTCTTTACTTCTTGTGGTATTTTTCTTTGTATGTTTAGTTTGTTTTTTCTTAATGCAATCTATATAAATATCAAAATTAATAAAGTCTAAATCTTTCAAAATATTATCCTTCACTAATCTTTCAATTCTTTCCTTAGAGATATGTCTCAATCGTCTATGCCACAATATAGAATATCTTTAATTATTGAAACTACATTTCAATCCAACATTTGATTATAGGGTCAATAATGTCTTTGCAAACTCAAGATTTAAATTAATTCTATATAAACCATCATATAAAATTCTAAAACTAATTTTTATTGAATTATAAAATATATTGAGTTTACCATTACCAATAGAAAAGATAATATCCTAATTCATCAATTCTAGATAGATAAACCAAATTTCTAGAGGTAGTAGGAATATAACATGTGTTAACAAGATCCATCAGATGACCCGTCTCTAAGCGTAGGCGATAAGTCCCTATTGATATCACTTTTGCTTTGAGATGATTTCCCATAATAATGAATCTTTCATATTCTTTTGGCTTTCGAATTGAAAGAAATCCCTACATATTATTGGTAATATAAGTTGAAGCACTAGAATCAATCCACCAAGTATTTGAAGGAACTTCTATAATGTTTGATTCAAAATATACAAAGGTCGAGTTTATACATTTCTTTTCAAACAAAGTTTTACGTTTAATATAGTCCTTCTTCATATATCATTTCTTGTCATAAAAAAATACTTTATTATAAAAGTTTTTCTTTTATTAGTCTGTTTAACATTTTCAAACTCGACAAATTTCTTTGATGGATGACGCTTCAATTTTCTTTTCTTGTTACTAACTCCTTAAGTAGTAGTCATGACATTATATGAACTTTCCTACCTTAATCTCAATTCTTTCTGAATATACATACTAGTTAACTCATTCAAATCCCACTTATCCTTATTTGTATTATAGTGAATCTTGAATAGGCTAAACTGAGAAGGAAGAGAATTAAGAATGAACTGCATAAGGAAAGACTCATCAACATTCATGCCTAATGCTTTAAGTTTTACAACTTTATTAGCCATATTGATGATGTGATCCTGAATTCCTCAAGTGTTATCATACTGAGTCATAGTCAGTTCTTTCATTAGTGTGCAAACCAATGACTTATCAGTAGATTTAAATCTGTCTTCAATAGTCTTTAAATATTCCCGTGCGCTAGTTGCAATCGGTAATGAAGTCATTATGTTATCTGCAATCGTCATTTTTATGAATATTAAACTAAGCCTATCAGATCTTTCCCAAGCCTTTATTTCATTAACTTATTCCACAGTACTTTCATCAGTCAAGTCTATAGGCTTTTCAATAAGTAATGCTAAGTCAAAATCTAATATGTCTAATGTGAATTGCACATGTTTTAACCATTCTGAATAATTTGGTCCAAAGAGTACAGGGACACTAGAAGCATAAGAACGTATGGACGGAAGTACCACTATAAAATATAAAATAATATTAATTCTTTGAGTTTCCAAAATATGATGAACTATTGGTATCATCTATATTGAACCTTTGGATGAAATATTGATGTATCTAGTGTTTACTCAAAATCATCTATGGAAGACTGATACCATTCTTATGGAATATTATTATTACCTTTGGGTATACAACCCTAAACTGCGAGGATATCTAAAATAGTATCATCATATCCCATCACATAACTATTTGAAGTAGATTCTTGGGATTATCTAATTCTCCTAATTATGTGTGCCATTATGAATATTATTTTCTTAATATCATTTGGACTAGTTTCTTAATGTTATTTTATAAGTTATTGATTTAGATCACTTTAGTAGCTACAAGACCAATATAATAATATAAAATATAATTTAAAATGTCCTATAAATGATAAGACTTTTATTATAATTCACAGCCCAAAAACCTATCATCCTATACCACTTTGGTAACTATTAGTTAGATAAAACTTAAAAAGATGAGTTATAAATAATATTCATCAAATTTCTTCAATTTAATTTATGCTAAGAAGTTCAATAATAGAACAACAACCATAATAATTATTTAACATTAATCAGCAAAAGAAAAAACTCATATGATAATTATAAATCAAGATAACATATAAATCATGCTTTTATGTGAAAGATAAATATTATTTCATAATTTTAGTTATATACATGTGAATAACTAAAAAATATCTAAGAACAATAAATGGATTTTATTTATCACATGCAATTAATAAATCATATGAGAAAAACTATAAAAGGAATAATAATTTATAATTATATATATATAATATTAAATTAAATTAATCAATTTTATTTAATTTGGGCAAGTCTAAAATTGGGCTAAATATTAACCCAATTAAACAAGTTGATCAAAATTAAAAATTGATCAAAATTTAATCCTTTCTAAATTTGATCAAAATTAAATTAAATTAATAATTAATCAAAATATAATCATGATTAAATTCAATTAAATTATATTGATCAATTTGATAATTAAGGATATAAATCAGAAATTCTCAATTTTACGATGGTAAAACTGTAAATATGTTGACAGAACATAAACTAGAATTACGAGATTTGTAAAAGGCTGAACTATCAAAATACTAAAAGTATTAATAAAATACAAAAGAGTAGAACTATCAAAATACTAAAAGTATTAATAAAATATAAAAGGGTAAGATTGTAATTTTGATTAAAAACCCAAATGGAAAAATTATAATTTTGCCAAAACACTAATCTGCCTACATCACCATCGCCTCCTGCATGGCTACCACTAGTGCAACGCACCTTGTACCCACATGCAATTGCCACCTCTGGTTGTGGACGGGTATCGCTAGTGCGGCCATTACCTACGGGCGGTTACTACCCATGCGACCGCCACTTGCGTGGGGCCTCTGCTCATGCGCGGCTATCGTCGATGCGACCTTCGCCTACACATGGCTGCTGCTTGTGCGGTTATGCATGCGAGCGCGATCGTTGCCTACGTGACCGTTGCCCGCGGGTGGTTGCCGATTGTGCAGCCCCCCTGCAGCACTAACCTGGAGTGAGGCCGCCGCTTGGGTGAGCCTGTGCTCACGAGCGATCGCCGCTTGGATGTTGCTACTGCTTGGGCGCGATTGCTGCCCTCATGCGGCCACTGCCTGGATGCAGGTTCTACCCTCATGCGGCCACTGCCTGGATGCAGGTTCTACCCTCATGCGGCCGTCGCGTTTGTGTGGTCGCCCGCGGCCACTATTACTACTGTGTCGTGTATGCTGCCCAATGCAGTTGCTGCCACCAGTAGATCTACCGGCCGTATGCAGTGAGGTCGGTAGCAATGCTGCACAACGACTCGTTGCTTTACTAACATCGTCGGCGATCAGGTGACAATACGCAATAAGGTGATAAAACAAAATAGATAGGAATACAGATCGACAGAATACAGATCATTCAAACATTATAAATAAAAAATAGATTTAAAGTTTTTTTATTTCAAGAACCTAGCTCTGATACCAATTATTAACATATAATCTATAATCATATCATTTGTAATGCGAAAAAACTTTTATGCTAGTATTGAAATCAAATAACAATAAATTAAGTTTTACGATGTGTATCTTTTGATACTATCTAAAAAAAGAAATTTTTTTTTATGATCTGGGTACCTTCTTTAGATCCCTTTCTATGACCACTTAGATTGATGACTTAAGGAGATTGAGAGAGAAACTATAATCTCTCAATTGCGTAGATGCCTCTCTCTAAAATACTTATCTTAGATGCTTCTATTAATCCCTAGATGTCATGTTTGTCTATAAATAAGAACAGAGGTCTATGATAAATTATTAGAGGAGTTCCTTACATTAAAGACATTCTCTCTAAAGAATTTTATTATAACATGAATTTATTTTCTATTGATCATCATCAAAATTTAATTAATTTTATTATATATCATATAATCTAACAGTACGAACACGAAGAAATCTACGAAGACTCCTTCACAAATTGAACAGTAAAACAATTGAAAGCTTCCGTAAATAAAAAAATGAGACGTGGATGGAGGGGAATTACTTTTTCTCATTCCAAATAGAGAATGTTTCTCTTAAAAATATTTGAATCTCATTGAGAGCCAAGGATAAAACCAGTCATTAAGTAGAAAAAAAGTTAACAAACATTCAAAATGATCATTTCAAAATGATCACAAAATTAAATCAAGATAAATATGTCAAGTGATACTGAATGGTGAGGGTTTGTGCACCGCTTGGAATATGGTACAGTACCAGCGTGGCCATTTAGTGAAACCAGGGTAGAATCGATAGTTATACCCTTGTTAGGAGAACCTAATATATTTTACAATTAACAACTCTTTGAATGCATCCTTGTGTCACAATGACCATGAACTTGCGGTCCTCGAGCCAATGGCTAAAGAACCTAAAAGGGTCTCTCCTGCTGTTAAACTCATGCATAATAGAAATCGCCATTGGCGTGTGGCCTGAAACACCATAATTAAAGAAATCAGCTTCAAATCCTGGATATTTCTGCACCCACCAATAGTTCACACCATAGCTCTATTAAGTTTCCTTGTTGATTCTATCAGCTTCTATTTGTTGCTTCCACCGAGACCAACTGAAGTCTTTGTATTTTAAATAATGGAATACCAATTTATAAAAAAATTCCTTCATGTCATCACAGTTACTAAAAGGCAAATTTCAAATAATACAATCTTTGGCATCACCTGGATTAATTATTGCATTGAAATCTTCTGGGAGAACCATATAAAGTGCAGTTGATGTCTATAACTTAAACTATCCAATAGCTTCTTTTCAGATCCAGAAGTAGCTTCAAAAACTATAGACAACAAAATATCAGTTCCTTTAGACAGTCATTTGACAAAGAATCACTTGTTTCTCTACACTCAAGGGATGAAAGTAAAAAACATCAAAATTCCAGACAAATTCATATCTTCCTTAGATTTAAATGGCTATAGCTATTACTTTACACTATCATTAAAAACAATTTTCAAGGATTAAATCAAAATTTGTATCAACCAGTCCAATAAAATTAAGTTTATAATCCTTGATCCATTTCCTTACTGCATTCTGCTTAAAGGAATCATTGAGACCTTTTGTGTTCCAGAAACCTACAATAATTACTTTTCCATTGATAGGCACCTTCAGCCTGTTGGGTTTAATCGATATTTGGGCTTGGATAAGATAATTGGATCTGAGCCCAATTTAGTTAATTAAATAGATGGGCAGAAATAAGGTTTTTTTTTGTGTGGAACGATAGTAATGTGCAGCGCACAGCGAGGCAGCAAAGCAGCGTGCAGCGTACACCGAGCGGTGTGCGGTGTGCAGTCTACAGTAGTGCAGTTGAACAGGGAAAATAGCAAGGAAAAGAAGCAGCGAGCGATGTGCGACGTGCAGCGTGCGGTGCAGTGAGAGAAAGGAAAGAGAGAGAAGAGGAAAGAAGAAAACTAGGATTCTGAGTTTTTCTGCTTGACGATCGATGACCAAACTTCGTCGGTTTTAGCCCAGATTTGATATGAAGAACCCTTACAGTAAACTCTACAATCCTAACGGTGTTGATCTACGATTTATCCTCTCTAAGGTGCTTTCCTACTATGTTTACTTGGTGAGATCTAAAGTTTTACTTAGATGAGATCTATCTCTAAGATGATGATGCATTATTGTTGAGCCAAGATATGTGATTTTGATGCCTTGTTATTTTAAAGAAGACATATTGTAAACTTGTTATCATTATTAGTGATAGTGGAAGTTTGAAGTGGATTACGGTCCCGTGATTTTTCCCGCATTGAGTTTTCCATATTAAAATTCGGTCTCACATGTGATTGATCAGTTGTTCTGATATTTATATTGTTCTGGTTACTTGCTTATAATATCAAGTTGGTATTTTTGATGAGGAACCCATTTTGATACACAAAGAGAGAAAAGTATTATTCCGCATTTATAGGTTTTTTCCCAACAAGTGGTATCAGAGCAGCAGGTTATTATTTGCTACTAGTGTTTTCTTGTGTGATTGAAATGGAAGAATCAGATGGTATGATTAAATTGAACTCATCAAATTATTCCACTTGGAGGCGTATGATGGAAGACTTGCTCTATTGCAAAGATTTGTATAAGCCCATTAAAGTTAAAGAAAAACCCTCTACTATGGATGAGGAAGAATGGGAAGTTCAACACAGGAAAGCTATTGCTTATATTAGAAGATGGATGGATATAAATCTGCATGAGCATATTTCCGATGAAACCAGAGCTGATATTATTTGGCAAAGGCTAGAAAATCTGTTTGCGAAAAAGACAGTGGGAAATAGAATTTCTCTCATTAGAAGGCTTGTTAATTTGAAGTATAAAGATGGTGACAGTATTGTTAAGCACATAAGCCTATTTCAGAGTCTTGCAAACAAGTTGGTTGCTATGAAAATGAATATTGATCATGAAATGCAGGGATTGCTACTTCTCGCTCTTTACCAGAAAGTTGGGAAACGTATGTGGTGACAATTTGTAACTCCATGCCAGAGGGGACTCTAACTATAGATATGGTTAAAGATAGTTTACTGAATAAAGATGCCAGAAGGAAAGAACAGGGAGAATCTTCTTCTGGTGCACTTGTTACTGAAAAGCAGGAAAGACGTGGAAGAAGTCACAGTAAAAATCCACATGGTTACAGAGGAAGATCCAAGTCTAGAAGAGATATCAGGTGTTTCCACTGCAACAGGCCAGGTCATATAAAGAAAGAGTGTAGGTTTTGGAAGCGAGAACAGAATGAAAGGAAGAAAAATGAGAAAGAGACCAATACAGTTGCTGTTGAAAGTGATATCATTACTGTTAGTGATGATGGATGTGTTAGTCTTGCAGCTCAGGACAGCAACTAGGTAATTGACTCTGGTGCTTCATTCCATGTTACTTCTCATGATGATTTATTCAGATCCTACACTACTGGTGATTTTGGCAATGTTAGAATGGGAAACAATGGTACATCCAAGATTATGGGTATTGGAGATATTTGCTTAGAGACCAGTACTGGGAGCAAATTAATACTCAGAGATGTCAGACATGTTCGAGATATTCGTTTGAATTTGATATCTACAAGCAAACTTGATGATGAGGGATTTACACATTATTTTGGTGAAAGCAAATGGAAGCTCACTAAAGGTTCTCTAGTTGTGGCGAGAGGAAAGAAGTTAAACTCTTTTTATATTATGGAAGCTAAGCTACACAAAGGAGAGATTAATGCAATTCAAAAGGGTAAAAGCATAGATCTTTGGCATAAGAGGCTTAGTCATATCAACGAGAAGGGACTTCAAACTCTTGCTAGAAAGCAGTTCTTACCAGAGTTGCAAGGTAGATCTCTTAAATCTTATGATCATTGCTTAGTTGGAAAAACACATAGAGTTGCATTTCATACTTATCCGTCATCTAGAAGATCAAATATTATTGATTTAGTTCATACTTTGATGTCCAGACTATGCAAACTAGAACTCTTGGAGGTGCTCTTTATTTTTGTTACTTTTATTGATGATCATTCTAAAAAGTTTGGGCTTTTGCTTTGAAATCTAAAGACCAGTACTTGATGTCTTCAAAGAATTTCATGTCGTGTTGAAAGAGAAAGCGCGTAAAGTCAAGAGTGTTCGAAAGCGGATAATGGTGGCGAGTACAGGGTCTTTTGAGAATTATTGTAGGTTTCATGGTATCAGGCTTGAGAAAAACAGCCCCAAAACTCCTCAGCAAAACGGTGTGGCAGAAAGGATGAACAGGACTATTGAAGAAAGAATTAGGTGTATGCTTTCCCATGCCAAGTTACCTAAGTCATTTTGGGGGGAGGCTATGAAAACTACGGTTAACCTGATAAATCTTTCTCCATCAGTTCCTCTGCAAGGTGATGTTCCAGAGAGAGTATGGAAAGGGAAAGATATATCTTATGATCATTTGAGAGTCTTTAGATGTAAATCATTTGTACATATTCCCAAAGATGAGAGATCCAAGCTTGATAATAAGGCAAAGGCATGTATTTTCTTGGGATATGGTCATGAAGAGTTTGGGTACAGATTATGGGATCCAGTGAACAAGAAGATTGTTAGAAGCAGGGATGTTGTGTTTCTTGAAGACCAATTGTTTGATAATGGTGATACTGTTGAGAAGCCAGAAACCTCTGTTTATATTCCTTGGAGTTTGGGTTCAGTTCCTCCACCTATAGTTCATGATGATCATGGGGGAGATGAAGAAGAATGTGGTGAGAATGTTAGTGATGATACTCCTATAGTTGATGAAGTTGAACCAACTGAGCAAGCACCTCCACCACCAGTTGAGATTCCATTGAGAAGATCCACAAGAGAGCGACAACCATCTACAAGATATCCTCCACATGAGTATGTTATGCTTACTGATGGGGGAGAGCCAGAAACTTACTAGGAAGCTGTTCTATATGAGCACAAGAATAAGTGAGTTAAAGCCATGCAAGAAGAGATGAGATCCTTGCTTGAGAACCACACCTATAACTTGGTAAAGTTGCTTAAGGAGAAGCTTGAAGCTTGTAGACGAAGAGCGGGCTTAGTACAGCCCACCATATGAGCTGGAGGGGGAGAATTGTTGGGTCTAACCCATATGTGGGCTTGGATCAGATAATTAGGCCTGAGCCCAACTCAGTTAATTAAATAGATGGGAAGAGATAGGGTTTTTGTATGGAACGGTAGAACGTGCAGTTGAGCGCACAACGAGGCAGTGAAGCAGCGTGCAACGTGCACCGAGCGATGTGCGGTTTGCAATCTACAATAGTGTAGTTGAATAGGGAAAACAGCAAGGAAAAGAAGCAGCGAGCGGTGTGCAACGTGCAGCGTGCGGCGCAGTGAGAGAAAGGGAAGAGAGAGAAGAGGAAAGAAGAAAACTAGGATTCTGGGTTTTTCTGCTTAACGATCGGTGACCAAACTTCGTCGGTTTTGACCCAGATTTGACGTGAAGAACCCTTGCAGTAAACTCTACAATCCTAACGGTGTTGATCTACGGTTTATCCTCTCTAAGGTGCTTTTCTGCTATATTTACTTGGTGATATCTAAAGTTTTACTTAGATGAGATCTATCTCTAAGATGATGATGTACTATTGTTGAGTCAAGATATCTGATTTTGATGTTATTATTGGTGATAGTGGAAGTTTGAAGTGGACTACGGTCCCGTGGTTTTTTCCGCATTGGATTTTTCACGTTAAAATTTGGTCTCACCTGTGATTGATCAGTTGTTCTGATATTTATATTGTTCTGGTTACTTACTTATAATATCAAGTTGGTATTTTTGATAAGAAACCTATTTTGATACACAAAGAGAGAAAAATATTATTCCGTATTTACTTTTTTTTTTCCCAACAAAGCCAAACAGTAAATTGATCGGTGACTGATAGCCAACCTTGATCTCCACGCATTTTCGAGAAAATGAAAGCCTTTGCCTTATAACTTATAACTGTAAATTGATCGGTGAGTGACGGCAATCCAACCAAACAAGCAATTTATCTAAAAAGTATTTGAGTTTCACAAGTGAAGCGTCAAATCTTTTAAACTAATCCATATAGGTATAATTAATGAATTGGTTTATAGTGTATATCTCATTTTTATTCTTCTAACAACAAATATGACTAAATGAAAGTGCTTAATGTAATACTTCATTTTAGTCTCGTATAATAAAGAGATGAAAATTTGAATGGGCTTACCGGACATAAATTGGTCTTTTATCAGGGGCTTGGGTGTAAGCATATTTTGTAGTGTTCAGACACAACAAAATTAATAGGTGACTTAAGTATTTTGAATCAATAGTTTAGGCTTTATAAATTTAATGATTTAGTTATCCCATTATAACAAATGACATCAAAGCCGATTTATAAGAAAATAATCTATAAATGCAATCAAATATATAATATTTATGGAAAAGATATTTAGTTACAACAAATAATCAATATATTTCGAATGTTGAATCAGGATCTAGTAGAAATAAAACATTAGATCGAGCTTTTCTTTGTTGTCAAGGTTTATTGAACATATTGAATTCAGCATTTAGAGTAGGAAAAGCCATCATTAGATTAGTTTCATGGCTTTGACTTTAGATTATCTTAATAGAATGTCAAATCATTAGGTGTGAACAATTATAATATGTGTATGTATGTATTTTTTTACATTATATATCGGTAGCCCAAAGGGTGCCTACACAATCATGTTGCTTCCCTGGCTGCGGGAAGGCAGTGCCCCGGTCATTGCTGTGGACGCACCGGACCACGACATCGAAGTAGCACGTCTCGTCCAACGGCGGCGGTGAGAACGGAGTGCTTAAAGTCGATTTCCCGCCCCGCCCCAATTTGGACCACCTATCCTACCCGCCGTAGCCGAGCCGTGAAGTCAACAAGTCAACCGTCCATGCTACTGTCACCGACCGAGCAAGATTGACCAACATCCTGAGACCGAGTTGACGGACGCCGGCGAGCCACACGCCGCTCCCGTGTACGAACTCACGCAGCACCCCACCATCTTCGTCGTTGTAACGAGTCGACCCAGTGTCGGTCCGGTTCGCTAGTGACAAGTGCTGCGAAACACGACCTTTGCGCGACACATGGTGTACGACAGCCCACAGGAAGATAAGAGCCGGAAGAATGGCAAAACCGCGAATTGCCAAAACCTGAGACGGGAATTCTTTGGATCAGACGATGATGATTGACTTGTTCTTATTCGTTATAAATATTTCTAAAGAAAAAGAAAAGAAAATAAGGTAAAGAGTATTAAAGACTAATTTTGGGCAGCACGTGAGAGGCCGCTCTTGTTTCCCTACTATCCATCAATTGTTCAACTTCCTTTTTTCGGACACCGTTCGCTCGTGCCCCTCCAGAGACCATCACTCGCTCCCAAATCACCCTTCAAGATTCGATCTTTACTGCGTATTTCGGCTAAAAATCGTGTGTTTAGGGGTTTTCGATCGGTTTCCCTATGCTTAGCGTTTTTGGTTGCTCGTAAGCTGTCGGAGTTAGAGAGAGAAAGTGAGATTCTTCTGATTCTTTTGGTTTATTTTATTGGGCCTTGTTCTTCTCATCAATCATCGGTACTGTTGTTGTCATTTTGGGATCTTCGATTGTATTAATAATAGTAGTAGTAGTAGTAGTTGATATTAATATTAATTAGAGGGAGAGGGAATGATGGAGTGGAGGGGGAGGCGGCGACAGCAGCAGGAGGAGGAAGGGGGGTGGTGGGGGCCCACCAACCGGCATTCGGGCAAGAAGTACGGCCGGCAGCCGCCTTTGCCCGCTGGTAATCTTTCCTCAAAGGGATCTCTTCTTGGATTTTGTCGCGTGTGTTCCTTGATTTCTTTTCCTTTTCTTTCTTTTAGGGTTTTGAATCTTCCCGGTTCGATTTTTTTCTTTTTGTTGTGTTAGCCGATCGATCGACTGTATTGGTCGCGTTTGTCGTGGTAAAGTGAGGATTTTTGGTGTTTCTTCGAATTTGGTAGTCAGATTGGGAGGTAGGATGTTGATTGTAAAGATTGATTCCTCTATCATGGATGGTATGCCGTCTGTTGATTGGTCATGGAGTTTCACTCGTTCTTTCCTTCCTTTCCATTTTCGATCTCTCTAGCTTCCAATAGTTGGTTTTCCCCTTCGTTCTGCTAAGCATTATAACGACTGATTTTTTTTGGTTCTGCATGTGCAGCGCGTATAGATCTTTCATGTTTTTCGTTGTTGAAACTTATGATTTTGGGGATGATAGTTTCATGTGGGTGGATAATCTTTGTCGATTTGGATTTAGTTAAACGATGTTTTGTTCTTTGCTTTGACTAGGTACCCTCGATTGTTTCGATAGTTTGTTCAAAGTTTTGAAGATGATATTATGGTTCTTTTTTCCTTCTAATGCAAGCTGCTGTGGTCAACTTTGCGCTTGTTCTAGAAAGATTGTCCACTTTAGTGATTCTTCTGTGCTCAAGACATCACCATTATGGAGAAATTGCTTATTTTCACATATTAGAGTTTTTTACTGTTGTGTTGGTTTCATCAGTGAGAACTTATTTGCCTATCAATTCCAGCATGTCTTCTGGTTTTCCTTTTGATTGTTTTTCCTTTTGAAGATAGATATACTATTTTGACATTAGTTTTCACTTTTAGTGTGTCTCATCAACTTGATATCTTCTTTTCCCTTGAGTTTTTTAATTGATGTTGCAAGGCTATACGCAGTTTTAAAAGTGTACTCGACCCATGTAACTAGCTTTTATTTCAATGGATGCATCATGGGATGTAGGAGATATCATTAATTTGCATTTCTGCAGTACATGTAGGTTTGGTCATTTGTGTGCAGCCAATCTATTACTTGGCCTAAAGCACGAGACTCTTGGCAACGCGGGATTCCCTTACAAGCAGGAAGGCTTTTTCCTTCACTCAAATCTTGGTCATAGATTACGAAGGAGCAATGCACCAAGGCTGGCCTCCTATTCTGCAATAGGATTAAGAACTTCTGTTTAACATATGCCTTCTATAATAAGATGCCTCATACATCCTCTTATTGATGTGTTGTCTTATTATGTTCTAGATTTACTTAGGTTCAGTTAATCTTGTTGGTGTCTATATTGTCACTGGACTTTCTTATTTTCGTGATAGCTATGGAAATAAAAGAAGTAGGCAATAGCAAAGCCATTGGAAATTGTAATTTTTGCAGCAAATGAATTATTTGTCATTGGTTGACCACAGAAAGGGGAAAGGATGACTGATTAAACCTTTTGAATCCTTGCTGATCCTTTGTTTTCTGTTTTTGATGGATTCAGGCTCGTGGTGCCAGACAGTTCCTCAGTGGGAGAAGAAGTTCTGTACTGACGTGTGCTTGATACCATGGAGGAAACTATGTGAAACCAAGAGAGTGATGTCTATGTATGAGAATGTGGTTCAATGGAATGACTCAGCAGGGGAAGAGGCTTTTAAAGATGCAAAGGCCCGCTTTTGGGCAGAGATCAATGGTCTCCCATGTGACATCCCTTTGCCCGATCCTGATATGTACATTGATGTGGTCAACCAGGAAGCCTTTGTCAATCCTCAACTGGTGGAAGATTTGTATAAGCAACCACCGACACTAGATGATGGTGAAAGAGATGCAAGTTGTGGCTGGGATTCCTTTATTTTTGCATATAGACCAGTTCCAGCCTCCGGATGGGGTGACGAGGATCCTGTTCCAACCAGCTGGTTGGGTGCATCGTGTCCAGCTCCCACTCGATGCGGACATTCAGAGGATCCTGTGCCGACAAACATCACCACCGAGCCTCATTCTGCAATGTCCTATAATACTGCTTTAGTTGGCAATCTCTCGTATTTAGCTACCAAGGATACAGGTGTTTACAAGAATTTTGATTCCCAAAATTTTCATGAAAACCCTTTAAATAAGGACATCAGCGAGAATGCATGGAATCCCTACGAGCTGGAAAAACAATTTGTACATGATAAATCATGGGAAGATGTTAGGGATACTTCAAGGGGTGATGGAAGGGACACATCATGGGATCGTAGGGAGCACAGGAATACTGAATCAATTGGAAGATTTAGCAGGAAGAGGAATGTTGGTCGTTTTAGCCTGAGACATGCTTGTCCGAAGGACCAGGTGGAAGATCATCAAACAAATAGCTGGAGAAATTGCAGAGGAAGGAAGAGGAACGAGTATCGACATCACTGACTCGAGCACTACAAACATCCTTGCGTCTTGAGCAAAAGCGATGTGGTCCAGTGAGATGTTCGGATCAGGTGAATCAGATAAACCTGTGTCCTGATATGCTGGTTGTGCTTAAAATTTTGGTTATTTTGTATAAAGGACATTTTAGCGGGTAATGACTAGAGAAATATGGTCTGCATTTAGGTTGTGTGGCTGGTAATTCATCTAAAACATTTGTGCTAAATGAATTTTATGCAAGTGTGATGCGAAAAAGATAATCTAATGTTGGAGCCTAAATTGACATCTCATATAATTTCATTTGATGTTTTGCTTTGAAGTTGCACTCTACAGCCGTTTCATCCCTAAGAAGCCTCGTTGATACCGGTCAGTATAAATGCTTTGTCGGTCCGTCATTCTTTGAGCCTGGCTGGTACCTTGTTTGGTGTTTTTCTTTTCATGCTTCTCTGTCGTCATCCAGGCATGAGTTGGTTTGAGAATTAAAGTGAATCATCATCTGTCCAAAACCTTGCATAGTTGGGTTGAGAATTAACCGAATCATACTCTGTCCAAACCTTGAAAGATCAATCAGGAGCTGCTACCCTTGATGTTGTCTGGCTATATACAAAAATAAATGTCTGTAGCCTGGTAATTGTTACATGATATGAGATGTTATTTGCCATACTTAATGCTCTTAGTGTGCTCCTTTGATAATTAGCTTTATCTACTCCATTGTTTAGGCTCGTAGAAATTTTGAATTTGCTTTTGTTGGGTGAGTGAGGATGAATCTTTCTATAACAATAAGAATGTTCTTTATCTTTATCAGCCTTTTGAAGCATTAAGGCTGTTCTTTTGCTTAGTTAAAGTACTACGTTTTTGTTTTTTCGTTGGAACCAATTAAATTAATCTGTGATCAACCGGCTATGTAAAAGTACCGTTAAGAAAATTATAAAATCTTGCCTTTTAGATTGAAAATTTTTTCTATCAACTTTTGCTTTGAATGTATTGACTAACCTAACTGGTAAAGAGATAGTTCATCCCAAACTTGTTGGTTTGAATTTTCGATTTCACCACCTATTCTTAGGCAAAAAACACAAAATCCCTCATTCGTTACAACATTGTCCAATAAAGAAATCCAAGAAAATGTGTAATACTTCATCACTTAAGAGGCAGTTGGAGAAGGCTTTAATCCTATGACCATTGACGAATTTTCGTCAACAAAGTTACAGCAAAAGGCTTTATAGCAACACATTTCACAATCACACAAATGCATACAAAATCCTATATTTGAAAGATGACCGGTGACCTTTCAGGGCAATTGATTACACTAAAAAGTGTAAATTACATGATTCCAGAGAAATTTGCTTCACCTCAAAACGAAGAACATTTGTCGTCTGAACTTCCACCCCACTCCACACCGCAGCGACAGGAGACTTCATCCTCAACCAATGTCATACAGTTAGTTTAAGAGGCAACAAGAGAATTCTAAGCAGCATGACTACTTTAATGAGTTTTGACTAATCAGAAACTCCATGCTTTTGATGGAAAAACTTCAATTTACATAAAAGAAAATACCACAAAACACTGTCCAGAAATGAATACTAAATTTGAATAACGGTGAAATCAAAGAGTAATAATAGCAATATGGGGCCCATTGCTTTTCGCTTTGTACGTTACCGAAAGCATGCCCTTGACGAGATATCGTGCAATTAAGTGATGCTTAGTCAGTTATGTCGAAACACAGTTTAGCTTCATCCCCGTGGACCTTTTATCTCAAACTTGTATTCCTGTATCCATATAAGCCAGTATGGGCAACCGACAGATATGAAAAGTAGAAGACCTAAAAAGAGAACAAAGGAGCATGCCATGCAACTCGTATACAACACTCAATATCATGCTCCATTAATGCAAATGAAAAGTCTAGATGCACCCTTGTGGAGTATTTCTTGCTGCAAAACGTGATGAGCGGCGCAAAAAGAAAGATTTGCGAAGACAAGAGCATAGCAGAGACATGAAGCCTTGATGAAAGACAAGAAGCCACCAGAACTGATGCCACAATTGATGCATTCAAAGAGATGTTACTTGCCAGATTTGGGTTCTTTAGAACACCTGGGGTCTTATCGTGGAACCAGAAGGGAGAACACCTGGGGTCTTATCGTGGAACCAGAAGGGTCATGCAGGAAAAGATGGATGATGAGATGCGATACAGTTAGCGCCACTGTTGAATCTGAACTGATTGACCTAGCGAGAGTATGACAGATGGGTGCTAAAAGGTGTAGACCACATATACATATTGTATATGATAGTGGAAATGTTAAGAAAATACCGTCACAGAAGCTGCACAAAGGGCTGAGTTGATTTGTTATAGTGCCCGAATCTTGAATTATAATTATTTAATAAAAATATAAATAATTTATATTTATTATCCTCATAAATATGATAAATGATATGTTTATCATTTATCATATTTTTTATTTTATGATACTTGATATAATTTATGATAGTTGTGCTTCATAAATATGATAAACGATATGCTTATATTTTTTATTTTTAAGATTGAAGTATATGTTTTATGGAAATATCATTCTTAATATTTTACGAAATATTGATTGAGTATATATAAGCATTACTATTTATTTTAAGTATAGCATAATAAATCAAAGTGTGATAATGGACTTAATATGAGATTAAGTTATGATTATATATATATATATATAGTAACTAGAATTGACGGTTGAATTTTAATCGATATTAAGTAAATCTTAAGGCTTAAATGAGTTTAACTATAATTAACGTAAGAAAATTTGAGTTTTAAACATTATGTATATGAAGGATCATAAGTTACTTACGTATGAATGGAATAATAAAAAATTAAATAAAGATACAAATCAAATAAGAGTATTATACTAAATGTTAAGATACATAAGTGAGATTGAAGGATGAGTTTAGACTAAAAATATCTTTGTCAAATAAAATTAAACTCACTTGAAATTGTTGCAATATTAAAATTACATTAATAAAAAAAATTGAAATGAGACCTAGTGATATTGAATTCTAAACCTCAAGACAATATCTTAAGCACCTCTATCTTATTTTGACCTCATCATTTTTACCAATATGATAACTATGGCCCTTTCTCTCTTTTTATAGCTATTCTCTTAACTTTTTCTATGAAGACAAGGAAACCCTAACACTAAGGAAGATTGTAATAAGAAAACACCAATTCTTTCCTTGTTATATATTGGATTTTAGGTTTACAGATTGAGTTTTTTAGATACTTTTAAATAACCTAGACTTTGAATTAATATTTGATTTTAAGATATATTTTATATAATTCTCTTACGACTCTAAAACCTTTAGTATGACCTTAATATGAGATTGATGTATAGAGTTATGATTGCTCCAATTTTAGGTGCTCCGAATCTTTTATTTTTTGAAAAAAGGGTTTTATTTGAGCTGATTTGACCTTCTTAGAGATATGATTAGGTTTTATCCTTTTAATGTATTTTAAAAACTTCTCTTAGTTCTATGAGATCATAATTGAGTAAATACCACCTTTGTGCACTAAGATATGAGGGTTTGTAAGTTCAAATAGTCCTAATCCGATTTTAGTAGAATATAGCAGGTATTGCTAATGGATCAGGAGAGTAGTTTAACCTCCAAATAATTTTTTTAAAACTAAAAATTAGTGTGTATTTAGGTCTATATGTCTCCTAGTTTTTTTTTTTTTACAAAATTTCATGATAATTCAAGATGTTTTGATCAGCTAAATTAGTGAAGTAAATTTTTTTTTATAGAATTATGTATTTGTTTGAGTGATAGCAACTAGTACATCGATTATAAAGTGAATTGTTGAAAGATTAATAGTGGAATCTAGATAAAGTTTTAGGTTGAGTATAGTCTATCTAATTAGGGATTTTATCAAAATATTTCTATGAATTATTACTATAAATTATTATAAATCAATAATTCAAGAGGTGGAGTTCTTAATTAAGGTATCTCATAGTCCTATCTTCCCAATTTATTATTAAGAAATATAGTTTTTCATTAGTATCTTCATTTTTGACTTCAATCAAGTATAAGTTTAATTCACTACAAAATAATTATCATATAAATTATCATATTCATAATATATTTTGGAAAGTATGTTTTGAATGATATGATTGTCATGAGCTAGACATAAGGAATGTATATATTTTATAAGCATAAAAATATATTATATGTATGTATATATTATGATATATGGTATGAGAGTGTATGTGTTTTCCATAACATATTGTGTACTGGGAAATCATGACTTGGTATCTCATGCGCAGTGAAAAACAAAAACAAGATATGATTTTCCATAGTTAAGTACTTGGTCATTGTGCGATGATTGGTGTGCGAAAAATCATAAATCCAAAAAACTATATAAATCATATTAGAAGTGTTACCTAGGGAAATCGTATATCCCTGAAATTCTAGATCCGATGAAGAGGATGAAGGAGCACTAGCGTACTTCTCTCTAGCGGTAATCTACACAACGGACACAGTAACGATGCTCAGATTACCATGGGATCTCCCTCTCCATGTGTACCACAAGACTATTGGAGCTAAGGAGAGGAGACTTTAGAGAATAAGAGAGGCGACTACCAACAACTCTAGCCTATGAACGAGGAAGTTCATCCTATTTATAGAGGTACATGAAGCTTATCCGTAATGGATCCTATCCTCATTGGATCTCTATCCAATTATCTAGTTGGATCTCTATCCAATTGGATCTTATCTAATCATCCAATTAGATCTCTATCCAATTGTCTAATTGGATCTTATCCACAAGATCCAATTTAGTGGCTTCGCAAATATCTCATATTCGCACCTTTACTCGTCACAACATCCACCATATGTGTGTAACCCTCTAGGCCCAATACCGAGTTGCCTATGAGTCACTTCCGTCAGAACTCCTTCTTATATAGTGAATTATTATCTTCATAATAATTCACTTAATAATTCACTCGATTCATCGACTATGGACGTACTAGGCCACTATGCCATAGTCCCCAAAACATAGGGATTTAATCCATCGGACCTATCTATCCTCAATTACTATGTATATATAGTCCTTCATACATCTAATATCCCAAAGACCATATATTGGGTATAGTAATATCAGGCCTATACAAAATCTTGTCTGAGTCTCGCTCTAATCAGATTCTCCCGAAAAAATCATTCTCTCTTAATCTGAACGACCATGGCCATGGATTTTGTCTGAGTAGGCACACGTGGGATATTCCTCCCATGATACCGAGAGTGGATAATCCTTTATTGACAGTTGGCTACCATTCCTGATATTACCTAAGTGGGCACATACGGGATATTGCCTTCGTAAGGTTGGCTACCATTTTCGAGAATCGATTATACCAGATTTGAAACTTTTCAAACCTATAAGTCCGATGTCAAAGAATAGAGTACTCATACAAGGAATCTTTGGTGTCTCAAGTCTAAGGACCAGACACAACTATGACTATGGAATTGCTATTTGACATTAGGTATCATTAACCATTTAGCATTCTTTAAGTAGATCAATCAGTGAACTCATTCTCCAATGAGCACATACACTGCACCTCTAGTGTCCCCACACAAGCGACTATGAAACCAATCACCTCCATTATATAGACGAGTATACAGTGCACCGATCTATCCGGTTATCTCGATGTCCTTTCTCGAGTAACCTATGACTAGGATGATATAGGATTTATATTTAAAGGTGAATTAGTCTCATTATTATGATCTCATTACGGTCCGATTCCCATTGTATAAATACAAAGACATCATAATATTCATCCAGATAATATGAAAAAATATCAATAATAATAAGTAAAGAGATCGATGCAGCATGTCACAAATATCATCACTCACATGATTGGCTTGTAAGGCACCTATAACTAACAATGTGGTAGTACTCAGATATATTATAACCTGCAATACACATATATACTATGATGTGCTATCACACATAAAGTTATAAATAAAGTGTTTGATATAATACTCTTATATATTTGTGTCTTTTAGTTTTATTTATACTTTACATAGCATGTAGATGGCTTACAATTAGCTTGACAGATCTATTTTGATTAGATTTAATGGTTATTTCAGACTTGTAAATGTAGGTTATATACAATCATCACGTAGAGGTAAAATTACCCAGAATCAAGCCATCCAAATAATCATTTTGGGGTTTTTTTTAACTCCATGGAGTGGTGTGGAGTGTCAGTTAGCACAACACCCAAAAGTTACCTAGGTAACATAAGGTTAGATGGGCCTTTGGGATAGTGTCTAGGGCTGATTCATTGTCTCATTTTATAGTAATATCATAGGGCACTTATAGCGACCTTTAGCCATGGTAGACCATATTGGACCCTTTGTTGTATGACCATTCAGAGCTTGTAAAATCTATATTTATAATTTATATTATCTATCAAGTGCTTGCTGAAATGACTACTTATGGATCCTGAGTTAACCACTTTCTCTAACTTGTCTTCTCTTTTATAGGTTCTTGAGCGATCATAAGAGGTTTTAGGGAGGTTGACTCTTTGCGGACGGAAACACAAGATTACCGTACAACTTAGGCAAAACTAGCTAAGTCTGTAACAGATGATATCAGAGTGGGATAAGCATACTTAGAAACACTTGTCATGCAAACACGAGAGACCTACCGGGGCTGTGCTGAGAGTAGCCAGTGCTAGTTATAAGTGCCTTGCAAGCCAATCACATGAGTGATAACATATGTGATACGTTGTACAATCTCTTTTGGCTAATATTAATAATAATATTTTTTTCACTTTAAATTATGTGATGAATATATATTATGATATTCTTGGGCCCGTGTAATAAGAATGAGATTATGATGAGATCATGATAATGAGACCAATTCGCTTTTAAACACAGATCCTAAATAATTCCTAGTTATAGGTTACTCGAGAGGGATATCAAGATAATTAGACAGACTGTGTGCTATATACTCATTCATATGATAGAGATAGCTGGTCTCATAGCTGCTTGTATAGGGATACTAGGGATATAGTGTAAGTGCTCATTGGAGAATGAGTTTACTAAATGATCTACTTATGGAATACTGTATGATTAATAATACCTCATTATCAGATAGCGATTCCGTAGTCCTAGTTATATATATGGTTCTTAGACTTAAGACACCAATGATGCCTTGTTTGAGTATTCTAATCTTTGATACTAGACTTATAAGTCTGGAGGTTTTAGATTTAGTATAGATGGTCATTAGGACTGACAACTAATCTTACGAAGGTAATTGATGGTCAATAGAGGATCATCCACTCTCGGTATTATAAGAGGAATATCCTATATGTTCTCACTTAGGTAAATTCTTAGCCAAGGTTAATTGGATTAAAGAGACTCGATAAGAGTGAGACTTGGATTGAGAGAGTTCTCTGAGAGAATCTGATAAGAGTGAGACTCGGATGGATTCCATATGGGTCTGATAGTACCATGCCTGATATACGATATCTGGAATATTAAATGGATGAATGACTATAGATAGATACATGGTAACTAAGGGTAGATAGGTCTAATGGATTAAATATCCTTATACCATCTAGGGACTATGGCGTAGTAGCCTAGTACGTCCATAGTTAATGAGTTGAGTGAATTATTATAGGAATAATAATTTAATGAATCAAAAGAAGTTCTGACAAGTGCAACTCACGACCAATTCGGTATTGGGCCTAGAGGTTTATACATATATAGTAGACAATGCGACGAATAGAAGATTGGATATGAGAAATCCAATAAGACCATATTTTAATAGATCCATTGGGTGATACCTAATAGAGCTTAGAGTGATTATTGGATAATGATCCAATATCTATTAAGCTAATGATTTTTGGATGGAGATCCAATACCTACTAAGGCAAATCCATTAGAGTTAGCAATATGAGCTCCTTATAAATAGGAGTTGGGGCTTCATGAGTCATAAGCTAAACCCTACAACCGTTGACCTCCTATCTCCTCCTCCCTATCTTTCTCTTAGCCGCAACCCCCTCTCTGGTATGAAAGGATAGCAAGAGGGTTGGCCCCTCTCTTGACTATTGCTACATAATGGTGCATGATTATATGGAGAGAACCTACTACATAAGAAGGTGTGTCATCACTACGTCTACTATATGGATCACTATTGGGTTATCTACGGGCGACATCACATGCGTAACAAAAGAATAGAAAACAAAAAATCTTAGATTTTCGTGAAAAGGTTTCGTCATCGTACGAAGATCGATGCGTAAAAATCACGAAATCAAAAACTACATGTACAAGAAAAATAGTATTTAGGGAGATCATATATCCCTAAATTCTCACAGATCTATGGGGAAGATGAAGGAGGTCAAGCATCCTTCTCTCTAGTGGTGATCCACACGGCAAGGGCTACAATGATGCTCCTCAAGGGGATAGGAGAATAGGAGGTGACTACCAGGAAGTCCCAGCCTATAGGCCTTTGGTTCCCTCCTATTTATAGAGGTCCCTTGTTAACCCTAATAGATCCTGCCTTGTTGGATATTAGATCTCCATCCAATTACCCAAACCTCTTAGATTAATGGGTCTCTATTTAATAATATCTTATTAGATCTCATCCATGGGATCCAATAATTCAGAGGCATATTGGATATCTAATAAGATAGGGGCTTTGACGAATATCTCAATCTGAACCTCTACTCATCGTAACACCTACCATATGTGTGTGACTTTCTAGGCCCAATATTGAGCTGGCCGTGAGTTATACATATCAGAACTTCTTCTGACTCAATGAATTATTATCTCCATAATAATTCACTCGACTCATCGATTACGGACATATTTGGCCACTACGTTGCAGTCCTCAAATGATACAAGGGAATCAAATCTTTTGGACCTATCTATCCTTAGTTACCATGTGCCTATAGTCCATCATTCATCTAATATCCCATATGATTTCTACTCGAGTCCTGCTCTAATCAAATTCTCTCAAAAAACTCTTTCTCTCTCAATCCTAATGACCTTGGCCAATGATTTGCTTGAGCAAGAACACATGGGATATTCCTCTCATGATACCGAGAGTGGATGATTCTCTATTAACACTCAATTGCCTTCGTAAGGTTGACTACTATTCTTGAGAACCGGTTGTACAAGATCTAAAACTTTTAAACATATAAGTCTGGCGTTAAAGAATAGAGTACTCATATAAGATATCTTTGATGTCTCAAGTCTAAGGACCAGAGATACAATTGGGACTATGGAATCACTATCTAACATTAGGTATTATTAACCATTCAGCATTCCATAAGTGGATCAATCAGTGGACTCATTCTCTAATGGGCACTTGTATAGTATCCTTAGTGTCCCCACATAAGTAGCTATGAGACCAACCACCTCCATCATATAGATGGGTATATAGAATACTATTTATCTGGTTATCTCGATGTCTCTCTCGAGTAACCAATGACAGATTATTTAGGGTTTGTGTTTATAGGCTAATCACTCTCATTATCATGATCTTATCATAATCTGATTTCCATTGCACAGATCCAAGGACATCACAATGTACATCTAAATAATATAAGAAAATATCAGTAATCATAAGCAAAGAGATTGAAGTAGTATGTTACAAGTGTCATCACTCATGTGATTGGCTTGTAGGGCACCTATAACTAACAATCTCCCACTTGACCTAAATCCAATCACCTATATGTCTGATCCCTATCAGACCTCTATGACACTCAAATACAATTTGTGACAATTGCTTCGTTAGTAGATTTGTGATGTTATCTTCGGATAGAGCTCTTTTTTTTGCTACATCTGTTTGAGCCACGATTTCTCTAATAAGCTAGAACCTCCTTATAATACTTCTGATGAGACTCGGGTTTCTTTATTTGAGCAATCGCCCTATAGTTATTTTAATATAAGAAAATTAGCTCCTCGTTGCCCAGCATGACTCTCATATCTATGATAAACTTCTTCATCTAGACTCTTTCCTTTGTTGCCTCTATCACAACAATGTTCTCTGCCTCTATGGTCGAGTCAGCAGTAGTATCTTATCTAGAACTCTTCTAGCATACTGCTCCTCCATTTAGGGTGAATACATACCTTGAATTAGGTTTACTATCATCGATATCAGATTAGAAGCTCAAGTCCGTGTAGCTCTCAACCCTAAGGTTGCTTTCTCCATATACCGGTAAAAGATCCTTAGTCCTTCTAAGGTACTTAAGGATACACTTTACTGCTTTCTACTGCTTCAAGCCTAGATCCGCTTGATATATGCTTGTGACCTTTAGAGCATGTACTATATCAGGCCTGGTATATAGCATAGTATACATGATAGACCCTATCGCTGTGGTATAGGGTATCCTATCAATGTGTGCTCTTTCTTTAGGAGTCTTTTGGGACCTACTCCTAGATAGCGATATCCAATGTCTCATCGGTATAAGACATCTCTTGAAATTTTTCATACCAATCCTTTTAACAATGGTGTCTATATACCTAGACCGGGATAAGCCAAGCATCCTCTTGGATTAATCTCATAGATCCAAATCCCCAATATGTAGGATGCTTCCCCTAAGTTCTTTATGGAGAAGTATCTAGATAGCTGAGTCTTTACTATGGAGAGCATTCCTACATCATTCCCAATTATTAGGATGCCATCCAGGTACAATACCAAAAAGGTGATAGTGCTCCCACTTATCTTTTTATACACACAAGGCTCATCTTCATTCTTAAAGAAGTCATAATATCTTATCACCTCATCAAATCTTATGTTTCAATTTTGAGAAGCTTGTTTCAGTCCATAGATAGATATAAATAACCTGCACACCTTATTTGGGCTATCCTTAGACACTAATCCCTTAGGCTGTATTATATACATCTCCTCCTTGAGGTTACCATTGAGGAATACGATTTTCACATCTATCTATTAGATCTCATAATCATAGTGTGCTGCAATAACCAATAGAATTTAGATGTATTTTAGCATGGCTATGGGTGAGAAGGTTTCATCATAGTCAACACCTTAGCTTTAACGATACCCCTTAGTCACTAGCCTTGCTTTATAGATCTCTACCTTTCTATCTACTCCGATCTTCTTGAAGATCCACTTGCAACTAATAGGTACGATACCCTCGGGTGCATCAACTAGGTTCTAAACCTTGTTAGAGTACATGAAATCTATCTCTGAATGGAGTACATGGAATCTATCTCTGAATTCATGGCTTCTTGCCACTTCCCAGAGTCTATACTCATAATAGGCTCCTCGTAGGTGTGAGGATTAATATCCTTAATATCATCTCCTCTGATATATCTCACATAGCTCTCAGGAGGATGTGATACTCTTCTGAACCTATATAAAGTCAGAACTTATGTGTTAGGTACCTAAACATACTCTGGTTATAGAATGGTGCTTGAGCTAGGTTCTCCAATCTCACTCAACTCTATCATGCTTCTAGTATCTCCATCAAGAATATGTTCTTTCTTAAGGAATACTACTCTCTTGGCTATAAAGACCTTTTGGTCCTTGGGGTAATAGAAATAATATCCACAAGTTTTCTTGGAGTATCCAACGTACTTGCACCGTTCCATCTTGGATTCTAACTTATTGGGATTGTGTCTCTTAACATGGGTAGGGTAGCCCCAAATCTTAACAACCTTAAGATCGAGCTTCTTCCATTTCCATATCTTATATGGTTAAACACTACTGACTTAGTTAGAACTCTATTCAGAAGGTAAGTTGCAGACTCTAGGGCATATCCCTAGAATGAGATGGGTAGGTCAGTGAAACTCATCATGGACTGCACCATATCTAATAGTGTATGATTCCTCCTTTTAGATACACCATTGAGCTAGTGTGTATAAGGAGGTATCCATTAGGATAGAATCCCATAGTTCTTGAAGAATTGGGTGAACTTTGTACTCAAGTACTCACCTCCTCAATCTAATCGAAGAGTCTTGATACTCTTTCTAGTCTGGTTCTCTACTTCATTTTTATATTCTTTGAATTTCTCGAAGGCTATGGACTGTACTTCATTAAGTATATGTGTTCATACATAGAGAAATTGTTAGTGAAAATAATAAAGTAGGAATAACTATCTATGGCCTGAGTTGACATGGGACCATATACATCACTATGTTTGAGTTTTAATAACTCAGTGACTCTCTCTCCAGTTCCACTAAATGGAGAGTTGGTCATCTTTCCATAAAGGCAAAGTTCACAAGTCGCATATGACTCATAGTCGAATGGATCTAGATATCCATTCTTCAGTAACTTTCGAATCCTTCCCTCATGAATATAACCTAGCCTACAATGCTATAGGTATCCACTGTTCACCTCATCTCGTTTCCTCTTAGACTCACTTACATTAATAATATATGGAGTAGTGTTTAGTATAATCAAACCATTATGTAATGTTCCTCTTATGATGATCTCATCATCTTTAATAATTGAATAATTATTATTCTTAAAAACTACTTTATAATCATTTAATGTCAAACATGAAATGGAAATAATATTTTTGATAATAGAGGGAACAAAATAACATGCATCTAATGCAATAATAGCTCCATTAAGTAGATGTAAAATGACCTCGTCAACAGCAACAGTAGTAACTCTTGCTCCATTGCCCATCTTGAGGTCCATCGTACCTCTCATCAATTTCCTAGGTTTTGTCAGAACCTATAATGAATTGTAGATATGATAAGCACTATCAATATCCAATACTCATATATTATCATATGAGTCTGACAAATGAAGACTGATCATGAATATACCTGAAGCTTATCTAAGCTTCTGTTTCGTCTTCTCTGCAATGTACTCTTTGTATTTCCTCTTCTAGTGTCCATCTTTGCTATAGTGGAAGCACTGACCCTTGTCCTTTTCTGGGTCCTTCTTCGCAACCTTTATTTTACTCAGTCTGCCCTTGCCCTTGCCCTTCTTAAGGGACTTCTCTACCTTCCTTTTCTTTCTAGTCTCACTAATATAGAGAGCTGTGAAAAGGAATCTAGCAGGGATTAAAGCATAAGATCCACACATAGGTTATTATCTAGGACCATTCCTAAACCTGTGAATTTTTCTATCAACTCAATCATCTTAAGGATATGGTTCTGAACTGGTGTCCCCTCAGTCATCCTGGTATCGAAGAGATTCTTTGATATATCATATTATTGAGTTTTTCCCTATTCCTTAAACAATTTACAGAGATGCAAGAGTATGGATCTGACACCCATCTTTTCATGTTGTCTCTATAACTCGGGAGTCATGGGGCCCAACATATAACACTAAGCAAGAGTAGAGTCATTTGTATACTTCACATAGCGAGCGATCTCAACCTCATTTGCCCCTTCGTCGGGTGTAGGTATCACTGTATCAAGGATGTATACAATTTTCTCTATTATGAGAACTGATATCAGGTTATGGAGCCAATCTTTATAGTTTGGACCAATGAGGTGGCTGATATCAAGTATGCCACATCAAGGGTCTAATGACAACATTTTCTAAAAATAAAGATGCAGTGGAAATAAATAATATATAGATTTTACAAAAATATAAATAATCAAGATAAGGACTTCTATCTTAATCTACTCCTACTATTTTCTTGTAAAACACACAACTCTCTCCGGTTTATGAATCAGAGTCCCCCAGTGGATCTCTATTTAGGATCGGGATCCAATTAGCATTTTAATATAATCTCGAGTGACTCGACCAATTACGCTAAGCCCATAAAGATAGGCAATACTTGCCAATCACAACTCTTTGTGATTCTTATCCTGTCTGGCATCCGAACCACCATAGTCTTGAGTGACTCAATGAACTATGGTGTTCGGTTAAGTCATCACCATTATTACAAGATGATTCTAATTCGATAATATGCCCACGAGTGGCTCGACCAAGCATACCATGTATTCAAGTCACCAGTGACATCTCTATATCATAGGCAAGATAACAAATCATGATATAGGTGAGTCTTGAGTGATTCAACCAACTCAACCTACACTAGGAATTGGCCCCTACCTATAACGATGGAAGGCCATGTGGGTCAATCTAATTATCTCACGTTTATCGACTTAATACTATTGAGAGGGTATTTTTGATTCAATCTCCTAATATGATGTGTCATACACATACATATTTAATATATATATTTACATCATATGCAAATATATATACATATCTAGTAGGTATATAAGCAATCACACATTACATGAGCAATCACACTAGATGAACATGAACCATATCCTAATATGATTAAGCCTGAGCCAATGGGCCCAATCACTCACATCAAGATCTATGTGTGCATTGGTACATCTTCATGCCCTATGATCATCCATCTTGTCCTTATCGGTTCCATCAGCATCTTGGTGCATCTCTATGCATTGCGATCGTCCGTCTCGACCTTATGGGTCCCACTATCGCTTCCATGCTCTCGTATGCCTTCTTGTGTAATTACAACATAATTACAGGTACACATGCCCAACAATAAATGAGAAAAATAGAAGCTTACAGGTCCAATAATAATAATAATAATCACATTATATACTTACATCACATCATATGATCTATGATCATTTGTCCACATCATACATTACATATACATATAAGTATATAGGACTATTGGATAAATAATAATAGTTAATTAAACCTTTTAATTAACTAATATTTTTTAAATTGAAGATATGTAAGGAATTTTTTGAATTGTGAAGTGAATTTTGGTAATTTGGGTAGAAAGACTCACCCTAGAATTTTTAAAATTCTTAGGGGGAAAAAATATATTTTACCCCAAAAAACCTAATTCCACTTCCTTTGTTGTTCTGCTGCATTGCAGTCACCGCTACCCTACCGGTGGCGGCCTATGCGGGTGGGCGCACCACTCTTGCCCGCGGGTGGCGTCGCCCCCGTAGGGCGAGCGTTCCTCCCTTCTCGCGGGCGGTGGTGGTCACCCAACGACACCGCAAGCACTACCTCTACGGGTGTAGCACCCGCAGGCACCCCCCACCCATGTGTGCAGGCTACTCGTAGGGGCTACTGTTGCGGGTGGGCCATCGTTTTCCTATCGCCACCCGAAGTCACCGCCTCAAGAGGCAGTAAGTCTGCAAGAAGCCTTCAGTCACCATGCAAGCGTAGCAATGGCAGCAATAGTTATTGCCCTTTCTTGCCTTTTGCGTCAATAATTTTGATAACAAAATATTTTTTCAAACACAACAGACGTAGTTCAAAATCCAATCTTCCCACGAACAACATGGCTCTAGTACCACTACTGAAAAATCTAGGGATGACATCACATGTATAGTGAAAGAACAAAAAATAAAAAATCTTAGATTTTCATGAAAATATTTCATCATCATGCAAAGATCGATGCATAAAAATCGTAAAATCGAAAACTACATGTACAAGAAAGATAGTACCTAGGGAGATCATATATCCTTGAATTCCTACAGATTTGTGGAGAAAGATGAAGGAGGTCAAGCGTTCTCCTCTCTAGCATTGATCTACATAGTAGGGGTTGCAATGATACTCCTTAAGGGGAGAAGAGAATAGGAGGTGGCTACCAAGAAGCCCTAGCCTATAGGCCTTTAGTTCCCTCTTATTTATAGAGACCCCTTGTTAACCCTAATGGATCCTGCCTTGTTGGGTAATGTATCTCTATCCAATTATCCTAATTCACTCGACTTATCGACTGCAGATGTACTAGGCCACTACACTACAGTCCTTAGATGATATAGGGGAATCCATCATTTGGACCTATTTATCCTCAATTACCATATACTTATAGTGCCTCATCCATCTAATATCCCAGAGATTGTATTCCGGGTATGGTGCTGTCAGGCCCATATGATTCTACTCGAATCTCACTCTAATCAGATTCTCTTGGAGAACTCTTTCTCTCTTAATCTGAATGACTCTGGCTAGGAATTTGTCTAAGCAAAAGTATATGGGATATTCCTCTTATAATACTGAGAGTGGATGATCCTTTATTGATACTTAATTACCTTCATATGGTTGACTACCATCCCCGAGAATCAGTTGTACTAGATTTGGAACTTCCAAACCTATATGTCCGACGTCAAAGAATGTAGTACTCATACAAGACATCTTTGGTGTCTCAAGTCTAAGGACCAGATATATAACTGCGTATATATATAATACATACATATATATATATATATATTTCTATATCTACTACGTATATATATTTCTATGTGATGTAAATATATATGTGTGAGCATTATATTTAACTACGAGACTGAATCGAATTGAAAAACTCCTCTAATAGTAATATTAAGTTAATAAATATGAGGTAATTGTTAGGATTTAGAGCAGCACTATGAGAGGGGGGGTGAATTAATATAGCGGTTAAGAATGATAAATTTTTTGTGATTCAAACAAGTTCGAAAACTTCGTATGTTGAAAACTTCATTTCGATGAAATCTTATTTTGATTGCATATAAACTTAAAATGATTTATAAGGAGGAGATGAGGAAGTGGAGTAGCAAGTAAATAAGGTTTGCTTAAATATAAAGAACAATAGTAAATGCAAACTAGGATTTTTATAGTGGTTTGGTTATATGACTTACATCCACTCCCAATTCCTTTCCTTTTGAGGCTATTGGCTTTTTCACTAGTTGTCCTCCTTCCAACGGGCGATGACTGACTCTTTTATAGCTCTCTCCTTTTGATGGGTTAAGGAGGTAACCTTACAAGCACTAAAACACTCCTCTCTTTGAATGCAAGTGAAGACTAGAGGAGAGAAAGAATTTTAATAGAGTTTTCCTACTTTTAGGTTCAGTGTTCTTGTGTATTCAACCCAGAGATGGGAGGGGTTTTTATAGGCTCCAATTGGATTCAAACTTGGAGCCAAAAATCATCCCATCTTGGGTCTACCGGGTTCTGGTGGTACCACCGCCAGTACACATTGGTTCTGTCAGTATACTGGGTGATACCACCACCTAACACATTGACACGGTCAATGTACTGGGTGGTACCACCACCCAGCCAATGATGCCACCGCTCAAGCACTCTACCCCAGGGCGATATCATCGCCTAGACCACCTGGGAGACTGAACCCAAGCAGTACCACTGCCCTAGTCTGGCGATTCCACCATTAAACAGGGTTCAACAATCCTGTTTGGGCCTTTTATCCAACCCAAACCTATCCGGGTACGGGCCCAATTGGCCCTTAACTGGGTTAGCCTAATTACAACCCAATTAGTCTTTAATCCTACTTTAATCTAGATAATTATTACAACACTTAATCAAAATGTCGCCCGGCACATCATTGGCACATCGACGCTTCGTCCATTTCTTCGGCACATCATCCTTTCTTGCAGCCTATTGCCCAATCAGGAGTTGACACTTGCAACCCTGTTCTTCTTAGCGTAACTTCGCTCTTCCTGGCCTGATGCCCGATTTATTTGTCCGAAGCCTTCTGCCAATCGTCGATCGAACCTTCGGCTTGACATCCAATCTCCTAACATGTTTTTCTCTAGTGCAACATCGATTCTTCCTGCATTAGTTGTCTAAGCCTGATCGAAAGTAGACCTGCGTGACTTAAAACACAGTTAGATAAACAAAACATGATCAATTAGTTTCATCATCAAAATCCGAGATTCAACAATCTCCCCTTTTTTGATGATGACAACTAATTGATAACGGAGTTAACCTTAACTCCCCGGAGTTAAAATAAACTCCTCCTATCAATATGCCATATTAATAGGGCCCTTGGATTTCAACAAATCTAAGTAACATATACCATGTTATCAAAAATATCATACAAATTATATAAAATATTCAATCATACATTACATGAAGTCATCAATATACTTCTCCCCCTATGTCATCAACAAAAAGGAGAAGTAGCATCATAGCTAGTTTAAAAGATATGCAAGTTTTACAACACACTAGTTATCAATCTAGATATTCAATACACATCTTTAAAACATTCAATCATAGCAAGTTTTTAAGGATGTATAATCATGACAATTCAACACTTCTTCTTGAGATGTGCATGATAGGAAGTTCCTTTATTTTAATGATCAAGCTAGCAAATTGAAGTGTACAAACTAGCAATAAACTTTCTCCTCTTTGTTTTTATCAAAAATAAGGGAAGAGTACAATTCTTTTCCCTTTATATGAATTTTGAAATTATGACAATCAACAAAGATATATATATATATATATATATATTTATCAAGAGTATAAAAAATTTACATTCATAATTCAAAATCAATTTATGAAGCCCAAGTTAAGAATTCTATCATCAAAATCAAGTTAAGAATACTAATTTAAGCTAACACTTAAGGTACTCTTTTAAGATGCAAGTAATTTTTGCTTGTTCTAGCAAACTTCTTTCTCTTGTGATGCATAAGCTAGCAAGCATTTGCCTTAAGCTAGCAACTTTTTGTTTACAATGAGCTAGCAATTTTATAAAATTTTCATCACTTCAAACAAGTAAGCTAAATTTTCATTACAACATACAAGCATAGAAGCATGGCAAGTGTAAGATTGTAAATTTTCTAAGTTTTGCACTTTTTACTTCTTTCAATAGGCAAGATCTTTCTTCTCTTTTTGAGAAGTGCAAGCTTACAAGTTTTATTTCCTTAGCATGCTAGGAATTCTACTTTCATTTGCAATAAGCAAGCTATTAAAACCCTTCTCCCCCTTTATCAAAGTCAAAAAGAAAGGGAGGATCAAATATGATGATATTAGCTTCTCACATAAGTATGCATCAATAAAAGTTTACATCAATCTTCAAATCATGACAACCAATACAAATAATCAAGATATCAATTCATATTTCATTTTGATATGTCTCTTCTTTTGTAAATAGCAAAAGATCTTGGGAAAACAAAGAGATCACGATATATGCATAATTACTCTAAATTCATCATGAATCATAAGAAATTTGAATTGTGATTCCGAAAAATTCATGATACATTTAGAAATTTCTCCTTTTGAGAAGAGGACATATAGGAGAAAAACTCTTGATTCAAGCATAAGATATCTCACAAAAAAAATCAAGTGTCAAGTATCGAGATATCAAGATCAAGTCATGATTACAAATGCTAACATGTTTTCTTTCTCTACAGCCTGAATCATACGAGGTATAATAGCAATGATATCAATCATGATTCATTTGGTAACAAATAGCAAAGAGAACAATTTGTTTCATGTATAAGAAATCTCAATAAGATCACATTTCATAAGAAATTTCAAGTATCAAATATCAAATTATAATTATGTTTCTTGAAAATTCTCAAGTCAAGAAGTCAAAAGAAAGTTCATGATTCGGTTGAAACAAAATCTCATTCAAATCAATTCGTCAACTTAAAACTCAATCAAATTATCATTTTTGAGATTCATAACATGAATAATGTTATTACCATATCATCAAAATCTCATTCATAATTCAAGTGATTCATAAAATATTATAAATGAATTTATCACTTGTCTTTCATGAAAAATCTGAAATTTTAGAGAAAAAGAGATGTTCAAGAAACATGCATTTCTCTTTTAGTAATTTCAATTCATGCATTAATTTTATATAAACATGCCTTCGCCTTTTTAAGTCAAATAGAAACAAGCATGACCGTTCAAGACTTAAAGGCAAAATCTCATCGAAAAGATCATCAAGAGTAAAAAATATAACACATTACACATAGGGCATCTTTAAAAGATTTGATTTATCATGATAATATGTTCCATTTTAAGTTATTTGTTTCATATGAGTGTACTCATGTTTTAAAAGATGAGTATCATATTTAAAACTAACACATGAGTTGTGTCATCAAGATATGATATCATAAAATCATTAAGTATGATAACAAACTTTTAATATTTACATTTCATCATTATCAATGATGATTTCATAAGATATGTTCTAATATTTACATGAAAGCCATTAAGATCAAATGCATAGAACATCATGATAGTGCATTTTTAATTTTTTATATGTTTTATTTCATGTGATTGATCTTATACAAGTATGTTCAAATTTTTCATATAAAAAGATTGAAACCGAAGACCGATATGAAAATTATAAACATGCATGGAATAGTTATTTCAAAAGCATGAAGTTGATCTTATATTAGCACAAGTTAAACAATCATCATTCATAATTTTTACTTTTCAAAAATACTAGAAGGAAAAGCATAGTATAATTTTTTTGAAAACAATTTTTTTTTACTTCCTACCAACTAAACTAAGCATTCATGAAAAATTTTAAGTAATTTCATAAAGTAAAGGGGCTTTAGATGAGTTGATTATCATGTAGTCGAAGGCCGTCATTACACAATTCGTCTCTTTGCCTTCAGATATACTTGATTCCTCCTTGTGTTTCTTCTTCTTCTTTGGCCTCTTCCTCCGTTCAAGTTTATTTTTAGTTTTAGATTTTTATTTAATGAACTTATTAAGATTGATTAAAAGTTCAAGGTTCTCAACATTGTCCTCATTACTTAAATCATTACTTAAGTGATATTTTATAGTCCGGAGTTCCAAATCCTTCATGTTCTTTGGAAGGTGGTTCATATATTCATCGAGTTTAAAATATTCCAAGAATGTCATTTCATAATGACCCAATTAGTTCTTCCAATAAAAATTCATTTAAATCTTTATTTTCTTATATTATCGTTACTTTAGGATCCCACCTTTTTGATAGGGATCTTAGAATCTTGTTTATGAGATCAAAATCTGAAAAAGATTTACCAAGACTTTTCAATCTATTGATGACATCCGTGAAATGGGTGTACATGTCACCGATAGACTAGCTTGGTGTTATTTGGAAGACCTCAAAATTATACAATAAGAGGTTTACTTTCGAGTCTTTGACTCTACTAGTTCCTTCATACGTGATTTCAAGTGTCCGCTAAATATCAAAAGCCATTTCACATGTAGAAATATGATTAAATTCGTTCTTGTTTAAAGCACAAAATAAGGAATTGTGTAGCCTTTGCATTTAAAGAAAAAGATTTCTTTTCTAAATCCGACCATTCGTTCGTCGGTTTAGAGGGAAGTTAAAAATCATTTTCAATAATATTTTATAAGTTTAAATCTAGAGAAATCAAGAAAACTTTTATTTAAGTTTTCCAATATGTGTAGTACGATCCATTAAAGAACAGAGGTCGAACAATCAAAAATTCCTCTTAAAAGCCGTGAAGAGCCATTTTTCGTGGGTGTGAATCCAAAAGAGAAATAATGAAGCTCTGATACCAATTGTTGGGATCTAGAGCGATACTAAGGGAGGGGGGAATTAGTGCAGTGGTTAAGAACGATAAATTTTCGACGATTCAAATAAGTTCAGAAACTTCATACGTTGAAAACTTCGTTTCGATAAAATCCGGTTTCGATTGCATATAAACTTAAAATGATTTGTAAGGAGGAGATGAGGAAGTGGAGTAGAAAACAAATAAGGTTTGCTGAAATATAAAGAATAATAGTAAATACAAACTAGGATTTTTATAGTGGTTCGGTCATACGACCTACGTCCACTCTCGATTCCTCTCCTCTTGAGGCCATCGGCTTTTTGACTAGTTGTCCTCCTTCCAATGGGCGAGGATTGACTCCCTTATAGCTCTCTCCTTTTGACGGGCATAGGAGGTAACTCTTACAAGCACTAAAATACTCCTCTCTTTGAATATAAGTGAAGACTAGAGGAGAGAAAGAATTTTAACAAAGTTTTCCTACTTTTAGGTTCAGTGTGCTTGTGTATTCAACCCAAGGATGGGAGGGATTTTTATAGGCTTTAATTGGATTCAAACTTGGAGCAAGAAATCATCTCATCCTGGGTCTACTGTGTTCTAACGGTACTACCGCTTATCACCGATGGTACCACAGCTAGTGCACTCTGGTTCTGTTAGTGTACTAGGTGGTACCACCACCTAGTCTGGCGGTACAACCACTTGACATAATGATACGGTCAATGTACTAAGCGGTACCACCACCCAGACCACTTGGGAGACTGAACCCAGGGGGTACCACCGCCTCACTCTGGTGGTGCCACCGCCAGATAGGCTTCAATAATCTTGTTTGGGCCTTTCATCCGGCCCAAACCTGTCGGGGTACGGGCCTAATTGGCCCCTAACTAGGTTGGCCCAATTAGAACCCAATTAGTCCTTAATCCTACTTCGATCTAGATAATTATTACAATGCTTAATCGAAATGCACCCGGCACATCATTGGCATATCGGCGCTTCGTCCGTTTCTTCGACGCATTATCCTTTCTTGTAGCCTGTTGCCCAATCAGTAGTTGACGCTTGCAACCCTGATCTTCTTAGCGCAACTCTGCTCTTCCTAGCCTGATGCCTGATTTCTTTGTCCAAAACCTTGTATCGATCGTCGGCCAGACCTCCGGCTCGACGTCCAATCTCCTGACATGTTTTCCTCTGATGCAACATCGATTCTTCCTACATTAATTATCTAAGCCTAATCGAGAGTAGACTTGCATGACTTAAAACATAGTTAGATAAATAAAATATGATCAATTAGTTTCATCATCAAAATTCAAGATTCAACAGTAATTAGATTGACTCATGTGACCTTCTATCATTATAAGTGGAAATCATTTTTTTGATATAGGCTGAGTTGGTCGAGTCCCTTGAGGGTATATCATCGAATCAGACTTATCTTGTAATGATAGTACTGACTTAACTAAACATCATAGTTGATCGAGTTCCTCGAGGCCATGATGGTTTGGAAACCAAATAGGATGAGAATTAGAAGGAGTTATGATTAACAAGAGTTGCTTATCTTTTGAGCTTAGTGTAATTGGTCAAGTCCCTCATGGTCTTGCTAAGATACTAATTGGATCCTAATCTCCACTAGAAATCTTCTGGAGATTTTTGATTCACATGCCAGAGGGTGTCATGTGTTTCACAAGAAAATAGTGGGAGTATATTAAGATAAAAGTCCATATTGTTTGCATACTAGCAATTTGCTTTCATTTGCATGCACATGCTAGCAAATCCTTCTCCCCCTTTGTCAATGTCAAAAAGAAGGAGAGGATTAATATTTCAATCAAATAATTTTGCACGAGATTCAACAATTGGTAACAAAAATGTTAACAATTTTATTGAAAAAAGTGAAGTTGAGCAAAATTTTTGCCTCTCTTGAGATAGCAATTTTTGCTTTTCAATGTTCAAGCTAGTACACTTTTTTCCCCCTTTATCTTTGTAAAAAAGAAGGGATGAAGGAATACAATGATACAAAAATTTTCTTTACATCCTCTTTTCATATCAATCATCAACTTGCATCAATAAAAAAAAAATACAAATCAATCTTTCAATCATCATATAATGCATACAAGCCATAGATGCAAAGAATTTATGTGATGAAAGATATTAATATGAAAAATCAATAAGGATCAATACTAAAAGATATAATTCATGGTTCATAAACATTTTAGCAAGATCAAGACGAGTATTCTTTTGAGAAATATCAAGATCATTCATCATAAAGTAAATTAATTTTTAATTATCACATAAGGCATGCAAGCCAAGGTAATCATGTCATTTCTAAATCATGAAAGATATGATATCAACACAAATCTTAGGAAAACAAGGAAGATATCTAGATTCATGCATAATATCTATCATTTCGTCATGTATCATAAGAAATAATTTCAAGTATCAATTATTGAGATATCAAGACTTGGATTATTTTTCTCTTTAGTAAATGATAGAATGAAGGAGTCATTGAGGAAATGATTTCAATTCGCATAAAAATATCTCAAGTCAAGAAATTAAAAGAGAGTTCATGATTCATTTGAAAAAAAAGATCTCATTCACATCAATTGTCAACTTGAAACCCATAATCAAATCAAAATCATTTTTGAGATTCATATCATGAATAATGTTATTATCACATCATCAACATTTTAGAGATTCAAAATGACAAATAGATTTTTTGATAAAAACTTATTATCAAATCATCCATTTCATGATTCATTTGGAAGGTTCTCCTCTTTAATAAATAAAATGAAATATAGGAGAACAAAATGAATTAAGGGAGATAGAACATGATTGAAGCATGATTCATATTTAAAATGTATCTTACTTCGTAAATACGAATCAAGCATTTGTCAAATCCGAAATCATCCTCAAAATCACATTCAATTCATAAATGACAAGCATAGATTCATGAATTTCTTATTGAAAAATTAATAAGATTGAGATAGAGGATTGCATTTTGTTTTTATATGCGATTTACTTCTTATAAGCATGCTTTTGCCCTTAATAAAAACAAATGTCAACATTCAAGACGAAAAGATAAATTTTGTCATAAAGATCATTAAGTTGAATCACATTAAGCATGTGGCATTTTCCAAAAAAAAATGATTCAAGAGATTCGCATGGATTTATCAAAAATAAAAAACTTTAGAGATAGAAAAATTTTATGAAACATGCATTTCATTTTTATGATTTATTTCATATAAGCATGCTTTTTTCATTTATCATCGTATAGATCCAAAAAGCAAGTTTCAAGAGAAATCATTGAGACCAAGAATATGATACACACATTAATTTTCAAAACATTCATTATGATTATTTTCAAGAGATTCACAAGATTCATGAAATGAATTCATTAACTTCAATAAGATTGAAAATGCATTTTCATTTCATGCAATTTATTTTATACAATCATGTTGAAACCATCATCTTATAAATTCCAAAATACAAGTTTTGTCATCAAAACCATCAAGACAACACAAAATCTCATGATAGAGAATTTTTCATTTTTATATGTTTCAATTTGAGTGAGCATGTTCAAATATTTCATGCAAATGCCAAGCATTGTATTTAGAACCAAAAGCATCATCACTCTTTGTTTTATTTGGAAAAGCCATGTGGGTTAAGTCTTTTAGTTTTGCAATTTATTTCATAAAGACATGCATCATCATACAAATTTCGTCAAACCCAACAACACATTATTTCAAAACATAGGATTTCAATTTTCAAATCCTCATGCATGATTTGAAATCATCAAGCATTATGTTTAGAACTGATATCTTCATGAAGATCATCAAGACAAACATATTATTTCAAAATGTGAGATTTTATGTTATTATTTCAAATCCTCATGCATCATCAAGCATGATACCATAAAACATCCTAAAAATTTTTTATACAAAAGCTAAGCATTTACACATACATTTGTCCAAGACATAAGATTCACTCATCATTCATAGTTTTAAAATGTAAAATCATCAAGATAAATGTTCATTAATTTTATCTTGTTAGGTGTACAAGCATGAGATGCAATTTTCATGATAATTCATTTTGTGTTAAAAACATTCATCAAGATTGAAAGCGAAAATTGATACAGAAATTGATTTTTGTGTACATTCGATTTATCATGATAATTGATTTTTATGTCAAAAAACCATGCATCTTATTTTAAACTAAAAGCAATACAAATCCATCAAGATACACATGCATGGATTAATCCTATTAGGTGTACACAAATCATGCAGGTATCATTTTAGTTTTCAAAAACACTAGAACGAAAAGCATGACATAATTTTTGAAAATAATTTTATATTTTCTACTATCTAAATTAAGGACTCATGAAGAATTTCAAGTAATTTTATAAATCAAAAGAGCTTTGGTTGAGTTGCTTACCTTGTAGTCGAAGGCCGTCAAAGCACAGTTTGTAACTCCGTCACTTAATTCATTCTTGGGTGCCTTTCTCTTCTTTGGCCTCTTCTTCCGTTCAAGTTTATTTTTAGTTTTAGATTCTTGTTTTATAAACTTATGAAATTTTAATGTTCGAAGTTCAAATTCATCATCAACATGGTCCTCATCACTTGAGTCATCACTCAAGTGGTATTTTATAGTTCGAAGCTCCAAACCCTTCCTGTTCTTTGGAAGGAGGTTCATATATTCATCATGTTCAATATGTTCCAAGAGTGTTATTTCATAGGTCTGTTCCAAGAGTGTCATTTCATAGGTCATCAAAGACCCAATTAGTTCTTCAAGAGGTAAATTATTTAAATCTTTAGCCTCTTGTATTGCAGTTACTTTAGGATCCCACCTTTTTGGAAGGGATCTTAAAATCTTGTTAACGAGTTCAAAATCTGAAAATGATTTACCAAGGGCTTTTAGACTATTGATGACATTCAAGAAATGAGAGAACATGTCACCGAAAGTCTCACTTGGTGCTATTCCGAAAAGCTCAGAATTGTGCATTAAGAGGTTTACTTTCGAGTCTTTGACTCTACTAGTTCCCTCGTGTGTGATTTCAAGTGTGTGCTAAATATCAAAAATTGTTTCACACGTAGAAATCCAATTAAACTTGTTTTTATCTAGAGAGCAAAACAAAGCATTCATAGTCTTTGCATTTAAAGAATTTTTTTTTAAATTTGACTATTCGTTCATCAATTTAGAGGGAAGTTGAAAGCCATTTTCAATAATATTCCATAAGTTTAAATCCAAAGAAATTAAGAAAACTCTCATTCATATTTTCCAATATGTGTAGTTTGACCCATTAAACAACGGAGAATGAACGATCGAAAAATCCTCTTGAAAGCCGTGAAGAGCCATTTCTCGTGGGTGTGAATCCAAAAGAGAAATAACATGGCTTTGATACCACTTGTTGAGGATCGAGAATGACACTAAGAGGGAGGGGGGGGTTTGAATTAGTGCAGTGATAAATTATGATAAATTTGATGATTTAAATGATTTCGAAAACTTCGTATGATAGGAGATATTTCGATGAAAGCCACATTGAAAGGATGTTAAATTTGAAGTTGATTGCAAGAACGAGTAGAGGAAGTAAGGTGGTTTACAGAAATATAAATTGCAAGAATATAAATCACAAATCTGATTTTTAGAGTGGTTCGGTCATCTGACCTACGTCCACTCCCAATTCCTTTTCACTTGAGGCCACCGACTTTCCACTAGTTGTCTTCCTTCCAACGGATAAAGAGAAACTCTCTTATAGCACCTTCTCCTTTTGATGGGCTTAGGAGATAACCCTTATAAGTACTTCACTCCTCTCTTTAGGTGGAATACAAATCAGGACTAGAGGAAGGATTTCTAAAGTGATTTGAATAGCATTTTCTCACTTTTAAAGTATATGTATTTGTGTATTTAACTCAGGGATGAGAGAGGTATTTATAAGCTCCAATTAGATTCAAACTTGGAGCTAAAAACCATCCCATCCCGGGTCTATCGGGTTCTGACAGTACCACCGCCCAATACACCCTAACACTAGATAGTACAATCGCCCAGTCTAACGGTACCATCACCTGAGCATATTGCTCTATTAATGTATTGGGTGGTACCACCGCCCAGACTCGGTCTAGAAGACTGAGCCTTTTGGCAGTGCCATCGCATGACATGGCACTTGGGCACTGTTTGGACCTTCATTCGGCTCAACATAACCCTAATGCAAGCCTAGTTGGCCCCTAACTAGATTGGTTCAATTACAACCCAATTAAGCTAATCTTACTCTGATCTAGATGATTATTACAATGTGAATCATAATTAGTTGTCCGGTATGTCATTGGTCCATCGGCGCTTCGTTCGACACTTGGACGCATCATCCTCTCTTGTGGTTTATTGCCCAATCAACAACTGACCTCTGTAGCTCTGATCTTCTTAGCACAACTCTGCTCTTCTTAGCCCAATGCCCAATTTCTTAGTTGAAGCCTTCTGTTGATCTTCGATCGGACCTCCGGCTCGACGTCCAATCTCTTGACATGTTCTCCTCTAGCACAACGCCGATTCATCATGCGTCAATTGTCTAATACTGATCGAGAGTAGACCTGCGTGACTCAAAACATAATTAGATAAACAAAACATACTCAATTAGTTTCATCATTAAAATCTGAGATTCAATAATGTCCCTCTTGAAAGCTGAAAAAAGTCATCTCTTTTTGGGCGTTAGACTAAATGAGAAAACATGGCTCTGATGCCAACTATTAGGACTGAGTCAGCACTAAAAGAGGGGGGTGTGAACTAGTATGTATGTAGAAAAATTACATTGATTCGGAAAACTTCATTTTGATTCAAAGATACGTTCAAACAAAACACATTTTGGAAATAATGTTTAACTTGAAAATGATTGTAAGAATGTAATGAGTAAGTAAAGCAGTTTACAATAAGAGTAAATAACAAAAAAAGACAGCACATTGGAGTTTATAATGGTTTATGTTAGGATCTAGAGCGGCACTAAGAAAGGGGGTGAATTAGTGCAGTACATAAAAATTATAATTTTAAAGCAATTTCAAAAAGAGTTGTGCATTGAGAAGTTTTGGTCTAACGAAAATGATTTCAACAAGTAGAGAGTTTCGAGCGAATACGAAAGAAAGTAGAGAGGAGGAGATCGAGAGATTGTAGTTAAGTAAAGATTGAAATGCAGCAATTTAAAACTCACACATCAAGAGAAGTATGCAGCGATTTATAGTGGTTTAGTCGAATGACCTACATCCATTTCCAAAATATCCTTCGATAAGGTTCCCAACTTCCACTATCAATTCTTCTTGAAGGGGAAAGACTAAGTACCCCTCTTATAGACTTTTACAAGTGGTTCACACTCTCTTATAGAACTTTTACAAGTGTGGCATTAGGAGATGAATACTCAAGCTTTTAAATGCAAATTTGCTAGAGTTTTGACTCAGTTTTTATCACTTCTTAATGTGCTTAGCCAATTGAGAAGTAAGGGGTATTTGTAAGCTCAAATGGCTTTAGAATTGAAGCAAAAAAGAGTCACATCTCAGATTTTCAAGCATTGGTGGTACCACCACTAGTTGACCTTGTTCTATCAGTGTACTGAGTAGTACAACCACCCAATCTAGCGATACTACTACCTGATAGGGTCCTCGGACTTTGTGGAGGGGCGGTACTATCGCCTGTCAGGTGGTACCACTGTTGATAGATAATAACTGTCAGCGGTACCATCGCTAACTTGGTCCCGCCTAGACCACCTGAGAACCTATTCCCGGGGTGGTGCCACCGCCCCTGTCTAGTGGTGCCACTGCCAGACATGGTTCAACACTATTGAATGGGCCTTAAATCCAACCCAATTCAGTTCAATTAAGGCCCAGTTGGCCCCTACAAGGGTTGATTAGGATTATCACCTAATCTAACCCTAATTACGTGCATGCTATGAAATTAAAATATATTTCTAAGTAAATTATAATCCGGTGACGTCGAGTCTTTTTTCGACGAACTTCCGACGGACTTCCGACACACCTTCGGATATCTTCCAACGGACTCCCAGTAGACTCCCGGACTTAATGTTGAGTTCTTATGAATCTTTTGGCAAACTTTTAAACATTCTCGGTGAGCTCCATGGACTTTTGACAAACCTTCCGGTGAACTTCTGAAACCTTTGGTAAGTCCCCGATTCATTCTAGGCTAGTTTTGGCAGCACTTCCGACGAGCCTTCGGATTTCCGACAAAGTCTCGAACTCCCAACATACTTAACTATGACAATTTGCTTTGTCTTAGTAGTTAATCCTATACATGTATCTTAATAATATGGATTAGATCAAATAACCTATCAATTGACTTCATCATCAAAATCCGAGATTCAACAATCTTTCCCTTTTTGATGATGACAATCAATTGATGATGGAGTTAATCTCAACTCCCTCTATCTATATGTCATATTTGATAAGGAAAACACTTATATTCAAACCCCTTGAAGTCAAGCCAAAACCGATAAGTTGCATTCGTTGAACTTATCATCATGCTCAACAAGTATGATCTTTCATAAATACGAAACTTCATATTTTTCTCAATTTGAAAATGATGTCAAGGTATGACATTCATTTTCTAGTTCAATGTTGAATGATGATGGACAATCATCATTTCAATACATGATACCAACTATAATTTTGAAATATAGCAAGGATCAAATGATATCAAAATAAAATGCACAAATCCAAATCATTGATATCATTTTACGATACATCATTAAATGAAATGATAACTTATCATATCAATGAAAGATACCAAATTTAAACATGATATGATAACAATTTTACAAAAATTAACATTTTAAGCATGCATGAGCCATTTGCAATGCATGCGATACATTCCATACAATTGCGATACGCTGCGATACACTACATACAATTGCAATACATTGCAATGCTTTTAATGATAGCAAGCATTTTACGATGCAAAGAATGGCAATTACGATACATTGGAATATGATACATACAAAGCATTTATCATTCCATCAACTTATCAATTCAACTTGCCACATTTTTCACCCCCTTTGTCATCAACAAAAATGAAATGGGCCTTGATGCCAAATATTATAATTGGAGTTTTTGAAAATGGCAAAAAGAGAAGGATAAAGCCATCAAGAAGAACAATGAAAAGCGATTCGTTCATTCTTATTGAAAGTTCATATCTATAAAATCGTAAGATAGATCATCAAGGTAAAAATTCACAAGAATTTTTAAGAGCTCATGAAAGATTCATACATGAAAAAATTAAGAGTTAATTCTGTATAATAATTCTTGAAGCATAAAAGTGAAACATTCAAGTCATTAAAGGCTTACAAGAATCGTTTCTACCAAATGAAATTAGTGAGGTTGAAAAGGGATCATTTGAACATAAAATTCATAAAGTTCATGATAAGAATTATGAATGTTCATTCAAGAAGGATTGAGATGAAAAGTTCAAGAGGCAATTTGATTAAAAATTTAAGCCATAAAATCGTTAAGTGAAAAGATAGATCATTGAAGCCCAGACATTCATCAAACATTTTATCAAGAGCTCATGATATTCATCCAAGAAAAATTCATAAAGAAGAAAAGAGAGAGATCATTTAAGCTCAAAACTCATGAAAAGAGTCATGATGATGTTTTCATACCAAAAAAAAATTATCCAAAAATTTTATAAAGGGCTAACTTGGCACTCTCATAAGGAGGAATTCATGAAGGCTATCTTGGCATTATCATTCATCAAGTTGAAAATAATCAATCAAGCCATTTAAAGCTCAAGACGTAGAATTTTGCACAAGAGTTAAAAATTCATCAAATTTGCATGAATGAAATTTGAAGAGAGTATTCAAGAAATAAAAACTTGAGAGCTTTTTCTTTATGCAAAATTCATGATATAAAGATTATGTATAGTTGCATGTGTCATGAAGACAAAATCAACAAACTTCAAATGATACGAAAATATAAAAAATCATGAAATCCATTTATTCATGCCAAAAGAAGTAGAGGGAGTATAAAATCGATAGAATCAATTTTCCCAATTCATTAAAAGGGCATGATATTAATTAAATATCATCAACGAAGATTCATGTACATGATGCTAAAAATCATTAATCGAAGAAGGAGGAGTATCAATGCAAGATCAGAGAAGGATAAAAATGAGAGCTTCATTCAAAATATGATATCGAAAAGATATCATCTGAAATCCGAAAAGATAATATCAAGATGAGTTCATAAAAACTGAAGTTGAAAAATTTTAGAAAAGAAACATACAACAACTTCATGTATTAGGATAATTTAGCATGCTTAATTCTCTTCTAATGAAGTCAAATTGTTCTTCATTTAAATATTTTACGAAGATATCTGCTAATTGGTGTTTTGTATTAATAAATTCTAGAGCAACATCATTATTATTGATATGGTCTCATATAAAGTGATGTCTAATGTTAATATGCTTAATCCTAGAGTGTTGAATGAGATTTTTGGTTAAACAAATAACACTTGTGTTATCACATTTTATGAAAATATTCTTTAAATGAATTTCATAGTCTTCTAAAGTATTTTTCATCCAAACAACTTATACACAACATGCACTTGCGGCTATGTATTCGGCTTCGGTCGTAGATAGTGCAATCAAGTTTTGTTTCTTGGATGTCCAAGAAATAAGTGCATGTCCTAAAAATTGGTATATTCTAGATATGTTTTTTCTATTTATTTTACATCTACCAAAATCCGCATCTACATAGGCTATTAAATCAAAGTCATCGGATTTTGGATACCATAATCCTAGGTTAGGAGTTCCTTTAAGATATCTAAGGATTCTTTTAATGGCTTTAAGATGAGATAACTTAGATTAGCTTAAAATCTAGCACAAAGTCTTTTGATCAAAATTTTCTTCACTTTCATCCATGTCTAGCTTAGTGGAGGTACTCATATGAGTGTTTATGACTTCTGAACTATCCATGTTAAATCATTTCAACAATTCTAACGCATATTTAGTTTGATTAAGAAATATACCATCACTAAGTTGTTTAATTTGTAATCCTAAAAAGAAGGTTAGTTCACCCATTAAACTCATTTCAAACTCATGACTCATACACTTGGCAAATGATTCACATAGTGATTCATTCATAGAACTAAAGATAATATCATCAACATAAATTTGAACAATAAGAAAATTATTTTTAAAATATTTAATAAATAATATATTATCGACCTTGCCTTTAGTAAAATTATTTAAAATAAAAAAAGAGCTAAGTCTCTCATACTAAGCCCTTGGGGCTTATTTTAACCCATAGAGAGCCTTAGTTAATTTAAACACATGATTAGGAAAAAGAGGGTTTTCAAAACTAGGTGGTTGTTCAACAAACACTTCTTCAAAAATAAAATCATTTAAGAAAGTACTTTTGACATCCATTTGAAATAACTTAAAATTATTACTACTAGTATAGGCAAGGAGCATCCTAATGTCTTCTAATCTTGCTATAGGAGCGAAGGTCCCTTCGTAATCGATACCTTCTTCTTGGTTGAAACCCTTGTCCACTAATCTAGCTTTATTTCTAATCACGATACCAAATTAATTTTGCTTATTTCTAAATATCCATTTAGTACCTATAACTAAATGGTCACTAGGTCTAAGAACAAGCTTCCACACCTCATTCCTCTCAAATTGGTTCAATTCCTCTTATATGACGATAACCTAAGAATTATCTTTCAAGGCTTTATCAATACAATTAGGTTTAAATTGAGAAAAAAAAGTGGCGTTGACACAAAAATTCTTAAAAGAAAAATGAGTTTGAACTCTTTTTGATGTGTCTCTTATAATTAGCTCCTTTAGATGGGCATCTACATACTTCCATTCCTTAGGTAAGAAAATTTGGGAAGAAGATGCATCCAAGTCGCTACTTGGAGGAGAGTTTTTATTCAAATTTAAACCATTAAAATTAAGATCATCATCAAAATCATTTTTCTTAAATTTGAAAACTTTATTGAAAACAACATGAATAGATTTTTCTATAACCGAGGTTCTTTTATTAAAAACATGAAAAACATTAGAAATGGAAGAGTAACCAAGAAAGATGCCTTCATTAGATTTTGAATCAAACTTTCCTAAGGCATCATTTTCATTCAAGATAAAGCATTTGTAACCGAAAACTTTAAAATAAAATATATTTGGTTTTTTGTTATTCCATAATTCATAATGAGTTTTGGAGAGAGATGGTCTTATTAGAACCCTATTCATGACATAGCAAGCCGTATTAATAGCTATGGCCCAAAAGTATTTGGGTAAATTATATTCATTCAACATGGTTCTTATCATTTCTTGTAAGCTCCTATTCTTTTTTTCTACTACTCCATTTTGTTAAGGATTCTTCGGAGTAGAGAAATTGTGGTTATATCCATTAGATTCATAAAAATTTTAGAAGTCGTGATTTTAAAAGTGACCACCATGATCACTCAGAATTGATGAAATCATAAAACCCTTTTCGTTTTGAGCAAGTTTACAAAATTTAGAAAAATATTTAAAGCAATCACTTTTGTGAGCCAAGAAACAGGTCCAAGTGTATCTACTATAGTCATATACAATTACGAAGGCAATGCCTCTTAACATTAGGAATGCCTCTTACAAGTTCTTTAGATATGATTTGAGAGAATAGTTTCATGCTAGCATGACCTAATCTCCTGTGCCAAAGCTAAGCATCATCATTCAAAGTCGAAAAGCATATTTCATTGCTAAGATCATTAATATTTATGGTGTAGACATTATTTTATTTTAGTGCAATCATAGATGTGTTGTTGTGCGGTTTTTCAATAATGCAAACATTAGATTCAAATTTTACGATATATCCTTTATCACAATTGACTAATGCTCAAATGATTATGCTTTAAGCTATCTACCTATTGGTTGTAGGTGCCCTATAAGCTAATCACGTGAGTGATGGCACCTGCTATATGTTACGTCGATCTCTTCGCATATTATTATTGGCATTTTCTTACATTATCTAGATGAATATTGTGATGTCTATAGATCTGTACAATGGGAATTAGATCATGATGAGATCACGATAATGAGACCGATATACCTTTAAATATAGATCCTAAATTATCTTGGTCATAGATTACTCGATGAGGACATCGAGATAACCGGATAGACTGGTGCGCTGTATACTTATCTATATGATGGAGGTTATTGGTCTCATAGTTACTTGTGTGGGGACACTAGAGGTACAGTGCAGGTGCTCATTGGAGAATGAGTTCACTGATTGATTTGCTTACAGAATGCTGTATGGTTAATGATACCTAATGTCAGACAGCGATTCCATAGTCCCAGTGGTGTGTCTGGTCCTTAGACTTGAGGCACCAAAGATGTCTTATTTGTGTACTCCATTCTTTGACGCTGGACTTATAGGTTTGGAGAGCTCCAAATTTGGTATAGCCGGTTCTCGAGAATGGTAGCGAACCTTATGAAGGCAATTGTATGTCAATAGAGGATTATCCACTCTCGGTATCATGAGAGATAAATCCTGCGTGTGCTCGCTTAGGCAAAATCTCTGGCCAGGATCGTTTGGATTGAGAGAGAAGGAGTTCTTTGAAAGAATCTCATTAAAGCAAGACTCAGATAGGATTCTATATAGGCTTGACTCTACTATGCCCAATATACGATCTCTGGGATATTAGATGGATGAGAGACTATAGATATATGGTAACTGAGGATGAACAGGTCCGATGGATTATATCCTCATGTACTGTTTGGGGACTATGGCGTAGTGGCCTAGTATTTCCATAGTTGATGAGTCGATAATAATTCACTATATTAGAGGTTGTTCTGAGTAAGAAGGAGTTCTGATAGGAGCGACTGAAGGCCAGCTCGGTATCGGGCCTAGAGGGTCACACACATAAGGTGGATGTTGTGATGAGTAGAGGTGCAGATATGAGACATTTGCGAAGCCCCTAGTTTGGATCCTGTGGGTGAGATCCAATTGGGTAATTGAATAAGATCCAATTAAATGATTGGATAAGATCCAATTAGATGAGATCAATTGGATCCTATGGATAAGATCCAATGAGATCTAATTAGATAGAGATCTAGTATGAACAGGATCTGTTAAGGATAAGCTTCCTCCACCTCTATAAATAGGAGGAACCTCAGGGTTCATAGGCTGAGAGCTCTTGGTAGTCATCCTCCTATTCTCCTCAGTGTCCTCTCCTCCTCCTTGGCTCTGGTAGCCTCGTGGTGCACGTGGAGAGAGATCTTGCGGTGATCTAAGGAGCGTCGTTACTACGTTCGGTGTGTGGATTACCGCTAGAGAGGAGTATACTAGTGCTCCTTCATCCTCTACATCGGATCTGGAATTTCGGGGATATACGATCTCCCCAGGTAACACCTCTGACATGATATATGTGGATTTTTTGGATTTGTGATTTTTGCACACCAATCATCGCATGACAGCCAAGTACATAACTCTGGGAAATCCGATCTTGTTTTTGTTTTCCATTGTGCATGAGATGCTGAATCTCCTGATTTTCCAACACTACCAATAACACATCTTCAATTAAAAAAGCTTGATTTGTTACTTATGGTTCCCTTACTAATGATTTTACCCTTATTGTTGTCTCCGAAGATGACATACCCTTCGTCTTGGCTAGTGAGCTTAGAGAATTGTGATGGATCTCCGGTCATGTGCCTTGAGCATCTACAATTAAGGTACCATCTCTTGCTCCTAGCTTGTGTGGGTGAATGTGTCTACAAAAGAGGATAATTTTTAGGTACCCATTTGAACTTGGGTTCCTAAAAAATTCATTTACTAATCTTGTCATTGTTCATTGAGTTCCTTATAATTCCTTTAGGAACCCATGTCATGTTACGTGGGCTAAGTTTTTTAAATGGATATTTGTAAACAACATGTCTGGGTTTGCAACAAAAGTTGCATTTTGAGTGAGATGATATATGTAGTGTAGGTCCTTTAATAAAGGTGGTTGGATTTCGGTGAGATCCACATACAAATCCAATTCCACTTCTTTTTCCGACATGACTCTTGTTTGCAAGGATCATGTCCAAGCCCTTGCTACTGACCTTAAACTTACTTAAGGTCTCTTTAAGTAGTAAGTGTTAGGATCAGAGAGGCACTAAGAGGGGGGGGGGTGAATTAGTGCAGTGGATTAAAACTCATAAGTTTGAAACCGATTTCATAAATAGCTAGTTCGTATGAAGATTTTGATTCGACGAAAGATGAGTTAGTTAAAGTAGCTTGAGTAAATGAGATGAAAATCAAATGATTTGCAGCTAAGTAGAGAAATGATTTAGAAATTTAAATACTCACACATTCAAGGAACACCATAATGTATAATGGTTCGGTCAAATGACCTACATCCACTTCCAAAGCCTTCTTCGATGAGGCTCCCAACTTCCACTAGCAAGTCACTTTAATGGGGAAGGACCAAATACCCCTCTTACAACCCTTTTACAAGAGGTTCACACTCTTACAGATTTTTTAAAGAAAAAGAGGGAGGTGAACACTAGCTATCGAAAACAAGACTTTGCTAAAGCTTTTGCTCAATTTCTAATTCTCAAAAGGGCGCCCTTTCTACTGAGAAAGGAGGGGTATTTATAGACCCTAAGAGGATTTAAATTTGGGCTCTAAATTTGAATTCATTTTGGATTTCCCGGTACTGGCGGTGACACCGCCTGTCAATGGCGGTGCCACCGCCCAGTACTTTTCAACACATCAGTTTGGGCCTTAAACTCGGCCCAAACCGGTCCAAAACAAGGCTCAATGGGCCCCTACTTTGGGTTATAGGATTAACACCTAATCCTAACTCGAATTACATGCTTAACTATGAAATTGAAACATAATTTTAAGTGATTTAAACCGACATTCTTCAAGTATTCTTCCGGTGAGCTTTCTGGCGAAATTCTGGTGGACTTCTAACACTCCTTCGGATTTCTTCTAGCGGACTCCCAGCAAGCTCCCAGATTCTGTGGCGAGTTCAATATGTCTTCGGCAAGCTTTTGAACCTTCTTAGTGATCTTCACGAACCTCTGGTAATTTTTTCGGTAAACTTCCGAAACCTTCGGCAAGTCCTTGATTCTATCTCGGTTGGTTCCGATAGCACTTTCGACAATCCTTCCGGTGACCTCTTGAACTCTCAGCGAACTTGACATTAGTAAATCGCTTTATGTTTTCATCTCATTGTAGTTAATCCTGCATACTTATCTTGACAATATGGATTAGAACAAATAATTCACCAATCGACTTCATCATCAAAATCCGAGATTCATTAATCTCCCCCTTTTTTATGATGACAATTAATTGATGATAGAGTTAAACATAACTCCCCCTATCTATATGCCATATCATGAGAAGGTAAAAACACTTGAATTCAATCTTTTGAATTCAAGCCGAAACCGATAAGTTTCATTTATAGTCAAACTTAATAAACATGATTTTTCATCCATAAATACGAAACTTCATATTTTTCACAATGTCATGGCATGTTATGCATTTTCTAGTTGAATAATAGACATTCATCATTTCCACAAGAGAAACTAATCACAAATTGAATTACCACAAGGATCAAATGATATCAATGAAATGCATAAGATCAAGGCATAATATCAAATGAAATATTAGCTTATCATATCAATTAAAAGAACCCAATTTTTAAACATGATATCGATCTCAAAACACTTGAATTCAATCTTCTTAATACTATGCAAGACATTTTATCAAGTTATTTTCATTTGTCTCATCAATTTACACATTCTTCTCCCCCTTGTCATCAACAAAAAGGAGGTGAAGCAGCCACCACAAGGTATCATACCACAAAAAAATGAGTGGTCAATTATCAAGCATATGATAAATGAGTTGAACATAATGCAAAATATGTCATCCTTGACGGAGAAATCTGAAAAATGTTTAGATCATTTTTATTCATGTTCATGAGATCTGAAAGAAAACATTAGAGTGTCAAAATGCTCATGAAGAATTCATACATGAAGAATATAAGACTTAGTTTTTTGATTGAGAATTTATATAATTGTAAAAGGATTGATCATTAAAGTCATTCATCAAGGATTTCATATTTTAAGGTAAACTCCATGAGAATGAGATGTCAAAACTCATAAAATTTCAACGAATGAAATATATCAACAAAAAAAATTTGAAGGAAAAACTTCGACGTGGTATTCTTGTAGTGATTCATGAGGAGGATGTTAGGATCGAAAAGGCACTAAGAGAGGGGGTGAATTAGTGCAGCGGATTAAAAATGTAACTTTGAAGCCGATTTCGTATAAAGACAAGTTCGTAGGAAGATTTCGATTTGATGAAAGAGAACTTGTAAGAAGTTGCTTGAGTAAATGAAGCAGCAAGGAACTAAACAATTTGCAGCTAAGTAATGAAATGATTCAGAAATGTAAACACTCACACATTCATGAACACAATGATGTATAGTGGTTTGGTCAAATGACCTACATCCACTCTTGAAGCCTTCCCGATGAGGCTCTACACTTCCACTAGTAATCCTTTGAAGGGGAAGGACCAATACCCCTTTTTACAACCCTTTACAAGAAGTTCACACTCTTATAAGATTTCTCAAGAAGAAGAAGGAGGTGAACACTTAGCAAGAACAAGACTTTTCAAAGACTCAAAACCAAGATTCTAACTTTCAAAAGGGTGCCCTTTCAGTTGAGAAAAGGGAGGGTATTTATAGATCCAAAATGGATTCAAAATTGGGCTCCAAATTTGAAATCAAATTTGGAGTTCCCGAATCAGGCGGTGCTACTTTTGTTAGTCGCCAGATCGACACTATACAAAGCGGTGCTCTTGCTCGAGTAGGCGGTGCTATCGCCGAGCAACACAAATGGGCGGTACTACATTCTAGGTCGACGGTAGCACCGCCCAGCACACGGCTGCCAGGCGGTGCTACCACCTGGCACAGGCGGTGCTACCGCCTGGCACAAGCGGTGCTACCGCCTGGCTCATTCAGCTTTGCTGAATGGGCCTTGTTCAAGGCCCAAAAAGCCCAGTAAGGGCCCGGTTGGCCCCTACCAATTTAGAGCAAGATTAATTCGAAATCTTTGCCCTAAGTACGTGCTAACTACGAAATTAAAACATAATTAATAGTGATTTAAACTGACTTTCTTCAAGTCTTTTTTCGGTGAGCTTTTCGATGAGACTTCGGTGGTCCTCCGATATTTCCCTCAGATTTCTTCCAACGGGTTCCCAACATGCTCTCGGCTTTTATGTCACGCTCAACGAGTTTTCGACAAGCTTCTGAACCTTCTCGGCAAAGTTTCGCAAACCTTCAATGATCTTTGCGATGAACTTCCGAAAACTTCGGCAAGTCCCTGATTCGATCTTGATTGGTTCCGGCAATACTTCCGATGATCCTTTGGACTTCCGATGAACTCTTGAACCCTGGACGGACTTGACCTCGACAAATCACTTTATGTTTCTAACCCATCGTAGTTAATCCTGCACACTTATCTTTGACAACATAGATTAGAACAAATATTTCACCAATTGATTTTATCATCAAAATCTGAGATTCAACAGAGGAAGTCATAAAACCTTGAATCGTACCGATTAGCACAAGAATAAAAATCGAAAATAAACATTTAAGAACTTAATTTTGCATAAATTATATAATTAATTTATGCATATGTTAAGCTTCATATAAAATTCAAGTCTTGAAATATCTTTAGTCATACTTAATGGAGGGTATAAAATTAGTTTTTACTATATCATTAGTATCCACTTTTTAAAGGAGGAAAACGACATCATGATAGCTTTCATCAAGATTATGATTGAAAGATAAAAATGAGAGCTCCATGATATAAAGATGTCATCAAAATACGAAAATATAATATCAATATGAAACTATCTGTAATATCCCTCATTTTCAGAATTTATGTAAGGATCTATGTGTAAAATTTGAGGACCTATTTATAAATATTAAAATTTTAAGGATAAAACTATTAAGTTGCATTAAAAAAAAGGAAAAATAGTGATGGTTATCCCACCGCCTCTTTCCTTGTGCACACCTTTGTTCCTTGCATGAGGAAAACAAAGGAGGTGAGTCGAAGGGGAGGAAAAAGAAAGAAGAGAAGAAGTAGGAGAGAAGAGGAGAGGGGGCTGTGTTCTGGAAAAGAAGGGAAAAGGAAGAGAAGAAGAGGGGGAAGAGAGGAAAGAGGGCTACTACCAGTATAAATGTGCACTGGGAAAGAAGAAGAAAAAGGGAAGAAGAGGAGGAGAAGAGGGAAACGAGGATGAAGGGAAGAGGAATGACGGTGTGGCTGCGACTATGGCAGCCGCACTGGAAAGAAGAAGAAAAAGGGAAGAAGAGGAGGAGAAAGAAGAGGGAAAAGAGGAGAAAGGGAAGAGGAACGAGGGCTGCGGTTGTGGATGTGGCAGTGACTATAGCTGTAGCTGGGAAAGAAATAGAGAAAGGAAGAAGAAAAAGAGAAAGAAGAGAAGGGAAGAAGAGGCTGCAGTTGCAGCAGTTGCGGTAGCTGCAGCTGGGAAAGAAGAAGAAGAGAAAGAGGAAAGGAAGAGGAACGGGGGAAGAAGAAGAGATTGTGGCTGCGGTTGTGGCAGCTGTGGCCGGGAAGGAAGAAGAGGAAGGAAGAGGAGAAAGAGAGGAAGAGGAGCAAGGGAGGAAGAAGAGGCTATGGCTGAGAGAGCGAAAATAGCACAGTGGAAGGGATTGTGGCTGTGGCTATGGCATGGCCGAGGTTGCAGGTGCAAATATGCCAGTGGCCGGGTCTGGCCGAGGTTGCAGTTTGCATGGCTGTGGGCTGCAAATCAGTGATCACGACATTGTGGTTGGGAAAAAGAGAAAGTGAAAGCAGATAACTATGCCCCCCTGCATTCTGCATGAGCTGCAGCTAAGGAGGAAGAAAGAAGATAGGTGAAGAATACGACATAGGGAGAAGAGATGGAGGAAAGGTAGAAGGATTTGGGTTTACAATTTCATGGGATCAAAATATTCGAAAGGCAAGTGTTCCACTCCTTTTTACTGTAATTCTAATCTTTGCTTTTGCTTTGGATATAAGAAATTTGAATCGTTCTTGCCTTGAAATTTGATATCTCTATTGTTTGGAATGTAAATGTTTGAATCTAGAAAATCATCAAGATTCTGACCCTTCTACCTTGTTTCGGCTATAAATCCCTATACAGAATTCCAATTTAGGTAAAACTTATTTGATCTGAATATAGACTTGTAATCTTTTGACAGTTTACTTGTATAATTTGGAGTAAATTTGCCTATCCAAACATCAAATGAAATCAGCTCTACAAAATCTGTAAAACAGAGACAATAAGCTCTGACCTTTTGATACTAAACTGCCTATAACTCTCTATTGAAAACTCTGATTTATACGAAACTTACTTTGTTGGAAACTAGACTTATAGATCTTTCTTTTGGTACCTAGATTGAAAGGTTTGGAGTACAAATGACTACCCAGAATTCTGTTGAATTTGATTCCATAGTTTCTGAAAATAGAGATTTTGTTCCTTGACTTTTGGTTAGTGAATCATTTGTAATTCGTTGTTAGAAACTCTAATTTGCATGAAACTTATTTTATCTGAAAGTACATTGATTAATTTACTAATGACATCTTTCTTGAGTAAATTGGAGCATAATTGGTTTTCCGAACAATTCATGAAATGTGGCTCTCAAATTCTGCCAAAAAATGAGCTTTGATCAATTCTGCCTATTCTTGTTTATTCCTTTGGAAAATTGATTTCGGCTATAATCCTTTCTTTGACTGAGTTTGATATTATTACTTTGAATTCTTGTATGCTCTTGCTTTTATTTGAATGTAATTGTGAAAGATTATGTTTGCATCGTATTGACTCATAAAGGCACATGTATGTTTTGTTGATCCGCATGTGCTTCCGATGTACTAATTTTATTGTTCACACCTGTCCTTTTGTACTCTGGTGTCTTATGGAATCATGTAAACCTTTGCCAGAAATGGTAAAGGGAGTTATGCTTAGAGCCCATGATACTTTGTCGGCCCTTTCTGACTTCACCTAGACGTGGGTGGATGGAGCTCCCAGACGTGGGAGACTTCTGTCTGGTGGTCTTCCAGAAATGGATAGACTATATTCTGTTTGAGATCCCACTGCACCCTCTGTGTTTTTGATATGATATCCAAAGTATTAGTTATGTGTTTATATGTGCACTTTGGATGATAAGAAAATGAATGAACATCAGATATGATATTTGAGCTTCTGTTTCTTATTTGATATATGGAAATGCTCTGAGATATCTCATATGCCATTGTTATGCTTTGAAATATGTTCTGAATCATTTCATATGTCATTTGATATGTTTTAAAATATTTCATTTGCTCTTGATATGCTTCAAAACTATTCATACGTCACTGATATGTTCCAAAATATTCCCTCTGCTCTTGATATGCTTCGAAACATTTCATACATCTTTGCTATGTTTCAAAATGTTTCATTTGCTCTTGATATGCTCTGAAACCATTTAATACACTTTTGTTATATTCTGAAATATTTTATTTGCACTTGATATGCTCTGAAACATTCCCTACGACATCGATATGCTTCAAAATGTATTAAGTGCCATTGATATTCTCCGTAATATCCTATGTGTCATTTGATATGCTTCGAAATACTATTTACGTCATTTGATATGCTCCAATTACTCTCTGCTCCATTTGTTATGAATCAAATATGTTTTGAATGAAATGACATTTGTGATTTTGTACCTAATGAGATGATACCTATGAGTTCTGGTATTTCTGCCTTGTATTTTGATACCAAGTTTGTTTGAAACTATTATTCCTTATTCTGAATATATTTTCCCACTTACTAAGCTTTGTAGTTCACTCCATTGCTATATAACCATTTTTCAGGTTAGCTTGTCACTCACTAAAATGTTAGAATTGGGCTAAAATAGTGAAAAGCTATTTAGATTATGATAATACTTTGTGGGTTGTTATGTTATTGTTGTATAAGTATGTTTTGTATGTAATGAAATACTATCGATGAATCTAAATTGATGTATTATGTAAAAACATTTAAAGACCTCGCATGGTTGGAATTTTGGAATGTTGAGTTCAGGGTATGATGATATGAATTTATGGTAAATGGTTGGAGTTTTGATTATATAAATTCTTATGCTTGTGGAATTACAAGTGAGGTTGATACTTTGTTAAGTTGGTTTGGGTTCTTATAAAGATTCGTGTGATGCGATGTATGATTATAACTGCACAGGTGTTATGTATATGAATGATATTTGAATGTTTCTCTATATCCTCAAATAATTGTTTGGATCCTGGGATTGGATTGTTGCTAAAATTTTAATGTTATGGATTTTAAGACAAGGTCACACCTCCTGAACGAGATTAAAATTTGGGGGGGCGTGACACTATCAAAACTAAAAATTTAATCATTTCATCAAAAGTCATGATAACTCAAAAATTCATCAATAGGAAGATCAAAATGCCAAGTTGATATTGTAAAGATGTCATTCAAAAATGAAGAGGTGATATTAAGATGATACAATCAAAACCGAAGTTGGAAAATTTCAAAAAAGAAACATACAACATCATGTATTAGAATAATTTAGCATGCCTAATTCTCTTCTAATGAAGTCAAATTGTTCTTCATTTAGGGGTTTTGTGAAGATGTCCGCTAATTGGTGTTTTGTATCAATAAATTCTAGAATGACATTATTATTATTGACATGATCTCGTATAAAGTGATGCCTAATGTCAATATGCTTAGTTCTTGAGTGTTGAATTGAATTTTTGATTAGACAAATAGTGCTTATATTATCACATTTTATGGGAATGTTCTTTAAATAAATTTCACAGTCTTCTAACGTATTTTTCATCCAAATAACTTATGCACAACATGCACTTGCAGCTATGTATTCGGCTTCCGTCGTAGATAGTGCAACCGAATTTTGTTTCTTGGAAGTCTAAGAAACAAGTGCATGTCCTAAAAATTGGCATGTTCTAGATGTGCTCTTTCTATCTATTCTACATCCACCAAAATCCACATCTATATAGGCTTTTAAATCAAAGTTATTAGATTTTGGATACCATAATCCTAGATTAGGAGTTCCTTTAAGATACCTAAGGATTCTTTTAATAGCTTTAAGGTGAGATAACTTATGATTAGCTTGGAATCTTGCACATAGACCTACACTAAATATGATATCTGGTCTAGTTACGGTGAGGTAAAGTAAGCTACCTATCATTCTCCTATATGTTTTTTAATTAAAATTTTCTCCACTTTTATCCAAGTCTAACTTGGTAGAAGTACTCAATGGAGTGTTGATGGCTCTTGAACCATCCATGTTAAATCATTTTAACAAATCTAATGTATACTTTGTTTGATTAAGAAATATATCATCACTAAGTTGTTTAACTTGTAATCCTAAAAAGAAGATTAATTCTCCCATTAGGCTCATTTCAAACTCATGACTCATACACTTGGCAAATGATTCACATAATGATTCACATAGTGATTCATTCGAAGAACCGAAAATAATATCATCAACATAAATTTGAACAATAAGAAAATTATTTTTAAAATATTTAATAAACAATATAGTATCAATCTTGTCTTTAGTAAAATTATTTGAAATTAAGAAAGAACTAAGCCTCTCATACCAAGCCCTAAGGACTTGTTTTAATCCATAGAGAGCCTTAGTCAGTTTAAACACATGATTGGGAAGAAGAAAATTTTTAAATCCGGGTGGTTGTTCAACATACACTTCTTCAGAAATTAAACCATTTAAGAAAGTACTTTTGACATCCATTTGAAAAAGCTTAAAATTATTACTACTAGCATAGGCAAGAAGCATCCTAATGGCTTCTAATCTTGTCACAAGAGCGAAGGTCTCTTCATAATTGATACATTCTTCTTGGTTAAAACCTTTGGCCACTAATTTACCCTTGTTTCTAACCACGATATCGCATTCATCTTGCTTGTTTCTAAAGACCCATTTAGTACCAATAACTAAATGGTTACTAGGTCTAGGAACAAGCTTCCATACCTCATTCCTTTCAAATTGATTCAATTCTTCTTGCATTGTGATAACCCAAGAATCATCTTTCAAGGCATCATCAATGCATGTAGGTTCAATTTGAGAACGAAAAGCAGCATGGGCACAAAAATTTTTAAAAGAAGAACGAGTTTGAACCCCTTTCGATGTATCTCCTATAATAAACTCCTTGGGATGGGCATCTACATACTTCAATTCCTTAGGTAAGGAAGAAGATGCATCCAAGTTGTTATTTTAAGGAGAGGGTTCATTTAAATTCAAACCATCAAAACCAAAATCATCATCAAAATCTTTTTTCTTAAATTCAGAAATTTCATTAAAAACTACATGAATAGACTCTTCTATAACTAATGTTCTTTTGTTAAAAATACGAAAAGCTTTAGAAACGGAAGAGTAACCAAGAAAGATGCCTTCATCTGATTTAGCATCGAATTTTTCTAAAGCATCCTTTTCATTTAAAATAAAACATTTGTAACCAAAAACTTTAAAATAAGAAATAATAGGTTTTTTATTATTCCATAATTCATAAGGAGTCTTGGATAAAAATGATCTTACTAGAACCCTATTCATGATATAGCAACCCATATTAACGGCTTTGGCCCAAAAGTATTTGAGTTAGCTATGTTCATTTAACATGGTTTTTGCCATTTCTTGTAAATTTCTATTCTTTCTTTCTACTACTCTTTTTTGTTGAGGATTTTTTAGAGTAGAGAAGTTGTGGTTATACTCGTTAGATTCATAAAAATTTTAAAAGTCATGGTTTTGGAATTCTCCACCATGATCACTTCGAATCGATGAAATCATGAACCCATTTCATTTTAAGTAAGTTTACAAAATTTAGAAAATATTTAAAGCAATCACTTTTGTGAGCCAAGAAATAGGTCCAAGTATATCTACTATAGTCATCTACAATGACAAATGCATATTTGCTACCTCCTAGACTTGCTGTGTTAATTGGTCCAAAAAATCCATATGGATCAATTGTAATGGTCTAGAGGTACTTATTTGATTCTTTGATTTAAAGCTAGTTTTTATTTATTTTCTTAGTTGATATACATCACATACTTTGTCCTTGACAAACTTGATATTTGGAATTCGTCGTACTAGTTCTTTAGAAGAAATTTTAGATATTAGTTTCATGCTTGCATGGCCTAATCTCCTATGCCAAAGCCAAGCATCATCATTTAGAATGGAGAAGCATATTTCATTACTAAGTTCTTCAATATTAATGGTGTAAACATTATTTTGTTTTAACGCAATCATGGATATGTTGTTGTTTGATTTTTCAATGATGCAAGCATTAGATTCAAATCTAACAATATAACTTTTATCGCATAATTGACTAATGCTCAAAAGATTATATTTTAATCCATCAACTAGTAATACATCATCAATTGAAAAACTTGATTTGTTACCTATGGTTTCCTTGCCAATGATTTTAACGTTGTTGTCTCCGAAAGTGACATACCCTTCTTCTTTGCTAGTGAGCATAAAGAATTGAGATGGATCTCCGGTCATGTGCCTTGAGCGTCCACTATCAAGATACCATCTCTTGCTCCTAGCTTGTGATGGTGAATGGTTCTACAAAAGAGGATGGTTTTTAGATACCCATTTGATTTTGGGTGTCTCAAATATTGATCTACTAACTTTATCATTTAGCATTGAATTATTTATGGTTCCTTTAAGAACCCATATCAATTTATGTGGACTAATTTTCCTAAATAGACATTTGTAAATAATATGTCCGGATTTACAACAAAAATTACATTTTAAATGAGGTGATACATGTAATGTGGGTCCTTTAATAAAGGTGGTAGGATTTTGGTGAGAACCACTCACAAATCCAATTCCACTTCTATTTCCGACATGACCCTTGTTTGCAAGGATCATGTCCAAGCTCTTGCTACTGACCTTAATTTTGTTTAGGGTCTCTTTAAGTAGCAAGTTCTCATTTTTGAGAACTTCTAAGTGTTCACACTTAGAGCATGGGGGTGAAGAAGGAGTTTGGAGACTATCAAACTTATCTTGTAATAAAGAATACTCTTTCTTTAATAAATTTAACTTTTTATTAATAGTTCTACATTCATCAAATAATTCATGAAAAGCGATAGAAAGTTCATCAAAAAATAACTCTTCATTAAATAACTCACTAACCTCTTCTCCTAAAGCCATTAGCGCGAAGTTGGCCTCCTCTTTGTTGCTTGCTTCTTCATTCTCGGAGTCATTTGAGTCATCTCATGTAGCCTTCAATGCCTTCTTCTTCTTGAGTTTCTTCTTCTTGGCTTGGAGGCATTCATATTTGAAGTGTCCCGGCTTCTTGCATTCATAACATATGACTTGGTCCTTTTTTGGTTCAAGTTTATTTTTTGTATCATTTTTAAATTTATTCTTTCTTATAAATTTTTTAAATTTTTGAGTTAAAGGTGCAATGTCATTGTTACTATCCTCTTCACTTGATGTTACTTTCAAGTGGTCTTCTTGTGTTCTTAGTGTCATATCCTTCCTGTTCTTTGGAAGGGGGTTCTCGAGCTCTTCATGAGTATGACACTTCATTTCTTAGGTCATTAGAGACCCAATAAGTTCTTCGAGAGGAAAAGTTTTAAGATCCTTGGCCTCTTGAATGGCCGTAACTTTTGGATCCCAACTCTTTAGAAGGGATCTTAAAATTCTAGTTACAAGATCCTCATACGAGTCTTCCAATACATGTAATCTGACTCATTAAACATAGGCGGACGTGTAATGGAGTGACTCTCTTGCATGCTGAAATAGGCCATCTCTCTTGGGTTTTAAACCAAATATGAGAGTGAACCTTGCTCTGATACCAATTGTTAGGATCGGAGAGGCACTAAGAGGGGGGGGGGGTGAATTAGTGCAGCAAATTAAAACTCATAAGTTTGAAACGGATTTTGCAAATAGCTAGTTCGTATGAAGATTTTGATTCGACGAAAGATGAGTTAGTTAAAGTAGCTTGAGTAAAGGAGATGAAAACCGAATGATTTTTAGCTAAGTAGAGAAATGATTTAGAAATTTAAACACTCATATATTCAAGGAACACCACGATGTATAGTGGTTTTGTCAAATGACCTACATCCACTTCCGAAGCCTTCTTCGATGAGGCTCCCAACTTTCACTAGCAAGTCACTTTGAAGGAAAAGAACCAAATACCCCTCTTACAACCCTTTTACAAGAGGTTCACACTCTTATAGATTTTTCAAAAAGAAAGAGGGAGATGAATACTAGTTATCGAAAATAAGATTTTACCAAAGCTTTTGCTCAATTTCTAACTCTTAAAAGGGTGCCCTTTCTGCTGAGAAAGGAGGGGTATTTATAGACCCCAAGAGGATTCAAATTTGAGCTCCAAATTTGAATTCATTTTGGGTTTTCCAATGCCGGTGCCACTACCTGTCAGTTGTCAGACTGACAATGCACTGGGCGGTTCCACCGCCTAAGGCAATGGTGCCATCGCCCAGCTTTTGGCTACTGGGCGGTGCCACCACCCAGCTTGCTGGTCCTGAGCGGTGCCACCGCCCAGGACTTTTCAGCACATCGGTTTGGGCCTTAAACTTAGCCCAAATCGATCCAAAACAAGGCCCAATGGGCCCCTACTTTGGGTTATAGGATTAATACCTAATCCTAACCCAAATTATATGCTTAACTATGAAATTGAAATATAATTCTAAGTGATTTAAATCGATATTCTTCAAGTCTTCTTCCGGTGAGCTTTTTGGTGAAATTTCGATGGACTTCCGACACTCCTTCGGATTTCTTCAGGCGGACTCCCAGCAAGCTCCTAGATCTCCTAGATTCGTGGTGAGTTCAATGAGTCTTTGGCAAGCTTTTGAACCTTCTCGGTGATCTTCGCGAATCTTTGATGATTTTTTCGATAAACTTCCGAAACCTTCGGCAAGTCCCTGATTCTATCTCAGTTGGTTCCGGTAGCATTTTCGATGATTCTTCCGGTGACCTCTTGAACTCTTAGCAAACTTGACCTCGGTAAATCGCTTTATGTTTTCATCCCATCGTAGTTAATCCTGCTCACTTATCTCAACAATATGGATTAGAATAAATAATTCACCAATTGACTTCATCATCAAAATCCGAGATTCAATAGCAAGTTCTCTTTCTTAATCGCCTCTAAGTGTTGACACTTAGAGCATAGAGAGGTAAAGAAGGAGTATCAAGTTTAAGACTATTAAGTTTATCAACTAAGAGAGCATGCTCCTTTTTCAATGAATTAAACTTTTTACTAATAATTCTACATTTATCAAATAATTCATGAAAGGTATTTGAAAGCTCGTCAAAAGATAAATTTTCATTAACTAAATCATATACCTCTTCTCCAAAAGCTATTACAGCGAAGTTAGCCATATCCTTTTTGCTTACTTCTTCATCTTCGAAGCCACTTGAGTCATCCTATGTTGCCTTTAGGGCATTCTTCTTCTTTGCTTGCTTCTTCTTGGCTTGAGGGCATTCACTTTTGAAGTGCCCAAGCTTCTTGCATTCATAGCATTTTACTTATTCCTTTTTGGGTTCAAGTTTATTTTTAGAATCATTTTTAAATTTATTCCTTCTTATAAATTTTTTGAATTTTTGAGTCAAGAGTGTAAGTTCATCATCAAGTTCTTCATCACTTGAAGATTCTTTCAAGTGGTCTTCTTGTGTTCTCAATGTCATATCTTTCCTGTTCTTTGGAAGGGGGTTCTCGAGCTCATCATGAGCATGTCATGTCATTTTGTAGGTCACCAATGACCTAATAAGTTCTTCAAGAGAATTTTTTTAGATCCTTGGCCTCTTGAATGGCCGTAACTTTTGGATCCCAACTTTTTGGGAGGGATCTTAAGTTTTGAGTTACAAGGTCGAAATTAGAAAAATCTTTCCCAAGTGCTCTGAGTCCATTGATGACATCCGTAAAACGGGTGTACATGTCTCCGATGGACTCACTTGGTTTTATCCGAAATAATTCATAAGAATGCACCAAGAGGTTGATTTTGGACTCTTTCACTCGGCTAGTGCCTTCATGAGTGATTTCAAGATTATGCCAAATATCAAAAGTTGATTCACAAATCGAAACATGATTAAACTTATTTTTATTAAGAGTGCAAAATAAGGCATTCATAATCTTTGCATTAAGAGCAAAAACCTTCTCCAATTCATTTCATTCGTTCATCGGAAGAGAAGATTTTTAAAAGCCGTTTTCGACAATATTCCAAAGTTCGAAATCCATGAAAATAAAAAATCTTTATGTGAGTCTTCCAATAGGTGTAATCCAACCCATTAAACATAGGTGGACGTGTAATTAAATGACCCTCTTGCATGCCAAAATACGTAATCTCTCTAGGATTTTAAACCAAATGAGAGTGACCTAGTACTGATACCAACTATTAGATCTAGAGCGGCACTAAGAGGGGGGGGGGAGGTGAATTAGTGCAGCAGATAAAAACCATAATTTTAAAGTGATTTCAAAAAGAGTTGTGCATTGAGAAGTTTCGGTTCAACGAAAATGATTTTGATAAAGAGAGAGTTTCGAGTGAATATGAAAGAAAGTAGAGATGAGGAGATCAAGATATTGCAATTAAGTAAAGATTAAAATACAGTAATTTAAAACTCACATATCAAGAGAAGTATATAGCAATTTATAGTGGTTCGGTCAAATGACCTACATCAACTTCGGAAACCTCCTCCGATAAGGTTCCCAACTTCCACTATCAATTCTTCTTGAAGGGGAAGGACCAACCACTCCTCTTACAGACTTTTACAAATGGTTTACACTCTCTTATAGAACTTTTATAAGTGTGGCTTTGGGAGGTGAATACTCAAGCTTTCGAATGCAAATTTGCTAGAGTTTTGACTAAGTTTTTATAACTTCTCAATGTGCTTAGTCAACTGAGAAGTAAAGGGTATTTATAGGCTCAATTGACTTCATAATTAGAGCAAAAAAGAGTCACATCTTAGATTTTCAGTTACTAGCGTTACCACCGCCTAGCACTGGCGGCACCACGACTAGTTAACCCTGCTCTATCAGTGTACTAGGAAGCACCACCAGTCAGTTTGGCCGTACTACTGCCCGACAGGGTTCTCGGACTCTGTGGAGGGGCGGTACCACTGCTTGTCATGTAATAACTGTCAATGGTACCACCGCTGACATAGGGCGGTACTACTAGTTATAGGTGCCATACAAGCCAATCACATGAGCAATAACACCTGTAACACGCTGTGTCAATCTCTTTACTTATGATTATTAATATTTTCTCATATTATTTGGATGTATATTGTAATATCCTTGGATCTGTTCAATGGGAATTAGATCATGATGAGATCACGATAATGAGACCGATTCACCTTTAAACATAGACCTTAAATAATCCTAGTCATAGATTACTCGAGAGGGATATCGAGATAACTAGACAGACTAGTGTGCTGTATACCCGTTTATATGAAGGAGGTGGCTGGTCTAATAGCTACTCGTGTGGGGACACTGAGGGTATAGTACAGGTGCTCATTGGAGAATGAGTCCATTGATTGATCCGCTTATGGAATATTGGATGGTTATTGATATCTCACGTTAGACAGCAATTCCATAGTCCCAGTAGCGTATCTAGTCCTTAGACTTGAGACACCAAGGATATCCTGTATGAGGACTCCACTCTTTGATACCGGACTTATAGATTTGGAAGTTTCAGATCTAGTATAACCGATTATTGGGAGCGGTAGCCAACCTTACGAGGGCTATTGAGTGTCAATAGAGGATCATCCATTCTTGGTATCATGAGTGGAATATCCTATATATTCTTACTCAAGCAAATCCCTAGCCACGATCATTCAGATTGAGAGGAAAAGAGTTCTCTAGGAGAATCCGATTAGAGTGAGACTCGACTAGAAACCGTATGGGCCTGACAGAACTATGCCCAATACATGGTTTCTAGAATATTAGTTGGATGAGGGGCTATAGGTACATGGTAACTAAGGACAGATAGGTCCAAAGGATTGTATTCCCCTATATCGTCTAGGGACTGCAGCGTAGTGACTTAGTACGTCTGTAGTCGATGAGTTGAGTGAATTATTATGGAGATAATAATTCACTGAGTCAGAAGGAGTTTTGATAGGTATGACTCATGGCCAGCTCGATATTGAGCCTAGAGGGTCACACACATATAGTAGGTGTTGCGATGAGTAGAGATTCATATTGGGAAATCCAAGGCGACGACGTCTCATGCATAGCGGAAGAACAGAAAATAAAAACTCCTAGATTTCCATAAAAGGTTCCATCATCGTGCGAAGATCGGTGCGTCAAAAATAAACCTACGAATCCAAAAACTACATGTGTAAAAAGAAAGTACCTAGGGAGATCGTATATCCCTGAGTTTTTTGTAAATCCATAGGGAGGATAAAGGAGATCAAGCGTCCTTCTTTCTAACGGTATCTGCACGGTAGGGACTGTAATGATACTCCTCTCTTGGGGAGAGGAGAATAGAAGGTAGCTATCAATCGAACCTTAGCCTATGGGCCTATGATTCCCCCCTATTTATAGAGGCCCCTTGTCAATCCTAATAGATTTAGCCCTATTGGGTATTGGATCTCTATCCAATTACCCAAGTCTCTTGGATTAGTAGGCCTCTACCTAATAATCTCTTATTAGCTCTTATTGGATCTCATCTTAGAATCTAAAAATTCAGGGGCTTAATGGATATCCAATAAGTTAGGGGCTCCGACGGATATCTCATATCCGAACCTCTATTTGTCGTGACACCTACCATATATGTGTGACCCTCTAGGCCCAATATCGAGCTGACCGTGAGTCATACTTGTTAGAACTCCTTCTGACTCGGTGAATTATTATCTTCATAATAATTCACTCGACTCATCGACTACGGACGTACTATGCCACTATGCCGCAATCCCCAAACGATACAAGGGAATCCAATCCTTTTAACCTATCTATCCTTAGTTACCATGTATCTATAGTCCCTCATCTATCTAATATCCTAGAGACCCTATACTGGGCATGGTGCTATCAAGCCCATACGGTCTCTCCTCGAGTCTCGCTCTAATCAGATTCTCTTAGAGAACTCTTTCTCTCTCAATCCGAATAACCTTGGCCAAGGATTTGTTTGAGCAAGAATACATGGGATATTCCTCTAATGATACCGAAAGCGGATGATCCTCTATTGATACTTAATAGCCCTCGTAAGGTTGGCTACCACTCGTAATAACTGACTATATTAGATTTGGAACTTCCAAACCTATAAGTCTGGTATCAAAGAGTAGAGTACTCATACAAGACATCCTTGGTATCTCAAGTCTAAGGACCAGACATACTACTAGGACTATGGAATCATTGTCTGACGTGAGGTATCAATAACCATCCAGCATTCCATAAGCGGATCAATCAATGAACTCATTCTCCAATGAGCACCTGTATTGTATCCTTAGTGTCTCCACATGAGTAGTTATGAGACTAGCCACCTCCATCATATGGACGGATATTTAGCAAACTAGTCTATCCGGTTATCTCGATGTCCCTCTCGAGTAACCTATAATTGGGATTAGTTAGGGTATGTGTTTAAAGGTGAATCGGTCTAATTATCATGATCTCATCACAATCCGATTCCCATTGCATAGATCCAAGGACATCACAATATATACAACACACAAGATAAAGTGATAAAATGCCTAATAATAATAAGCAAAAGAAAGTGTATGTCATGTCACAAGTGCCATTACTCGTGTGATTAGGTTGCAGGACACATATGACTAGCAATCTCCCTCTCCCACTTGACTTAAAACCAATCACCTACGTGTCTGATCCCCATCAGGCCCTTGTGACACTCAAAAATAATTTGAGACAATGGCTTAGTTAATGGATCTGCAATGTTATCTTCGGATGGAACTCTTTTCACTATTACATCTCTTCGAGCCACGATCCCTCTAATAAGCTAGAACATCTTCAGAAAACTTCTGATGAAACCTGGGTTCCCTTATTTGAGTAATCGCGTCATAGTTGTCACAATATAAGGGAATCAACTCCTCGCTGGTTGGCACGACTCCCAAATTTGTAATGAACTGCTTTATCCAGACTCCCTCATTTGGTGCCTCTGTTGTAGTAATGTTTTCTGCCTCTATGGTCGAGTTAGCAATAGTGTCTTGCTTGGAACTCTTCCGGCATATTGCTCCTCCATTCAGGGTGAACACATACCCTGAATTAGACTTGTTATCATCGACATCGGACAGGAAGCTCAAGTTCGTGTAGCCCTCAACCTTGAGGCTACTACCTCCATATACTAGTAAAAGATCCTTAGTCCTTCTCGAGTACTTAAGAATGCATTTTACTGCTTTTTAGTGCTCCAAGCCTGGATTTGCCTGATACCTACTCGTGACACTCAAAGCATGCGCTATATTAAGCCTAGTAGATAGCATAGCATATATGATAGATCCTATCGCGGAGGCATATGGTGTCCTATCCATGTGTGCCCTTTCTTTAGGAGTCTTTGGAGATATACTCCTAGAAAGTGATATTCCATGTCTTATTGGTATAAGACCTCTTTTGGAATTATTCATGCCAAACCCTTTGACAATGGTGTCTATGTACCTGGACTAGGACAAGCCAAGCATCCTCTTGGATCTATCCGTATAGATCCGTATCCCCAATACGCAGGATGCTTCCCCTAAGTCTTTCATGGAGAAGTGCTCAGATAGCCAAGCCTTTACTGTGGAGTGCATTCCTACATTATTCCTAATTTTCAGGATGTCATCCACATATAATACCAAAAAGGTGATAGTGCTCCCACTTACCTTCTTGTACACACAAGGCTCATCTTCATTCTTAACAAAGTCATAAGATCTGATCGCCTCATCAAATCTTATGTTCCAACTTCGAGAAGCTTGCTTTAGTCCATAAATGGACCTAAGCAACTTGCACACCTTATCTGGGTTATCCCTGAACATGAATCCCCCAGGCTGTATCATATGTACCACCTCCTCGAGGTTATCATTGAGGAATACGATTTTGACGTCCATCAACCAGATCTCATAATCATAATGTGCTGCAATAGCCAATAGAATTCAAATGAATTTTAGTATGGCTACGGGTGAGAAAGTCTCATCATAGTCAATACCTTGTCTTTGACGATACCCCTTAGCCACTAGCCTTGCCTTTTAGGTCTCTACCTTTCCATCTACTCCGATCTTCTTCTTGAAAATCCACTTGCAGCCAATGGGTATGATACCCTTGGGTGCATCAACTAGGTTTTAAACCTTATTGGAGTACATGAAATCCATTTCTGAATTCATGACTTCTTGCCATTTCCCGGAGTCTATGCTAATAATAGCCTCCTCGTAGGTCCGAGGATCAATATCCTTAACATCCTCTCTTCTGATATGTCTCACATATCTCTTAGAAGGATGAGATACTCTACCAGACCTATGTAAAGTTGGAACTTATGTGCTAGGTACCTGAATAGACTCTAGTCATGGAATGGTGCTTGAGCTAGGTTATCTAACCTTGCTCAACTCTATCACGTTCCCACTATCTCCACCAAGAATATGTTCCTTCTTAAGGAACACTGCTCTCTTTGCTACAAAGACCTTTTTGTCCTTAGAGTGATAGAAATAATACCCACAAGTTTCCATGGGGTATCCTACAAACTTACACCATTCTATCCTGGATTCCAACTTGTCGGGGTTGTCTCTTGACATGGGCAGTGCACCCTCACATCTTAACAACCTTAAGATCGGGCTTCTTCCCATTCCATATCTTAGATGGAGTAGATACTATTGAATTAGTTAGAATTTTGTTCAGAAGATAAGCTGCGGTCTCTAGGGCATATCCCTAGAATGAGATGGGTAGGTTGACAAAACTTATCATAAAACGCACCATGTCTAACAGTGTGCGATTCCTCCTTTCTGCTATACCATTAAACTACGGTGTATAGGGAGGTGTCCATTGGGATAAAATCCTATGGTCTTTGAGGAACTAAGTGAACTCTGTACTCAAGTACTCACCTCCTCGATCAGATCAAAGGGATTTAATACTCTTTCTAGTCTGGTTCTCCACTTCATTCTTATATTCCTTGAATTTCTCAAAAGCCTCACACTTGTACTTCATCAAGTACACATGTCCATATCTTGAGAAATCATCAATGAAAGTAATGAAGTAGGAGTAACCACCTATGGCATGAGTCGACATGGGACCACATATATCACTATGTATAAGTTCCAGTAACTCAATGGCTCTCTCTCTAGTTCTACTAAATGGAGAGTTTGTCATCTTTTCCCGAAGGTAAGGTTCATAAGTCACATGACTCATAGTCGAATGGATCTAGATATCTATTCTTCAGTAACTTTTGAATTATTCCCTCATGGATGTGACCTAGCCTACAGTGACACAGATATGCATTGTTCATCTCTTTTCATTTCCTCTTTGACTCACTTACACTCATGATGTGTGGAGCTGTATCTAGCATAAATAAACCGTTATGCAATGTTCCTCTCGTGATGATCTCATCATCTAATGCTATTAAACAATCATTGTTCTTAAAAACTAATTCATATCTACTAACTATCAAACATAAAATGAAAATAATATTTTTGATAATAGAAGGAACATAATAGCATGCATCTAATGCAATAATAGCTCCACCAAGTAGATGTAGGGTGACCTTGCCAACAGCCATTACAGTAACCTTTGCTCCATTGCCTATCTTAAGGTCCATCTCGCCTCTCTTCAATCTCCTAGGTCCTGCTAGAACCTGTAATGAATTGTAGATTTGATAAGCACTCTCGGTATCCAATACTCATGTGTTATCATAAGATTTTGACAAATGAAGACTGATCATGAATGTACCTGAAGCTTCTCCAAGCTTCTGTTTCACCCTCTCTACAAGATACTCTTTGTAGTTCCTCTTCTAGTGCCCATCTTTACCATAGTGAAAGCATTGACCTTTGTCCTTTGTTGGATTTTTCCTGGCAACCTTTGCCTTACCCATTTTGCACTTGCCCTTGCCCTTCTTAAGGGACTTCTCAATCTTTTTTTTTTCTTTCTAGTCTCACCAACATAGAGAACTGGCTTCTCATTCTTGATGGTGCTCTCTTATTCTCTCAACATGTTGAGGAGCTCTCGAAGGGTCACCTCAAGATTGTTCATATTAAAATTCAATAAAATTGAGAAAAGAAATCTGATAGGGACTGAAGCACAAGATCCACACATAGGTTATCGTCTAGGACCATTCCTAGATTTGTGAGTTTCTCGATCCACTCAATCATCTTAAGGACATGGTTCCGAACCGGTGTCCCCTCAATCATCCTGGCACGGAAAAGACTCTTTGATATCTCATATCACTGAGTTCTTCTCTATTCCTCAAATAGTTTACAGAGATGCAGGAGTATGGAATTGGCATCCATATTTTCATGTTGTCTCTATAACTCAGTAGTCATAGAAGTCAACATATAGTAAGAGTGGAATAATCTATGTACTTTACATAACGAGTGATCTTATCCTCACTTGCCCCTTCATCAGGCGTAGGGACCACTATATCAAGGACATACGTGATTTTCTCCATCGTGAGAACGATTCTCAGATTGCGAAGCCAATCCGTATAATTTGGACTAGTGAGGTAGTTGGCATCAAATATACCACGTAAAGGATTTGAAAATGATATTTTTATGAAATTAAAGATGTAGCAGAAATAAATAACATGTAGACTTTATAAAAATTAAATAGTTAAGATAAGGACTTTTATCTTAATCAACTCCCACTAATTTTTTGCAAGACACACAACACCCTCTGGTATATGAATCGGAGTCCCTCGGTGGATCTCTAGTGGGGATCGGGATCTAATCGGGGTCTTAACGTAACCTTGAGGGATCGATCAATCACGTTAAGCCTGTAAAAGTAGGCAACTCTTGCCAATCACAACTCATGATTTCAGTCCTGTTCGGCCTCCAAACTACCATGGCCTCGAGGGACTCGACCAATCATTATGTTCAGTTAAGTCATCACCATTGTTATAAGATGAGTCTGATTCGATAATATACTCTCAAGGGACTCGACCAAGCATTCTATGTCCTAAGGTCACCGGTGATATCTCTATGTCGTAGATAAGATAACAAATCGCGATATAGGTGAGTCTCGAGGGACTCGACCAACTTAACCTACATCGAGAATCGATTCCTACTTAAAACAATGGAAGGCCACCTGGGTCAATCTAATTGCCTCACATTTACCGACTTAATATTATTAATAGATAAATTTTTAATTTGGTCTCCGAATATGATATGTCACATACATATATATTTAATATATATCTACATCGCATGTAAATATATATATATATATCTAGTAGGTACATAAACAATCACACATCACATGAGCGATCACACCAGATGATCATGGACCACATCCTAATATGATCAAGCCCGAGCCAGTGGGCCCAATCACTCACATCAAGATCTATGTATGTAGCAACGCATCTCCATGCCTTGTAATTGTTCATCTCGCTTCATCGGTTCCATCAGTATCTCAACACATCTTCATGCGTCGATCATCTGTCTCAACCTCATGGGTCCTGCTATCGCTTCCACGCTCCTGCTGCACCTCCTCGTGTAATTATAACATAATTATAGGCATGTAAGCTCGACAATAAATAAGACAAATGGAGGCTCGCAGGCCCCAATAATAATAATGATCACATCATACACGTACATCACATCACATGGTCCATGATTATCTGTCCACATTATATATCACATGTATATGTTATTATATAGGACTGCTAGATAAATAATAATAGTTAATTAAATATTTTAATTAACTAATATTTTTCTGAAAATAGAGATATACAGGAAATTTTTTGAATTCTGAAGGGTATTTTAGTTATTCGGTCAGAAGGGACAAAATTAGAATGTTTAAAATTTCCATGGGTAAAACTACCTTTTGCCTGAAAACCCTAATCCCTCCCTTTGTTGCACGTTGTGTTGTAACTGCGGTTGCTGCCACCTTATCGGTGGCGGCCATGTGCGTGGGGTGCCGCAGGGGGGCGCCGCCGCTGCATGCGGGCGTAATGCCCGTAGGCACTGCCCCGTGGGCCTCCTCGTGGGCTCCTCTGCGGCGGTGCCCATTGGGCTCCCCGTGGGCAGCCCTGTGGCGCCGTGCCTACGGCGACGGTCGCCCTTGGGGGCGAGGCCGCCATAGCGGGCATGCACCACCATTGCGGGCTCTTCTGCCCGTGGGCCGTCGCAGGCGTCGCCCTTGCAGGGCAGTGCCCGCAAGCGGTGTTGCTTCATCTGGTGCTTCCTGCACCCTGCATACGGTCCCCTTGCTCATAGCCGTCGCCGTTGCCGTTGCAGGTAGCAAGGCTGCAAGCAACCTTGCGGTCGCTATGCGAGAGCAACAAGGGTAGGAACAGTTGCTGCCCTTCCTCACCACTTTTCATAAATAATTTTAATGACAAAAGCTGTTCTAAATCACAATACACATAGTTTAAGATCTGATCTTCACCCGAACAACTTGGCTCTGATACACTGGTGGGAAATCCAAGGAGGTGACATCTCATGCGCAGTGGAATAATAGAAAAAAAATCTCTTGGATTTCCATGAAAGGTTCCATCATCGTACGAAGATCGATGCATCAAAAATAAATCCACAAATTTGAAAACTATATGTGTACAAAAAAAGTACCTAGGGAGATCATATATCCCTGAGTTTCCTGTAGATCTGTGAGGAGGATGAAGGAGATCACACATCCTCCTCTCTAGCGGTATCCATAGGGTAGGGACTACAACGATGCTCCTCTCTTGGGGAGAGGAGAATAGAAGGTGGCTATCAATCGAATCTCAACCTATAGGCCTATGATTCCCTACTATTTATAGAGGTCCCTTGTCAACCCTAATGGATCCAGCCCTACTAGGTATTGGATCTCTATCGAATTACCCAAGCCTCTTGGATTAGTGGGTCTCTACCCAATAATCTCTTATTAGCTCTTATTGGATCTCATTTTAGGGTCCAATAATTCAGGGGCTTAACGGATATCTAATAAGTTAGGGGCTCTGACGGATATCTCATATCCAAACCTTTACTCGTTGTAACACCTACCATATGTATGTGACCCTCTAGGCCTAATATCGAGCTGGCCATGAGTCATACCTGTCAGATCTCCTTCTAACTTAGTGAATTATTATCTCCATAATAATTCACTCGACTTATCGACTACGGATGTACTAGGCCACTATGTCGCAATCCCCAGATGATACAGGGGAATCCAATTCTTTGGACCTATTTGTCCTCAGTTACCATATATCTATAGTCCCTCATTCATCTAATATCCTAGAGATCCTATATCGGGCATGTTACTGTCAGGCCCATACGGTCTCTCCTTGAGTCTCGCTCTAATCAGATTCTCCCGGAGAACTCTTTCTCTCTCAATCTGAATAACCTTGGCCAAGGATTTGTTTGAGCAAGAATACATGGGATATTCCTCTCATGATATCAAAAGCGAATGATCCCCTATTGATACTTAATAGCCCTCGTAAGGTTGGCTACCACTCCCAATAACCGGCTATACTAGATCTGAAACTTTCAAACCTATAAGTCCGATATCAAAGAGTGGAGTACTCATATAGGACATCCTTGGTGTCTCATGTCTAAGGACCAAACACACTACTGGGACTACAGAATCACTGTCTGATGTGAGGTATCAATAACCATCAATCATTCCGTAAGCGGATCAATCAATGAACTCATTCTCTAATGGGCACTTGTACTATTTTCGTAGTGTCTCCACACGAGTAGCTATAAGACCAGCCACCTCCATCATATGGATGGGTATACAACACACAAGCCTATCCGGTTATCTCGATGTCTCTCTCGGGTAACCTATGATTGAGATTATTTAGGATTTATGTTTAAAGGTGAATCAGTCTCATTATCGTGATCTTATCACGATACGATTCCTATTGTACAGATCCAAGAACATCACAATATATGCAACACGCAAGATAAAGTGATAAAATACCAAATAATAATAAGTAAAAGAAAGAGTGCATGTCAAGTCACTGTTAGGATTGTTGAGGCACTAAGAGGGGGGGGGGGGGTTGAATTAGTGCAGCGGATTAAAACTTATAAGTTTGAAATCGATTTTGTAAATAACTAGTTCGTATGGAGATTTCGATTTGATGAAAGATGACTTAGTTGAAGTAGCTTGAGTAAAGGAGATGAAAACCGAATGATTTGCAGCTAAGTAGAGAAATGATTCAAAAATTTAAACACTCACACATTCAAGAACACCACGATGTATAGTAGTTCAGTTAAGTGACCTATATCCACTTCCGAAGCCTTCTCCGATGAGGCTCCCAACTTCCACTAGTAAATCTCGTTGAAGGGGAAGGACCAAATACCCCTCTTACAACCCTTTTACAAGTGGTTCATACTCTTACAGATTTTTCAAAGAGAAAGAGAGAGGTGAACACTAGCTATCAAAAACAAGGCTTTGCTAAGCTTTTGCTCAATTCTAACTCTAAAAATGGTTGCTCTTTCTGTTGAGAAAGGAGGGGTATTTATATACCTAAAGAGGATTCAAATTTGAGCTCCAAATTTAAATTCTTTTTGGGTTTCCTGGTGCTGGCGGTGCCCCCACTTGTCAGTGGTGGTGCTACCGCTTGTTAGTGTCAGACTGATAATGTACTAGGCGGTTCCACCGCCCAAGGCAGCGGTTCCACCGCCCATGCTCTCGGCCTCTGGGCGGTTTCACCGCCTGGTCCATTTAGCAAAGCTTTAGCAAAGCTGAATGGGCCCTATTTTAGGCCCAAATCAGTCCAATAAGAGCCCGATTGGCCCCTACAAGGTTTAAACAGGATTATTTCTTAATTCTTACCCTAATTATATGCTAACTATGAAATTAAAACATAATTCAAAGTGATTTAAACCGACATTCTTCAAGTCTACTTCCGGCAAGCTTTTCGACGAAATTTCGATGGACTTCTATCACTCCTTCGGATTTCTTCCGACGGACTCCCAGATTTTGTGGCGAGCTCAACGAGTCTTTGGCAAGCTTTTGAGCCTTCTCGGTGATCTCCGTGAACCTCAGACGATCTTTCCGGCAAACTTCCGAAACCTTCGATAAGTCCTTGATTCTATCTCGGTTGGTTGCGGCAATACTTCTGACGATCCTTCGGACTTTCGGTGAACTCTTGAACTCCCGGCAAACTTGATCTCAGTAAATCGCTTTATGTTTTCATCCCATCGTAGTTAATCCTGCACACTTATCTCAACAATATGGATTAGAATAAATAATTCACCAATTAACTTCATCATCAAAATCCGAGATTCAACAATCTTCCCTTTTTTGATGATGATAATCAATTGATGATTGAGTTAATCGTAACTCCCCCTATCTATATACCATATCATGAGAAGGTAAAAATATTTGAATTAAATCTTTTGAATTCAAGCCGAAACCGATAAGTTTCATTTATCATCAAGCTTAATAAGCATGAATTTTCATCCATAAATATGAAACTTTGTATTTTTCACAATGTCATGGCATGATATGCATTTTCTAGTTGAATGATAGACATTCATCATTTCGACAAGATAAACTAATCATAAATTGAAATAACACAAGGATCAAATGATATCAATGAAATGCACAAGATCAAGACATGATATCAAATGAAATAATAGCTTATCTCAAGAAAATATACATTTTAAGCATTTGAGATATATTGCAATACATTGCGATGCTTTTAAGCATAGAAATTATTTTTGATTTCAAAGCATGGCAAAAACAATTTGCAATATGAACCATATAAGTTATTGCGATGTAATACGATACATTAAACCATTTTTCATTCTAACATATTGCTACATATAAGTCATTTGTCATCAATTTCATATTTTTCTCTCCCTTTGTCATCAACAAAAAGGAGATGAAGTAGCCACCATAAGATATCATACCACAAAAAAATGAGTAGTCAATTATCAAGCATATGATAAATGAGTTGAACATAATGCATGAATAAATCCAAAAAATGTTTGGATCATTTTTATTCATGTTTATGAGATCCGAAAACATTAGAGTTTCAAAATGGTCATAAAGAATTCATACATGAAAAATTTAAGACTCAATTTTTGATTGAGAATTCAAGCATAGAATTGTGAAAGGATTGATCATTAAAGTCATTCGTCAAAGATTTCATACTTTAAGGTAAACTCCATGAGATGTCAAAATTCATAAGACTTCAACGAATGAAATATATCAATATCAAAAAATTGAAGGAAAAAATTCGACAAGGCATTCTTGTAGTGATTCATGAGGAAGTCATTAAACCTTGAATCATACTGATTAGCACAAGAATAAAAATCAAAAATGAACATTTAAGAACTTAATTTTGCATAATTCATTAATTTATGTATATGTTAAGCTTCATATAAAATGTAAGTCATCAAAAAGCGAAAATATAATATCAATGTGAAACTATCAAACTGAAAATTTAATCATTTCATCAAAAGTCATGACATAACACATCAAATGAAGAGGAGAATCAAAATAGGAAGATCAAAATGGCAAGATGATATTGTAAAGATGTCATTCAAAAATGAAGAGATAATATTAAGATGATACAATCAAAACCGAAGTTGAAAAATTTCGGAAAAGAAACATACAACATCATGTATTAGAACAATTTAGCATGCCTAATTCTCTTCTAATGTAGTCAAATTGTTCTTCATTTAGGGGTTTTGTGAAGATGTACGCTAATTGGTGTTTTGTATCAATAAATTCTAGAATGACATTATTATTATTGACATGATCTCGTATAAAGTGATGTCTAATGTCAATGTACTTAGTTCTAGAGTGTTGAATAGGATTTTTGGTTAGAAAAATAGTACTTGTATTATCACATTTTATGGAAATATTCTTTAAATAAATTTCATAGTCTTCTAACATATTTTTCATCCAAACAACTTGTGCATAATATGCACTTGCAGCTATGTATTCGGCTTCCGCCGTAGATAGTGCAACCAAATTTTGTTTCTTGGAAGTCTAAAAAACAAGTGCATATCCTAAAAATTGACATGTTTCAGATGTGCTCTTTCTATCTATTCTACATCCACCAAAATCCGCATTCGTATAAGCTTTTAAATCAAAGTTATTGGATTTTAGATACCATAATCCTAGATTAGGAGTTCCTTTAAGATATCTAAGGATTCTTTTAATAGCTCTAAGGTGAGATAACTTAGGATTAGCTTAGAATCTTGCACATAAACCTACACTAAACATGATATCTGGTCTAGTTGCAATGAGGTAAAGTAAACTACCTATTATTCCCCTATATGTTTTTTGATCAAAATTTTCTCCACTTTCATCCAAATCTAACTTAGTGGAAGTACTCATGGGAGTGTTTATAGCTTTTGAACCATCCATGTTAAATCGTTTTAACAATTCTAATGTATATTTAGATTGATTAAGAAATATACCATTACTAAGTTGTTTAATTTGTAATCCTAAAAAGAAGGTTAATTCTCCCATTAGACTCATTTCAAATTCATGACTCATACACTTGGCAAATGATTCACATAGTGATTCATCCGAAGAACCAAAAATAATATCGTCAACATAAATTTGAACAATAAGAAAATTATTTTCAAAATGTTTGATAAACAATGTAGTTTCAACCTTGCCTTTAGTAATTATTTAAAATGAGAAAGGAACTAAGCCTTTCATACCAAGCTCTAGGAGCTTATTTTAGTCCATAGAGAGCCTTAGTTAATTTAAATACATGATTAGGAAGAAGAGAATTTTCAAATCTGGGAGGTTGTTCAACATACACTTCTTCGGAAATAATGCCATTTAAGAAAGCACTTTTGGCATCCATTTGAAATAGTTTAAAATCATTACTACTAGCATAGGCAAGGAGTATCCTAATGGCTTCTAATCTTGCCACAGGAGCGAAGGTCTCTTCATAATCGATACCTTCTTCTTGGTTGAAACCTTTGGCCACTAGTCTAGCCTTGTTTCTAACCATGATACTACATTCATCTTACTTATTTCTAAAGACCCATTTAGTACCAATAACTAAATGGTTACTAGGTTTGGGAATAAGTTTCCATACCTCATTCATTTCAAATTGATTCAATTCTTCTTTCATTGCAATAATCCAAGAATTATCTTTCAAGGCATCGTCAATGCACTTAGGTTCAATTTGAGAAAGAAAAGCGGCATGGGTACAAAAATTTTTAAGAGAAGAACGAGTTTGAACCCCTTTCGATGTGTCTCTTATAATTAACTCCTTGGGATGGGCATCTACATACTTCCATTCCTTAGGTAAGAAAATTTGGGAAGAAGATGCATCCAAGTTGCTATTTTGAGGAGAGGGTTCATTTAAATTCAAACCATCAAAATCAAAATCATCATCAAAGTCTTTTTTCTTAAATTCAGAAATTTCATTAAAAACTACATGAATAAACTCTTCTACAACTAACGTTCTTTTGTTAAAAACATGAAATGCTTTAAAAACGGGAGAGTAGCCAAGAAAGATGCCTTCATCAGATTTAGCATCGAATTTTCCTAAAGCATCCTTTTCATTTAAAATAAAGCATTTGCAATCAAAAACTTTAAAGTAAGAAATATTAGGTCTTTTGTTATTCCATAATTCATAAGAAGTCTTGGATAGAGATGGTCTTACTAGAACCTTATTCATGATATAGCAAGCCGTATTAATGGCTTCGGCCCAAAAGTATTTGGGTAAACTATGTTCATTTAATATGGTTCTTACCATTTTTTATAAATTTTTATTTATTTTTTCCACTACTCCATTTTGTTGAGGATTCCTTAGAGTAGAGAAGTTTTGGTTATATCCATTTGTTTCACAAAATTTTTGGAAGTTATGGTTTTGGAATTCACCACTGTGATTACTCTAAATTGATAAAATAATGAAACCTTTTTCGTTTTGAGTAAGTTTACAAAATTTAGAAAAATATTTGAAACAATCACTTTTGTGAGCCAAGAAATAGGTCCAAGTGTATCTACTATAGTCATCCATAATTACGAAGGCATATTTGCTATCTCCTAGGCTTGTTATATCAATTGGTCCAAGTAAGTCCAAATGGATTAATTGCAATGGTCTAGTGGTGCTAATTTGATTTTTTGGTTTGAAACTAGTTTTTATTTGTTTTCCTAGTTGACACACATCACACACTTTGTCCTTGACAAACTTCATATTGGGAATCCCTTGTACTAACTCTCTAGATAAAATCTTAGATATTAGTTTCATGCTTGCATGGCCTAATCTCCTATGCCAAAGCCAAGCATCATCATTCAAAATCGAAAACACATTTCATTACTTAGTTCATCAATATTAATGGTGTAGACATTATTTTGTATTAAAGCAATCATGGATATATTATTGTTTGGTTTTTCAATAATGCAAATATTAGATTCAAATCTAATAACATAACTTTTATCGCATAATTGGCTAATGCTTAAAAGATTATGCTTTATAGTCCATCAACTAGCAACATATCATCAATTAAAAAACTTGATTTGTTACCTATGGTTCCCTAGCCAATGATTTTACCCTTGTTGTTATCTTCGAAGGTGATATACCCTTCTTCTTTGCTAGTGAGCATAGAGAAATGAGATGGATCTCCGGTCATGTGTCTTGAGCATCCACTATCAAGATACCATCTCTTGCTCCTAGCTTATGATGGTGAATGATTCTACAAAAGAGGATGATTTTTAGGTACCCATTTGATTTTGGGTTCCTCAAATATTGATCTACTAACTTTGTCATTTAGCATTGAATTATTTATGGTTCCTTTAGGAACCCATATCAATTTATGTGAACTAATTTTCTTAAATGGACATTTGTAAATAACATGTTCGGTTTTATAATAAAAATTACATTTTAAATGAGGTGATACATGTAATGTGGGTCCTTTAATGAAGGTGGTAGGATTTCGGTGAGATCCACTCACTAATCTAAGTCCACTTCTATTTTTGACGTGACCCTTGTTTGCAAGGATCATGTCCAAGCCCTTGCTACCGACCATAAACTTGTTTAGGATCTCTTTAAGTATCAAGTTCTTATTTTTGATTATTTCTAAGTGTTCACACTTAGAGCATGGGGGTAAAGAAGGAGTTTGGAGACTATCGAGCTTATTTTGTAATAAAGCATGCTCTTTCTTTAATAAATTGAATTTCTTACTAGTAGTTCCACATTCATCAAATAATTTATGAAAAGCGATAGAAAGTTCATCGAAAGATAAATCTTCGTTGAATAACTCACTAACCTCTTCTCCTAAGGCCATTATCGCGAAGTTGGCCTCCTCTTTGTTGCTTGCTTCTTCTTCCTCGGAGTCACTTGAATCATCCCATTGAGCCTTCAATGCTTTCTTCTTCTTTGGTTTCTTTTTCTTAGCTTGGGGGCATTCATTTTTGAAGTGCCCCGACTTCTTGCACTTGTAGCAAATGACTTGGTCCTTTTTATGTTCAAGTTTGTTTTTAGTGTCATTTTTAAATTTGTTCTTTCTTATAAATTTTTTAAAATTTTGAGTTAAAAGTACAATGTCATTGTCACTGTCCTCATCACTTGATGTTCCTTTCAAGTGGTCTTCTTGTGTTCTTAGTGCCATATCCTTCCTGTTCTTTGGAAGGGGGTTCTCGAGCTCTTCATTAGCATGACACGTCATTTCGTAGGTCATCAGAGACCCAATAAGTTCTTCGAGAGGAAAAGTTTTAAGATCTTTAGTCTCTTGAATGGTCGTAACTTTTGGATCCCAACTCTTTGGAAGGGATCTTAAAATTTTAGTTACAAGTTCAAAATTAGAAAAACCTTTATCAAGTGCTTTGAGTCCATTGATGACATCCGTGAAGCGGGTGTACATATCTCCGATGGACTCACTTGGCTTCATTCGGAAAAGTTTGTAGGAATGCATAAGAAAGTTGATTTTGGACTCTTTCACTCGGCTAGTGCCTTCATGAGTGATCTCAAGAGTACACCAAATATTAAAAGTCGATTCACAAATCGAAACATGATTAAATTTAATTTTGTCGAGAGTTCAAAACAAAGCATTCATAGCCTTCACGTTTAAAGCAAAAGTCTTCTTCTCCGATTCATTTCATTCGCTCGTCGGAAGAGAAGATTTTTTAAAACCATTTTCGATGATGCTCCAAAGCTCAAAATCCATGGAAATAAGAAAGATCCTCATACGAGTCTTCCAATATGTGTAATCTGACCCATTAAACATAGGCGGACGTGTAATGGAGTGACCCTTTTGTATGCTGGAATAGGCCATCTCTCTTGGGTTTTAAACCAAATATAAGAGTGAACCTTGCTCTGATACCAATTGTTAGGATCGGAGAGGCACTAAGAGGGGGGGAGGTGGGTGAATTAGTGCAACGGATTAAAACTCGTAAGTTTGAAACTGATTTTATAAATAGCTAGGTCATATAGAGATTTTGATTCGATGAAAGATGACTTAGTTGAAGTAGCTTGAGTAAAGGAGATGAAAACCGAATGATTTTCAACTAAGTAGAGAAATGATTCAGAAATTTAAACACTCACACATTCAAGAACACCATAATGTATAGTGGTTTGATCAAGTGACCTACATCCACTTTCGAAGACTTCTCCGATAAGGCTTCCAACTTCCACTAGCAAATCTTGTTGAAGGGGAAGGACCAAATACCCCTCTTATAACCCTTTTACAAGTGGTTCATACTCTTATAGATTTTTCAAAGAGAAAGAGGGAGGTGAATACTAGCTATCGAAAACAAGGCTTTGCCAAAGCTTTTGCTCAATTCTAACTCTAAAAAAGGTTGCTTTTTCTATTGAGAAAGGATGGGTATTTATAGACCCAAAGAGGATTCAAATTTGAGCTCCAAATTTGAATTCTTTTTGGGTTTCCTGGTGTTGGCGGTGCCACTACCTGTCAATGGCTATGCCACCGCTTGTTAGTGTCAGACTGATAATATACTGGGCGGTTCCACCGCCTAGTCTCTCGGGTGCGGGGTGGTGCCACTACCCAGGCTCTTGGCCTCTAGGCGGTTCCACCGCCTGGTCCATTCAGTGAAGTTGAATGGGCCCTATTTTAGGCCCAAATCAGCCCAATAAGAGCTCGGTTGGCCCCTCTAGGTTTAAACAGGATTATTTCTTAATCCTTATCCTAATTACATGCTAAATATGAAATTAAAATATAATTCAAAGTGATTTAAACTGACATTCTTTAAGTCTACTTCCGACGAGCTTTCCGCCGAAATTCCGTTGGACTTCTGTCACTCCTTCGGATTTCTTTCGTCAGACTCCCAGCAGGCTCCCGGATTTTGTGGCGAGCTCAATGAGTCTTTGGCATGCTTCTGAACCTTCTTGGTGATCTCCGCGAACCTCCGACGATCTTTCTGGTGAACTTTCAAAACCTTCGGCAAGTCCCTGATTCTATCTCGGTTCTGGTAACACTTCCGACGATCCTTCTGACTTCCGATGAACTCTCGAACTCCTGACGAACTTGACCTCGATAAATCGCTTTATGTTTTGATCCCATCGTAGTTAATCCTGCACACTTATCTCGATAATATGGATTAGAACAAATAATTCATCAATTGACTTCATCATCAAAATCTGAGATTCAACAGTCACAAGTGCCATTACTCATATGATTGGCTTGCAGGGCACATATGACTAGTAGTTCGGATATGATATATTTACCGGAGCTCCTATCTTATTGGATATCTAATAAGCTCCTGTATTATTAGATCTGATGTATGAGATTCAATAAGAGCCAGATTATTGGGTAGAGACCCATTGATTTAAGAGGCTTGGGTAATTGAATAGAGATCTAATACCTTATAGGGCTGGATCCATTAGGGTTGACAGGGGTTCTCTATAAATAGGAGGGAATCAAAGGCACATAGGCTGGGGTTTTTTTTGGTAACCACCTTCTATTCTTCTCTCCCCAAGAGAGGAGCATCGTTGTAGTCTCTACCATATGGATACCGCTAGAGAGGAGGACGCTTGACTTCCTTCATCCTTCCCCATGGATTTATAGGAATCTCAAAGATATCCGATCTCCCTAGGTACTATCGTTTATTTTACACACATAGTTTTCAGATTCACATATTTGTTTTTGTTGCACTGATTTTCGCATGATGACGAAACCTTTCATGGAAATCTAGGATTTTATTTTCTATTCTTCTGCTGCGCATATGATGTCGCCCCTAGATTTCCCAATAGGTACCATCGCTTAGACTACCTAGGAACCTATTCCTAGGGCAGTGCCACCGCCCCAGTTTGGTGGTGCCACCGCTAGACATGGTCCAGCACTACTGAATGAGCCTTGAATCTGACCCAATTTAGTCCAATTAAGGCCCAATTGGCCCCTACATAGGTTAATTAGGATTATCACCTAATCTTAACCCTAATTATGTGCTAACTATGAAATTGAAATATATTTCTAAGCAAATTATAATCTGGTGATGTCGAGTCTTTTTCCGATGAGTTTCCGACGAACTTCCAACGGACTTCCAACACACCATCGGATATCTTCCGGTGGACTCCAAATAGGCTCCCGGACTTAATGGCGAGTTTCGATGAATCTTTTGGCAAACTACTAAATCTTTTAGAAAACTTTTGACGAACCTTCTGGCGAACTTTTGAAACCTTTGGCAAGTCCCCGATTCATTCTTGGCTAGTTCCGGTAGCACTTCCGACGACCCTTCGGACTTTCAGTAGACTCTCAAACTCTCAACGTACTTGACTTTAGTAATTTACTTTATGTCTTCATAGTTAATCTTGCACACTTATCTCAATAATATAGATTAGATCAAATAACCTATCAATTGACTTCATCATCAAAATTCAAGATTCAACAGTTTAGTCGTCGTGACCTACATCCACTCCCGATTCCTCTTCCGTCGATGCCACCGGCTTCTACTAACTGATCTTCTTTCAATGGACGAAAATCAACTACCCTTTACTGCCCTTTCTCTTTTTTATAAGTTTAGGAACAACCTTTACAACCCCACTCACCCCTCTCTTAGACTTAACCAAAACTTAAAGCTTGAGCAGAGGAATTTTCACACAATTACAATAGCATTTTGCCTCCTTTTGTTCTTAGTTGGTGTGTGTTCTAAGCAAGGATGAGAAGAATATTTATGGGCCCCAAATGTAGTCAAACTTGGAGCTAAAACTAGTCTCATTCGGGTCTTTCAAGTACCGGTAGTGTTGGGCGGTACCACGACCCAATCTGTCTGACACTGAGTGGTACCCACCACTTGACACAATCTTGAAGACTATATCTCAAAGACTGAGCTACCAATGATTCCACCACCTATTTAGGTAGTGCTACTACTTGACTTACCTTTTGGATCACTATTTGGGCCTTTCTTTTAGCCCAACATAGCCCTAACTTGGGTCCATTAGGCCTCTAATTGAGTTGGCCTAATTTTAACCTAATTATAATTTAACACTATTGCTAGTCATATGTGCCCTGCAAGTCAATCACATGAGTAATGACACTTGTGACTTTACATGTACTATTTCTTTTGCTTATTATTATTTGGTATTTTATCACTTTATCTTACATGTTGCATATATTGTGATGTCCTTGGATTTATGCAATGGGAATCGAATCATGATGAGATCACGATAATGAGACCGATTCACCTTTAAAAACAGACCCTAAATAATCCCGGTCATAGGTTACTCGAGAGGGACATCGAGATAACCGGATAGATTGATGTGCTGTATACTCGTCCATATGATGGAGGTGGCTGGTCTCATAGCTACTCATATGGAGATACTAAGGATACAGTACAGGTGCTCATTGAAGAATGAGTTCACTGATTGATTCGCTTTCGAAATGTTGGATGGTTATTGATACCTCAAGTCTAACAGCGATTCCGTGGTCCTAGTATTGTGTCTGGTCCTTAGACTTGAGACACCAAGGATGTCCTATATGAGTACTCCACTCTTTGATACCGGACTTGTAGGTTTGGGAGTTTCAAATCTAGTATAGCCAGTTATTGGGAGTGGTAGCCAACCTTATGAGGGCTATTGAGTGTCAATAGAGGATTATCCGCTCTCGGTATCATGAGAGGGATATCCCATGTATTCTTGCTTAAACAATCCTTGACTAAGGTTATTTGGATTTAGAGAGAGAGTTCTCCGGGAGAATCCGATTAGAGCGAGACTCAAGGAGAGACCGTATGGGCCTGATAGTACCATGCCCGGTATAGGGTCTCTGAGATATTAGATGGATGAGGGACTATAGATACATGGTAACTGAGAACAAATAGGTCCAAAGGATTGGATTATCCTATATCGTCTAGGAACTATGGCATAGTGGCCTAGTACGCCGTAGTCGATGAGTCGAGTGAATTATTATGGAGATAATAATTCACTGAGTCAGAAGGAGTTCTTACAGGTATGACTCATGGCCAGCTCGATATTGGGCCTAGAGGATCATATACATATGGTAGGTGTTGCGACGAGTAGAGGTTCAGATATGAGATATCCGTCGGAGCTCCTAACTTATTGGATATCCGTTAAGCCCCTGAATTATTGGATCCTAAGATGAGATCTAATAAAAGCTAATAAGAGATTATTGGATAGAGACCCACTAATCCAAGAGGCTTGGATAATTGGATAGAGATCCAATACCCAATAGGGTTGGATCCATTAGGGTTGACAAGGGGCCTCTATAAATAGGAGGGAATCATAGGCCCATAGGCTGGGGTTGATTGATAGCTACCTTCTATTCTCCTCTTCCCAAGAGAGGAGCATCGTTGTAGTCCCTACCATGTGGATTATCGCTAGAGAGGAGGATATTTAAACTCCTTCATCTAGCCCTACAGATCTGCAAGGATTTAGGGTTATACGATCTCCCTAGGTACTTTCTTTTTGCACATGCAGTTTTTGGATTCACGGATTTGTTTTTGACGCACCGATCTTCGCATGACGATGAAACCTTTCATGGAAATCCAGGAGTTTTTATTTTCTATTCTTCCGCTGCACATGAGATATCGCTCCCTTGGATTTCCCAACAACTACTTCGATCTAGACAATTATTATACAGCTTGAATCATTTATTGTCCGACATGTCATTGGTTCATCGACGGTTTGTCTGATCCTTCAACGCATCATCCTCTCTTGTAGCTTATTGCCCAGTTGGTCAATTAACCTTTGTAACTCCGATCTCCTTAGCACAATACCTGCTCTTCTTGACCCAATGCTTGAACTTATGACATGAAGCCTTCTGTCGATACGTTGATCGATCCTCCAGCTCGATGTCCAATCTTTTGACATGTTTCACTCTGGTCCAATTTTCGTTTCCTCCTGCTTTAATTATCTCTCCATGATCGAAGCTAGTCCTGCATTATTTAAAACATAGATTAGATCATAAACCCTATTAATTAGTTTTATCATCAAAATCTAAGATTCAACAAATGACAAGGGAAAATTGGGTAAATCAAAGGTTGCTAAGAAAGACCTAGCAAATGACAAAGGCCAGTGCTTCCACTATGATAAAGATGGGCATTGGAAGAGGAACTACAAAGAGTATCTTGTAGAGAAAGTGAAACAAAAGCATGAAGAAGCTTTAGGTACATTCATAATCAGTCTCCATTTATCAAACTCTTATGATAACATATGGGTATTGGATACCGATAGTGCTTATCATATCTGCAATTCATTATACATTCTGGCAAAACCTAGGAGATTGGTGAGAGGTGAAATGAATCTCAAGATGGGCAATGGAGTAAAAGTTGCTATAGTGGATTTTGGCGAGGTCACCCTACGTCTACGTAGTGGAGCTACTATTGCATTGGATGCATGTTACTTTGTTCCTTCTATTATTAAAAATATTATTTCTATTTCATGTTTGATAGCTAGTTGATATAAATTTATTTTTGAGATCAATGGTTAGTTAACAATATTGGATGATAAGATCATCACTAAAGGAATGTTGCATAATTATTTATCTTTGCTAGATATTACTTCATGTATCATGAATGTAAGTGAGTCCAAGAGGAAATGAGATAGATGAATAATTCATACTTGTAGCGTATAGGCTAGGTCATATCCATGAGGGAAGGATTCAAAAGTTGTTAAAGGATGGATGCCTAGATCCATTTGACTATAAGTCATATGCATCTTATGGGCTTTACCTTTATGGAAAGTTGATCAACTCTCCATTTAATAGAACTAGAGAGAGAGCCACTGAGTTGTTAGAACTCATACATAGCAATATATGTGGTCCCATATCTACTCAGGCCATAGGAGATTATTCTTACTTCATTATATTCACTAATGACTTCTCTAAGTATGGATATGTGTACTTGATGAAGTATAAGTCTGATGCCTTCAAGAAATTCAGAAAATATAAGAATAAGGTAGAGAACCAAACTAGAAAGAGTATCAAGACTCTTCAATCAAATCGAGGAGGTAAGTACTTGAGTATAGAGTTCACCTAGTTCCTCAAGAATCATGAGATTCTATCCTAATGGACACCTCCTTATACACCTTAGCTCAATGGTATATCAAAGAAAGAATCGCATAATGATACACATGGTACACTCCATGATGAGTTTTGCCGACCTACCCATCTCATTTTAGGGATATGTCCTAGAGTCCGTGCTTATCTTCTAAACAGATTTTCAACTTAGTTGGTAGTGTCTACATTATTGAATCTCAGATTTTGATGATGAAGTCAATTAATAGATTATTTGATTTAATCCATATTATTAAGATAAGTATGCAATATTGACTATGATAGAAATGAAGACATAAAGCAAATTACTAAAGTCAAGTATATTGGGAGTTCGAGAGACCACCAAAAGTCCGAAGGATCATCAGAAGTGCTATCGGAACTGGCTGAGAATGAATCGGGGACTTACCGAAGGTTTTGGAAGTTCATCGGAAGGTTCGTGGAGTTTACCGAGAAAGTTCGGAAGGTGGCCAAAAGATTCATCAAACTCACCATAAGGTCCAGGAGGCTGCTGGAAGTCCACCAGAAGATATCTGAGGGTGTGTTGGACGTTCATCGGAAGTTCGCCGGAAAGGTCGTTAGAAGAAGACTCAACATTATCGGTTTTTAATTTGCTTAGAATATGTGTTCAATTTCATTGTTAGCATGTAATTAGGGTTAGAATTAGGTGATAATCCTACTTAACCCTAGTAGGGGCCAACTAGGCCTAAATTGAACTGAATTGGGCTAGATTTAGGGCCCATTCACCAGTGCTGACCATGTCTGGCGGTGGCATCATCTCGGGAACAGGTTTCCAGGTGGTCTGGGCAGTGGTACTGCCCTAGGTCAATGGTGGTACCATTGATAGTTATTACCTATCAGTGGTGGTACCGCCTAATAAGCAGTGCTACCACCCTTCCACAAAGTCCGAGGACCTTGTTAGGTAGTAGTACCGCCAGATTGAGTGGTGGTACCACCTAGTACACTGATAGAGCAGGGTCAACTGATGGTGGTACCATTAGTACTTGAAAATCCAAGATGTGACTCTTTTTTGCTCTAAACCTGAAGCCAATAGAGTCTATAAATATCCCTTACTTCTCAACTGGCTAAGCACATTGAGAAGTGATAAAAAATTGAGTCAAAACTATAGAAAAATTACATTCGATAAGCTTGAGTGTTCACCTCCCAAGTTTTACTTTGTCAAATTCTGTAAGAGTGTGAACCATTTGTAAAAGTTTGTAAGAGGGGTGCTTGGTCCTTCCCCTTGAAGAAGAGTTGATAGTGGAAATTAGGAACCTCATCAGAGGAGTTTTCGGAAGTGGACGTAGGTCATTTGACCGAACCAATATACATTGTTGTGTACTTCTATTGATATGTGAGTTTTTAACTTACTGCATTTCAATTTTTACTTAGCTGCGATCTCTCAATCTCCTCCTCTCTACTTTCTATAGCATACACTTGAATCACCTTACTGAAATCATTTTCGTCAGACCAAAATTTCTCAATGAACAACTTTTTCCGAAGTTGATATTAAAATTATGGTTTTTATTTGTTGCACTAATTCCCCCCTCCTCCCCTACCCGTCCCCCCCCCCTCTTAGTGCCGCTCAGATCCTAACAATTAGAATCAGAACTAGGTCACTCTCATTTAGTTTAAAACCTAAGAGAGATGACGTATTTCAACATGCAAGAGGGTTATTCAATTACATGTCCACCTATATTTAATAGGTTAGATTACACCTATTAGAAGACTCGTATGAAGATTTTTCTTATTTCCATGAATTTTGAACTTTGGAATATTATTGAAAATGGATTTCAAAGATCTTCTCTTCCGATGAATGAATGGAATGAATCGAAGAAGAAGATTTTTGCTCTTATTGCAAAGGCTATGAATGTCTTATTTTGTGCACTTGATAAAAATGAGTTTAATCATGTTTTGATTTATGAATTGGCTTTTGATATTTAGCACACGCTTGAAATCACTCATGAAGGCACTAGCTGAGTGAAAGAGTCCAAAATCAACCTTTTGGTCCATTCTTATGAATTATTTCGAATGAAACCAAGTGATTCCATCGGAGACATATACACCTGTTTCACGGATATCGTCAATGGACTCAAAGCACTTGGTAAAGGTTTTTCTAATTTCAAACTTATAACTAAAATTTTTAGATCCCTTCCAAAGAGTTAGGATCCAAAAGTTACGGTTATTCAAGAGGCCAATGACCTAAAAAATTTTTCGCTCGAAGAACTCATTGGGTCATTGATGACCTATGAAATGATATGCCACAATTATGATGAGCTCGAGAACCCGCTTCCAAAAAATAGGAAAGATATGACATTGAGAACACAAGAAGATCACTTAAAAGAATCTTTAAGTGATAAGGACCTTGATGATAAACTTGTACTCTTGACTCAAAAATTCAAAAAATTTATAAGAAGGAATAAATTTAAAAATGACACTAAAAATAAACTTGAATAAAAAAAGGAACAAGTGATATGTTACGAATGCAAGAAGCTGGGGCACTTCAAAAGTGAATGCCCGCAAGCCAAGAAGAAGCAACCAAAGAGGAAGAAGGCTCTAAAGGCAATATGGGATGATTTAAGTAGCTCCGAAGATGAAGAAGCAAGCAACAAGGAGATGGCAAACTTCACATTGATAGCTTCGGGAGAAGAGGTATTTGAGTTATTTAATGAAGATTTAACTTTCGATGAACTTTCAATTGCTTTTCATGAATTATTTGATGAGTGTAGAGCTATTAGTAAAAAGTTTAATTTATTAAAAAAGGAGCATGCTATCTTACTCGATAAACTTGAAAGTCTTAAACTTGATACTCTCTCTTTACCTCCATGCTCTAAGTGTGAACACTTAGAGGTAATAAAAAAGGAGAACTTGTAACTTAAAGAGACCCTAAATTAGTTTAAAGTTAGTAGCAAGGGCTTGGACTTGATCCTTACAAACAAGGGTCACGTCAAAAAAAGAAGTGGAATTGAATTTGTGAGTGGATCTCACCATACTCCAACCACCTTCATTAAAGGACCTATACAACATTTATCATCTCATTTGAAATGCAACTTTTGTTGCAAGCTTGGACATGTTATTTATAAATGTTCATATAAGAAACTTAACCCACATAAGTTGATATGGGTTCCTAAATGAACTATAAGGAACTCAATGAACAATGACAATTTTAGTAGATCAATATTTGAGGCACCCAAGTTTAAATGGGTACCTAAAAATCATCCTCTTTTGTAGACATATTCATCCACACAAGCTAGGAGCAAGAGATGGTACCTTGATAGTGGATGCTCAAGGCATATGATCGGAGATCCATCTCAATTCTCTAAACTCACTAGCCAAGACGAAGGGTATGTCACCTTTAGAGACAGCAACAAGGGTAAAATCATTGGCAAGGGAACTATAGGTAACAAATCAAGCTTTTTAATTGATAGTATGTTGTTGGTAGATGGTTTAAAGCATAATCTTTTGAGCATTAGTCAATTATGTTATAAAGGATACACTATAAAATTTGAATCTAATGCTTGCATTATTGAAAAACCACACAACAACACATTTATGATTGCACTAAAACAAAATAATGTCTATACCATCAAAATTGATTATCTTAGCAATAAAATGTGTTTTTTGATTTTGAATGATAATAGTTGGCTTTGGTATAAGAGATTAGGTCATGCTAGCATAAAACTAATTTCTCAAATCACATCTAAAGAACTTGTAAGAAGCATTCCTAATATTAAGTTCATTAAAGATAAAGTGTGTGATGCTTGTCAACTAGGAAAATAAATAAAAAGTAGCTTCAAACCAAAGAATTAAATAAGCACCTCTAAACCATTGTAATTGATCCATATAGATTTATTTGGACCAATTGACACAACGAGCCTAGGAGGTAGCAAATATGCGTTTGTAATTGTAGATGACTATAGTAGATACACTTGGACCTATTTCTTGGCTCACAAAAATGAATGCTTTAAATGTTTCTCTAAATTTTGTAAACTTACTCAAAACAAAAGGGGTTTATGATTTCATTAATTCGGAGTGACCACGGTGGTGAATTTCAAAACCATGACTTCCAAAATTTTTAAGAATCTAATGGATATAACCATAATTTCTCTACTCCAAGGAATCCTCAACAAAATGGAGTAGTAGAAAGAAAAAATAGAAATTTACAAGAAATGACAAGAACCATGTTAAATGAACATAGTTAACCTAAATACTTTTTGGTCGAAGCCATTAATTAATACGGCTTGTTATTTCATGAATAGGGTTCTAATAAGACCATCTCTATCCAAAACTCCTTATGAATTGTGGAATAACAAAAAACCAAATATTTCTTACTTCAAAGTTTTTGGTTGCAAATGCTTTATCTTGAATGAAAAGGATGCCTTAGGAAAGTTCAATGCAAAATCTGATGAAGGCATCTTTCTTGGTTACTCTTCCATTTCTAAAGCTTTTCATGTTTTTAACAAAAGAACCTTAGTTGTAGAAGAGCCTATTTATATTATTTTTAATGAAGTTTCTGAATTTAAAAAAAATAATTTTGATGATGATCTTGATTTTGATGGTTTAAATTTGAATGAAGCCTCTCCTCAAAATAGCAACTTGGATGCATCTTCTTCCCAAATTTCCTTACCTAAAGAATGGAAGTATGTAGATGCCCATCCAAAGGAGCTAATTATAGGAGACGCATCAAAAGGAGTTCAAACTCATTCTTCTTTTAAGAATTTTTATGCCAACGTCATTTTTCTTTATCAAATTGAACCTAAGTGTATTTACGAAGCCTTGAAAGATGATTATTGGGTTATCACAATGCAAGAGGAATTGAACTAATTTGAGAGGAATGAGTTATGGAAGCTTGTTCCTAGACCTAGTGATCATTTAGTTATAGGTAATAAATGGGTTTTTAGAAAAAAAACAAGATGAATTTAGTATCGTGGTTAGAAACAAGGCTAAATTAGTAGCCAAGGGTTTCAACTAAGAAGAAGATATCGATTACAAAGAGTCCTTCACTCCTATGGCAAGATTAGAAGCCATTAGGATGCTCCTTGCCTATGCTAGTAGTAATAATTTTAAGTTATTTCAAATGAACGCTAAAATTACTTTCTTAAATGGTTTTATTTTCGAAGAAGTGTTTGTTAAACAACCACCCGGTTTTGAAAATTCTCTTTTTCCTAATCATGTGTTTAAATTGACTAAGGCACTCTATGGGTTAAAACAAGCCCCAAGGGCTTGGTATGAGAGACTTAGCTCATTTCTAATTTCAAATAATTTTACTAAAGGGAAGGTTGATACTACATTATTTGTCAAATATTTTAAAAATAATTTTCTTATTGTTCAAATTTATATTGATGACATTATCTTTGGTTCTACTAACGAATCACTTTGTGAATCATTGGCAAGTGTACGAGTAATGAATTTGAAATGAGTCTAATTGGTGAACTAACCTTCTTTTTAGGATTGCAAATTAAACAACTTAGTGATGACATATTCCTTATTCAATCTAAAATATACATTAGAATTGTTAAAATGATTTAACATGGATGATTCAAAAGTCATAAACACTCCTATGAGTACTTCAACTAAGTTAGACATGGATGAAAGTGGAGAAAATTTTGATCAAAGAACATATAGGGGAATGATAGGTAGTTTATAATTACCTCACTGCAACTAGACTGGATATCATGTTTAGTGTAGGATTTTGTGGAAGATTTCAAGCTAATCCTAAGCTATCTCACCTTAAAGCCCTAAAAGAATCCTTAGATATCTTATAGGAACTCCTAATCTAGGATTATGGTATCCAAAATCTGATGACTTTGATTTAAAAGCCTATGCGGATGTGGATTTCAGCAGATGTAGAATAGATAGAAAAAGCACATCCAGAACATACCAATTTTTAGGACATGTACTTGTTTCTTAGACTTCCAAGAAACAAAACTCGATTGCACTATCTACGATCGAAGCTAAGTACATAGCCGCAAGTGCATGTTATGCACAAGTTGTTTGGATGAAAAATATTTTAGAAGACTAGAATTCAATTAAAGAATATTTTCATAAAATGTGATAACATAAGTGCTATTTGTTTAACCAAAAATCTCATTCAACACCATAGAACTAAGCATATTGACATTAGGCATCACTTTATACGATATCATGTCAATAATAATGATGTTATTCTAGAATTTATTAATACAAAACACCAATTAGCAGACATCTTCATAAAACTTTTAAATGAAGAATAATTTGACTTCATTAGATGAGAATTAGGCATGCTAAATGATCCTAACACATGAGGTTGTTGTATGTTTCTTTTCTAAAGTTTTTCAACTTCCGTTTTCATGAACTCATCTTGATATTATCTTTTCAGATTTCGGATGACATCTTTACAATATCATATTTTGAATGGAGCTCTCGTATTTATCCTCCTTCGATCATGCAATTGATACATCTCTTTCTTCGATTGCATGATTTTTTGATTGATGAGTTTTAAGTAATATCATGCCTTTTTAATGACTTGGTAAAATTGATTCGATCGATTTTATACTCCTTCTACCTCTATTGACATGAATAAATGGGTTTCTTGATTTATTTTGTCCCCACCTTCGTATCATTTGAAGTTTTATAATCTCTTCTTCATGACACATGCAACAATGGTCTTCATATCACATGCAATAATACATATATCAATATCATGATCTTTGCATAAAGAAAAAGCTCTCAAGTTTTTATACTCTCTTCGGACTTCATTCATGCAAATTTGATAAACTTTTAACTCTTGTGCTAATTTCTACATCTTGAGCCTTTATGACTTGATTGTTTATTTTCCATCTTATGAGTTCTAATGAGAATGCCAAGTTGAATCTTTTATGAAATTTTTACGATAATGTGCTCCACCTCATAAATTTGTAATGGAACCTTTAAAGTATGAAAACTTCGTCATGACTCTTTCATGAATTTTGAGCTTAAATAATCTCTCTTCTTTATGAATTTTTTAAATAAACTTCATGAGCTCTTGATGAAATATTTGATTAATATCTTGGCTTCAATAATGTATCTTTTTCATTTTACGATTTTTTGAATTAAAATTTTAAATTGGCTCTTGAACTGTTCATTTCAATCCTTCTTGAATGAACTCTTATAGTTCTTATTATGAGTTTTATCGATTTCATCTATTTTCTAGTTTCATTTGTAGAAACAATTCTTGAATAAATTTTTATTGACTTGAATGATTCAATTCAAGAATTATTATGCAAAATTAACTCTTCATGAGATCATAGAAAATTTTATGAAATTTGGCTTTAATGATCTATCTTATGATTTCATTGGCACCAATTTTTAAAAATAATAATAATAATAATGATCAAATTGCTCTTTGGTATTCTTTTTGTTTTGCCATTTTTATCAAGGCCTATTCCCTTTTTGTTGATGACAAAGGGGGAGATAAATATGACAAGATGAATTGATGACTTGATTGATGGAATAATAAATGCCTTGTATGTATCATATTGAATGATGTATCACAATGTATCGCAATTGCTTTGTATTAAAAATTGATTGCTATCCTTAAAAGCATCGTAATATATCGTAATATGAAGCATATCGCAATTGGAATGTATCACATGCATCGCAAATGATTCATATATGCTTTACATGTTAATTTTGTAAAATCGTTAACATATCATATTTAAATTTGGTATATTTCATTGATATGATAAGTTTGTTAGAATCGAAAGGGCACTAAGAGGGGGGGTGAATTAGTGCAGCGGATTAAAATCGTAATTTTGAAACCGATTTTACAAAAAAAGATAAGTTCGTAGGAAGATTTCGATTCGACAAAAGAGTACTTAAAAGAAATTGCTTGAGTAAAGGAAATAGCAAGGACCTAAGCAATTTGCAGTTGAGTAATGAAATGATTCAAAAATATAAACACTCACACATTCATGAACATAATGATGTATAATGGTTCGGTCAAATGACCTACATCCACTCTTGAAGCCTTCACGATGAGGCTCCACACTTCCACTAGCAAATCCTTTGAAGGGGAAGGACCAAATACCCATTTTACAACCCTTTACAAGAGGTTCACACTCTTACAAGATTTCTCATGAAGAAGAAGGAGGTGAATACTTAGCAAGAGACAAGGCTTTTCAAGATTATTCAAAGACTTAAACTCAAGATTCTAACTCTCAAAAGGGTGCCATTTCAGTTGAGAAAAGGGGGGGTATTTAAAGGCTCAAAATAAATTCAAATTTGGACACCAAATTTGAATTTTATTGAGTTTTCTAGTGTCGACCCGATCGAGGCGGTGCCATCACTGTGTCGATCTGCCAGATCCCGACACAACAGGGGTGGTGCCACCGCCCCAGCCAGGCGGTGCTACCGCCCCAGTCTGGCGACAGGGGTGGTGCTACCGCCCCAGCTAGGCGGTGCTACCGCCCCAAGCTGGGCGGTGCCACCACTCCAGGCTAGGCGGTTTAACTGCCTGGCCCATTCAGCAAGGGCTGAATGGGCCTTGTTTAAGGCCCAATTTGGCCCAATAGGAGCCCGGTTGGCTCCTACCAAATTCAGAAAGGATTATTTCTAAATCCTTGCTCTAATCATATGCAAACTATGAAATTAAAACATAATTCTAAGTGATTTAACCCGACATTCTTCAAGTAAACTTCCGGCGAGCTTTATGGCAAGATTCCGGTGGACTTCCGACACTTCCCTCGGATTTCTTCCAGCAGACTCCCAGCATACTCCCGGATTGTATGGTGAGCTCAACGAGTCTTCGGCTAGCTTTCGAATCTTCCCGGTAAGTTCCGCGATCCTTCAACGATCTTTGCGATGAACTTTCGAAAACTTCGGCAAGTCCTTGATTCGATCTTGGTTGGTTCCGACAACACTTCTGATGATCTCTCGGACTTTCGATGAACTCTTGAACACTTGACAGACTTGACTATGGTAAATCGCTTTATATTTTCATCCCATCGTAGTTATACCTACACACTTATCTCGACAACATATATATTAGAACAAATATTTCGCCAATTGACTTCATCATCAAAATCCGAGATTCAACAATCTCCCCCTTTTTGATGATAACAATCAATTGATGATGGAATGACTCTTAACTCCCCCTATCTATATGCCATAGATAGTAAAAACTTATCAACATGATAAGTTTAACTTATCATTCAACATATGAAAGTAAAACTTCATGGTTTACTTAATGATGACAATGTCGATGTATGGACATTCATCATTAAGTCAAAAGATGTTAAATAAATAGGTATCAAATGATATCATGAAGTATACATAGTAAAAAAAATGATATCAAGATCCTAAATAAGCATTTCAAGCATATAACTTGCAATAACTTGTAAAGCATGGCAAATGCATATAACTTTCAATGCATGGCAATTGCATTCACTTGTCACATATTTCTCCCCCTTTGTCATCAACAAAAAGGAAAAGAGGGATTCATATATGAGTGAAAAACAAAAATATTATAAGTGCGTCATCCAAAGATATGTAAAAAAAAGATATCCGAAAAAAAATATCACAAATGAGGAAAAAGAAATTATTTAGAAAGCTGAATGTCATTCCATAGTGCCCAAGAAAATGTAGTTAAGATAATATAACATAGATGTCAAAGTTGCATAAAAGTTTACAGCGTTCAAAAAGAAAATATAACAAACTACTCCTCTAGAGAAATGCCAAAGTGCCTATACATGTGATCTATTTTTTGGTTCATCTTTCGCATTTCCTACAAAATTTTAATTTGCTGCAATTTAACTTCATTTAATTCTCTCATGATTGGATCGTCAGAAGGTGGAGCTAAAGCTGGCACTGATGGAGTTGTATCAATGGGATCAGGAGGAGGAGATTCACTTCCCCTAAAGACTGGTGTTTTAGGATGTTCTACTAGTGGGGGATGTATATCACTTCTCCTAGGTTGTCTAACCCCTATTCCATGCTCAAATGTACACCTAAGTCTCCTAAGTAGTTTCATGTCAATGATGTTAAATTTGTCCACTTGTACTACTTCATCAAGTGAAATACTAATATTATGGGCATGCAACAATCTAGTTATCAATGCTCCATATGGTAACATTAACCCTTTAGAAATGACTTCTATCATGTGTTGCCGGATTAGGTAACCAAAACAATAATGCTGTCTGGTCATGATCCAATATATGGTACCCAACTCGGCTAAACTGATCTTATCTTGATGAAACTGTTTAGGAATGATAATACTTATAAGAATGTGATGTAAAATTTTAGAGTTGAAAGGCAACAAATGTTCACAACTCTTGGGAATTATACCTAAGTTTGGATTTGCAAAGACAGTTTCTAAGGCTTCGGAGTGGGTGGCTCCAGTTATGTCTATGTCCCATTTCCCTCTAAAATAGCATCCTAACTCTTTTTCAACAATTCCAATTAAAGAGCATATTGTACTATCAGATATTTAGATCTCATTTCCTAGAAGATAGGTAGATAAGCTATCTTCATTCACACTTAAATTAGCATAAAATAATTTAATCAAGCGTGGATCGATAGATTCAACAATTTGCAAAATTGGTAAGACCTCTAAGTCAGCAAACCACATGATGGATTTAAGGTTCCCTAATTGATTCAAATCAACATATTTCCCTTTATGAATGGTTCTAGAAACAAGTTCAGAAAACCTAAGGGATGCTTCTTTTGATTTGAACAAAGATTGGTCAAATGAATCTACCTCTACCCTTTTCCCTTTGTCTCTTGACGATCTTGTAGGAGCTATTTCTAGTGAGGATAGATCAATAATCAATTTAAAGGAAAGAACTAAACTAGGCAAGAAAAAAAAGAAGAAAAATTTTAGATTTTACCTTAGTTTGGTTCCCTTGAGAGGTAGAGGGCTTGAATCAAGGAGAAATCCCTTTGTTAGGTTTCTAGAGGGAGAGATTAAGGCTTGGGAAGTGTTTTGAGGGGATTAGAGAGGTGAGGAAGAGATCTCTCGGGTTAGGGGGCGGTTCTACCGCTGGCCCTAGCTCACCCCTTTTATAAGGGTGTTCGGTGATACTACTTTCAAGAGATGAATAATACCACCACCTAGTAGGCGTACTACCACCCTAGTAGGCGGTTCTACCGCCTGGGGCTGACTACCCAAGCGGTAGAACCGCCTACTAGGGTGGTAGTACTGCCTACTAGGGTGGTAGTACTGCTGGTAGCACAATTTTTTTTTAATTTGTTTTGAATTTGTTTTCAGAGATGGGATGATGTCAAGAAGAAATCGACAAAAAGAAATCCGAGAGGAAAGCAAATCGACGAAAACCAAAATTTCAAGGAAAAATCTCATATAATAAAACTCACTTATTAGGATAATTTAACATGCCTAATTCCCTTCTAATAAAATCAAATTGTTCCTCATTTAAAGGTTTTGTAAAAATGTCTGCTAATTGATGATTTGTATTAATAAATTCAAGGGTGACATCTTTACTACTGACATGATCACGTATAAAATGATGCCTAATGTCAATATGCTTGGTTCGAGAGTGTTGAATCGGATTTTTAGTTAGACAGATAGCACTCGTGTTATCACATTTTATAGGAATATTTTTTAAATAAATACCATAGTCTTCTAGTGTGTTTTTCATCTAAATAACCTGTGCACATCATGCACTTGCAGCTATATATTTAGCTTTTGCCGTAGATAGTGCAATCGAATTTTATTTCTTGGAAGTCCAAGAAACAAGTGCATGTCCTAGAAATTGGCATGTTTCGGATGTGCTTTTTCTATCTATTTTACATCCACCAAAATCAACATCTGCATAAGCTTTCAAATCAAAGTTATCGGACTTTGGATACCATAATCCAAGATTCGGAGTCCCTTTAAGATATCTAAGGATTCTTTTAACAGCTTTGAAATGAGATAGCTTAGGATTAGCTTGAAATCTTACACATAGCCCTACACTAAACATGATGTTAGGTCTAGTTGCAGTGAGATAAAGCAGGCTACCTATCATACCCCTATATGTTTTTTGATCAAAACTTTCTCCATTATCATCTATATCTAACTTAGTGGAGGTGCTCATAGGAGTGCTAATGTCTTTTGATCCATCCATGTTAAATCATTTTAATAATTCTAATGTATACTTTGATTGATTTAGAAATATACCATCACTTAGTTGCTTAATTTGTAATCCTAAAAAAAATTTAGTTCTCCCATTAGGCTCATCTCAAATTCATCACTCATATTCTTGGCAAATGATTCACATAGTGATTTATTAGAAGAACTAAAAATAATATCATCAACATAAATTTGAATAATAAGAAAATTATTTTCAAAATATTTAATAAATAATGTAGTATCAACCTTGCCTTTAGCAAAATTATTTAAAATTAAAAAAGAACTAAGCCTCTCATACCAAGCCCAAGGGGCTTGTTTTAAACCATATAGAGCCTTAGTTAGCTTAAACACATGGTTAGGAAGAAGAGAATTTTCAAATCCGGGTGGTTGTTCGACATAGACTTTTTTAGAAATAAAACCATTTAAGAATGCACTTTTGACATCCATTTGAAATAATTTGAAATCATTACTACTAGCATAGGCAAGGAGCATCCGAATGAGTTCTAATCTTGCCACCGGAGTGAAGGTCTCTTCGTAATCGATACCTTCTTCTTGGTTGAAACCTTTGGCCACTAGTCTAGCCAAGTTTCTAACCACGATACCACATTCATCTTGCTTGTTTCTAAAGACCCACTTAGTACCAATAACTAAGTGGTCATTAAGTCTAGGAACAAGCTTCCATACCTCATTCCTCTCAAATTGATTCAATTCTTCTTGCATTACGATAACCCAAGAATCATCTTTCAAGGCATCATCAATGCATTTTGGTTCAACTTGAGAAAGAAAAGTGGCATGGGCACAAAAATCTTTAAAAAAAGAGCGAGTTTGAACCCCTTTCGATGCATCTCCTATAATTAACTCCTTAGGATGAGCATCTACATACTTCCATTCCTTGGGTAAGGAAGTTTGGGAAGAAGATGCATCCAAGTTATCATTATGAGGAGAGGGTTCATTCAAATTCAAATTATCAAAGCCAAAATCATCATCAAAATCTTTCTTCTTAAATTTAGAAATTTTATTAAAAACCACATGAATAGATTCTTCTATAACTAAGGTTCTTTTGTTGAAAACACGAAAAGCCTTGGAAATGGAAGAATAACCAAGAAATATGCCTTCATTGGATTTTGCATCGAATTTTTCTAAGGCATCCTTTTCATTTAAAATAAAGAATTTACAACCAAAAACTTTAAAATAAGAAACATTGGGTTTTTTATCATTCCATAATTCATATGGAGTTTTAGATAGGGATGGTCTCACTAGAACTCTATTCATAACATAGCAAGCCGTATTCACGGCTTCGGCCCAAAAATATTTTGGCAAATTATATTCATTTAACATGGTTCTAACCATTTCTTGCAAACTTCTATTTTTCCTTTCCACTACTCCATTTTGTTGTGGATTTCTTGGAGTTGAGAAGTTATGGTTATATCCATTTATTTCACAAAAATTTTGGAAGTCATGATTTTGAAATTCACCTCCGTGATCACTTCGAATCGATGAAATCATAAAACCTTTTTCATTTTGAGTGAGTTTACAAAATTTAGAGAAACATTTGAAACAATCACTTTTGTGAGCCAAGAAATAGGTCCAAGTGTATCTACTATAGTCATCCACAATTACAAAGGCATATTTGCTACCTCCTAGGCTTGTTATGTCAATTAGTCCAAATAAGTCCAAATGGATCAATTGCAATGGTCTAGTGGTGCTAATTTGATTTTTTGATTTGAAACTAATTTTTATTTGTTTTCCTAGTTGACATGTATTACATACCTTGTCCTTAACAAATTTCATGTTTGGGATTCCTCTTACTAACTCTCTAGATGAAATCTTAGAAATTAGTTTCATGCTTGCATGGCCTAATCTCCTATGCCAAAGCCAAGCATCATCATTCAAAACCGAAAAACACATTTCATTACTTAATTCTTCAATATTTATGGTGTAGACATTGTTTTGTTTTAAAGCAATCATGGATATGTCATTGTTTGGTTTTTTAATGATGCAAATATTAGATTTAAATCTAACAACATAACCTTTATCGCATAATTGACTAATGCTTAAAAGATTATGTTTTAAACCATCAACTAGCAACACATCATTAATTGAAAAACTTGATTTGTTACCTATGGTTCCCTTGCTAATGATTTTACCCTTGTTGTTGTCTCTGAAGGTGACATACCCTTCTTCTTTGCTCGTGAGCATAGAGAAATGAGATGGATCTCCGGTCATGTGCCTTGAGCATCCACTATCAAGATACTATTTCTTGCTCCTAGCTTGTGAGTTTGTCTACAAAAGAGGATGGTTTTAAGGTACCCATTTGATTTTGGGTGTCTTACAAATTTATCTATTTAATTTGTAATTCAACATTGAATTGTTTATGGTTCCTTTAGGAACCCATATCAATTTTTGTAGACTAATTTTCTTGAATGGACATTTGTAAGCAACATGTCCCGTTTTATCACAAAAATTACATTTCAAATGATGTGATAAATGCAGTGTGGGACCTTTAATGAAGGTGGTGGGATTTTGGTGAGATCCACTCACAAATCTGATTCCACTTCTATTTCCGACGTGACCCTTGTTAGCAAGGATTATGTCCAAGTCCTTGCTACCGACCTTAAACTTGTTTAGGGTCTTTTTGAGTAGCAAGTTCTCCCTTTTTGTTGCTTCTAAGTGTTCACACTTAGAGCATGGGGGTAGAGAAGGGGTTTGGAGACTATTGAACTTACTTTGTAATAAAGCATGCTCTTTTTTAAGCAAATTGAACTTCTTACTAATAGTTCTACATTCATCAAATAACTCATGAAAAGCGATAGAAAGTTCATCGAAAGATAACTCTTCATTAAATAACTCACTAACCTCTTCTCCTAATGCCATTAGTGTGAAGTTGGCCTCCTCTTTGTTGCTAGCTTCTTCAACCTCGGAGTCACTTGAATCATCCCACATGGCCTTCAAAGCTTTCTTCTTCTTGAATTGCTTCTTTTTGGCTTGAGGGCATTCATTGTTGAAGTGTCCTGGCTTCTTGCATTCGTAGTAAATAACTTGGTCCTTTTTGTATTCAAATTTATTTTTTATGTTATTTTTAAATTTGTTCTTTCTTATAAATTTCTTAAACTTTCGAGTTAAAAGTGCAATGTCATTGTCATTGTTATTGTCCTCATCACTTGATGTTCCTTTCAAGTGGTCTTCTTGTGTTCTAAGTGCCATATCCTTCCTGTTCTTTGGAAGAGGGTTCTCAAGCTCTTCATGAGCATGGCACGTCATCTCGTAGGTCATTAGAGACCCAATAAGTCCTTCAAGCGAAAATACTTTAAGATCATTGGCCTCTTGAATGGCCGTTACTTTTGGATCCCAACTCTTTGGAAGGGATCTTAAAATTTTAGTTACCAACTCAAAATTTGAAAAACCTTTACCAAGAGCTTTAAGTCCATTGATGACATCCGTAAAGCGGGTGTACATATCTCCAATGGACTCATTTGATTTCATCCGAAAAAGTTCATAAGAATGCACAAGAATGTTGATTTTGGACTCTTTCACTCGGTTAGTGCCTTCATGAGTGATTTCAAGAGTGCGCCAAATATCAAATGCCGATTCGTAAATAGAAACCCGATTAAACTCATTCTTATCAAGCGCACAAAATAAGGTATTCATAGCCTTTGCATTGAGAGCAAAAATCATCCTTTCCGACTCATTCCATTCACTCATCGGAAGAGAGGATTTTGCAAAACCATTCTCAACAATGTTCCAAAGTTCGAAATCTATAGAAATGAGAAAAATTCTCATACGAGTCTTTCAATATGTATAATCCGACCAATTAAACATAGGCGGATGAGTAATGGAGTGACCCTCTTGCATACCGGAGTAGGTCATCTCTCTTGGGTTTAAACTAATGTGAGAGTAAACCTTGCTCTGATACCAATTGTTAGGATCAAAAGGGAACTAAGAGGGGGGGGGGGCGAATTAGTGCAGCAGATTAAAATCATAATTTTAAAACCGATTTTATAAAAAGACAAGTTCATAGGAAGATTTCGATTCGACAAAAGAGTACTTGAAAGAAATTGCTTGAGTAAAGGAAATAGCAAGGAACTAAGCAATTTGCAGCTGAGTAATGAAATGATTCAAAAATGTAAATACTCACACATTCATGAACACAATGATGTATAGTGGTTCGGTCAAATGACCTACATCCACTCTTGAAGTTTTCATGATGAGGCTCCGCACTTCCACTAGCAAATCCTTTGAAGGGGAAGGACCAAATACCCCTTTTACAACCCTTTACAAGAGGTTCACACTCTTATAAGATTTCTCAAGAAGAAAAAGGAGGTGAACACTTAGCAAGAGACAAGGCTTTTCAAGACTATTTAAAGACTTAAACTCAAGATTCTAACTCTTAAAAGGGTGCCCTTTCAGCTGAGAAAAGGGGAGGGTATTTATAGGCTCAAAATAGATTCAAATTTGGCCTCCAAATTTAAATTTTATTTGAGTTTCCCAGTGTTAGCCTGTCAGAGGCGATGCCACCGCCTGTGTCAGTCTAGCAGACTGACACAGCAAGGGCGGTGCCACCGCCCCAGCCAGGCTGTGCTACCGCCCCAATCTGGCGACATGGGCGGTGCTACCGCCCTAGCTAGGCTGGGCGGTGCCGTCGCCCCAGGCTGGGCGGTGCCACCGCTCCAGGCTGGGCGGTTCAACCGCCTGGCCTATTCAGCAAGGGCTGAATGGGCCTTGTTTAAGGCCCAATTTGGCCCAATAGGAGCCCGGTTGGCCCCTACCAAATTTAGAAAGGATTATTTCTAAATCCTTGCTCTAATCATATGTAAACTACGAAATTAAAACATAATTCTAAGTGATTTAACCCGACATTCTTCAAGTCAACTTCCGGCGAGATTCCGGCGAACTTCCGACACTTCCCTCGGATTTCTTCCAACGGACTCCCAGCATACTCCCGGATTGTATGGCGAGCTCAACGAGTCTTCGGCTAGCTTCTGAATCTTCCCGGTAAGTTTAGCGAACCTTCGACGATCTTTGCGACGAACTTCCGAAAACTTCGGCAAGTCCTTGATTCGATCTTGGTTGGTTCTGGCAACACTTCCGATGATCTCTCGGACTTCCGATGAACTCTTGAACACCCGACAGACTTGACCTCGGTAAATCATTTATGTTTACATCCCATCGTAGTTATACCTGCACACTTATCTCGACAACATATATATTAGAACAAATATTTCAACAATTGGCTTCATCATCAAAATCCGAGATTCAATAAAGTTTTCATCTCATTTGATGATGTATCGTAAAATAATATCATGCCTTGCATTTGTGTAATTTTATTTTGATATAATTTGATCCTTATTTCATTTCCAAATTAAAATTGGTATCATTTGTCGAAGTGATAATGTCTATCATTATTGAACTTGAAAAAATGGGTGTCATGTCTTGACATCATCTTCAAAATGTGAAAATTATGAAGTTTTATATTTATGGATGAAAAAATCATGCTTGCTAAGCATGACGATAAGTTCAACGAAAGCAACTTATTGGTTTCGACTTGAATTCAAGGAGATTGAATTCAAGTATTTCCCTTATCATAATATGATACATAGATAGGGGGAGTTAAAGTTAACTCCGTCATTAATTGATTGTCATCATAAAAAAGGAGGAGATTATTGAATCTCAAATTTTAATGATGAAGTCAATTGATAGGTTATTTGATCTAATCCATATTATTGAGATAAATATGTAGGATTGACTATGATAGCAATGAAGACATAAAGCAAATTACTGGAGTCAAATATGTTGGGAGTTTGAGAGTCCACCGGAAGTCCAAAGGATCATCGAAAGTGCTGTCGGAACTGGCCAAGAATGAATCGTGGACTTACCGAAGTTTTTGAAAGTTTACCTGAAGGTTCGTCGGAGGTTCGTAGAGTTCACCGAGAAAGTTCGGAAAGTTGCCAATGTTGGGATCTAGAGCGGCACTAAGAGGGAGCATGAATTAGTGCAGCAGTTAAGAACGATAAATTTTGGTGATTAAAGAAACTTTCGAAAACTTCGTACAAAAAGAAAGATATTTTGTTTCGATTAAATCTGTAATGAAGGATGCTTTAAACTTGAAGTGATTCATAAGAAGAAGATGAGGAGGTAGAGCATCAAAGTGAAGATAGTTTACAATAAAGTAAATTGTAAGAATATAAATGTAAATCGATTTATAGTGGTTCAATCATACGACCTATGCCCACTCCCGATTCCTCTTCACTTGAGGCCACTGACTTTCCACTAGCTATCCTCCTTCCAATGAGCGAGGACTGATTCCCTTTTATAGCACTTTCTCCTTTTGATGGGCTTAGGAGGTAACCCTTACAAGTACTAACACACTCCTCTCTTGAATACAAGTGAAGACTAGAGGAGAGAAAGAAATTTAATAGAGTTTTCCTAATTTTAGGTTTAATGGGCTTGTATATTCAACCTAGGGATGGGAGAGATACTTATAGACTCCAAATGAATTCAAACTTGGAGCAAAAAATAATCCCATCTCGGGTCTACCGGGTTCTGGCTGTACCACCACCTGTCACTGGCGGTACCACCATCAGTTTGACCCTAACACTAGCGGTACCACCACTTGACATATTGACATGGTCAGCGTACTGGGCGGTACCATCGCCCAGGTATTCTATCATTGGGCAGTACTACCACCTAGGTATTCTGTCATTAGGTGGTACCACCGCTTAGTACAACTTGGGGAGCTAGACTTGGGCGATGCCACTGCCCCAGTCTAGCGGTGCCACCACTAGATAGGTCCAGCACTCCTAGTTGGGCCTTAAACTCAACCCAAACTAGTCCATTATAGGGCCCAATTGGCCCCTACTAGGGTTATAGGATTAATACTTAATCATAACCCTAATTATGTACTAATTATAAAATTAAAGATATTTCTTAAGCTAATACAAAGTCTGAAAAGTCATGACTTCTTTCGGCGAGCTTCTGGCAAACTTCCGGCAGTCTTCCGATGAACCCTTAAACACCATTCTGTGGACTCCTAGCAAGCTCCTGGACTTTACAATAATCTTGAAGAGTTCTGACGAGCTTCTTCGGCAAGCTTCAATATTTCTCGGTGAGCTCCGCAAACTTCCAACAAATCTTTCCTGTGAACTTCTAAAAACCCTTCGGCAAGCTCCCTACTCATTCTCGACCAGTTTCGATAACACTCTCGACGAATCTTCGGACTTTCGTCGAACTCTCAAACTCTCAACAATTCCATCGCACTTGACTCCGACACTTTGTTTCACTTTATATCTTTATTGTTATCGTAGTTAATCCTACACACATAAACCTTAACTCTACTTCGATCTAGTTAGTTATATGAATCAGCCTCTTATTGCCCAGTATATCATTCGTCAATGCTTTGTTTAGTTCTTCGGTGCACCGTCCTCTCTTATGGCTTGTTGCCCAATCGACGATTGACCTCCACAACCCCAATCTCTTTAGTGCAACATCACACTTCTTAGCCCGATGCCCGATGTTCAAAGCCTTCTGCCGATTGTTGACTAGACCTCCTGCACGACGTCCAATATACTAACATGATTTCCTCCGATGTAATATTGATTCATCTTGTGTCAATTGTCTAATCCTGATCGATAATAGACCTATGTCTCTTAAAATATAGTTAAAAAAATTAAACATAATCAATTAGTTTCATCATCAAAATCTGAGACTCAATAGTCACCTCCTTTTTGATGATGACAACTAATTGATGACCGATAGAGTTAACCTTAACTCCTCGGAGTTTAACCAAACTCCCCCTATCAATATATCAATGATAGAACACTTGGATTATCCCAGATCCAAGTAACATGTATCAAAATCATGTCAATAAAAACATCATGCAAATATATAAAATATTCAATTACATTGCATGAGTACATCAATCTACTTCTCCCCCTTTGTCATCAATAAAAAAGAGAAGTTGCATCATAGCTAGTTTAAAAGATATGTAAGTTTTACAATCATACTAGCTATCAAGATATATAACATTCAATCATAGCAAGTTTTTAAGTTCAAATATGACAATTTTTTCTTGCTCCTTGAAATGTGCGAATTTGCACTTTTTTTTCTAAAGATAAGCAAGATAGTAATTTTTCATTCACTTCTTGAGATGTGCAAGTTGCACTTTCTTTGCTTCCTTTGTGATATGCATGCTATTTATGTAAAGATTTCATCACTTTAAACATGCAAGCTAAATTTTCATTATATCAAGTCATGAATGCAAGGGAGTCATAAATAAATCATGATATGAGGAAAATTGATGATAAGCAAGCAAGCAATAATGATAAGCAAGCTAGCATACTTTGCGATACGCAAGCTATCCTCTCAATTTTTCTTTTTTGCAACTAAGTTTTGCCTTTGCAAGCTATCAATTTTTTGTTTGCAATGCGCTAGTAATTTTTATAAAATTTACAACATTTTAAACATGCAAGCTCATGAGTTAAAAATAATGCAACTTTGTAATTTTTTTCTTCTCATTTTGAGAAGTGCAAGTTTTACCTTTTTGTAAGTTTTAGCTAGCTATGTTTGCCACTTTCTCTTGTGATATACAAGCTAGCAAGCTAGCTCCCCCTTAGTTATTATCAAAATGAAGTGGAGGATCCAATGATATAGACTTTTACATCAATTATAAATTTGCATCAATAAGAGTTTACAATAATCTTTCAATCATCACATGATGCATACAAACCATAGATGCAAAGAATTCATATCATGAAAGATATCAATCATGGTTCATAAATATTCCTTTTAGGAAGTATCAAGAGCATGATTCAATGATTCATCATAAAGCAAATTAATTTTCAATCATCACATAAGGCATGCAAGCCAAAGTAATCATGTCATTTCTAAGTCAAGAAGGATATGAAATCAAAGCTCTAGAAAATCAAGAAGAACATGATTCATTTGACAAATCCTTTTAATAATGATTCATCATAAAGATATCAAGATCGCATTTCATAAAGAAGGATTTCAATCATCAAGATATCAAGATCACGATATAGATAAAAATTTTCTTAAAAGGATCTTGATTAAAAAGGAATTCAAGTTGTAATTATCAAGATCATGAATCGTAAATATTTTCTTTAGCAAAGAATCACATGAGCACTTGATTATTTCATAAGAAATCTCAATGCATCATGATTTATAAATTCTTTCTCTATAACATGAACCATAGGAGATATAATAGCAATGATATCAATCATGATTCATTTGGTAGCAAATAGCAAAGAGAACAATTTGTTTCATGCATAAGAAATCTCAATAAGATCACATTTCATAAGAAATTCCAAGTATCAAATATTAAGTAATAATTACATTTCTTGAAATTTCTTAAGTCAAGAAGTCAAAAGAAAGTTCATGATTCGATTAAAACAAAATATCATTCAAGTCAATTCGTCAACTCAAAACTCATAATCAAATTATCATTTTTGAGATTCATAACATGAATAAGGTTATTATTGTTGAATATCAGATTTTGATGATGAAGTCAATTGATATATTATTTGATCTAATCCATATTGTTAAGATAAGTGTGCAGGATTAACTAGGATAGCATAAAGACATAAAGCAAATTACCGAAGTTAAGTACATTGGAAGTTTGAGAGTCCGTCGGAAGTCCAAAGGATCGTCGGAAGTACTGCTGGAACCAGCCGAGAATGAATCGGGGACTTACCGAAGGTTTTGAAAGTTCGCTGGAAGATCGTCAAAGGTTCATGAAGCTCACAAAAAAGGTTCAGAAGCTTGCCAAAGATTTGTCGAACTCACCATAAAGTTCGAGATCCTCCTGGGAGTCCGCTGGAAGAAATCCGAGGGTATGTCAGAAGTCTGCTAGAAGTTTACCGAAAAGCTCACCGAAAGAAGACTCGACGTTGCCAGTTTTTAATTTGCTTAGAATTATGTTTCAATTTCATAGTTAGTATGTAATTAGGGTAAAGATTAGGTGATAATCTGGATTAACCATAGTAGGGGCCAACTGGACCTTATATGGACTAAATTGGGCCAGATTGATAGAACCCCAGAGGAATTCTATGGAGATTGATCTTTGAGGGGGATCAACCCTTGGAACGCTATAGGGGTTCCACCCTCCAAGTAGCCTAGTGGCTACAATTGTAGATTGATCTTTCTTATTCCAAAGAGGTGGAGGCTACAAGCTTATATAGAGCTCCAAACCCTAGCCCCAGGGGTTGCTTCCTAAGTGAACTACCCAATTTGCCCTTAACCTTAGCGAGCCGGCCCAGTAACAAGGGAGGCGGCGGCTAAGAAGCCCAAAGACCCAAATATAAATCCTAGCCTCTCTTCTTTATAGGATAGAGGCAGCTAGGTGGGGTTTATTACATTCTCGCAGGGTTTTTTATTAGCTGCTACATGGTTGAGTAGGACCTAACCCTGCTAGGGTCCTATCAAGCCCACCCTCTTCAAATCAGCCTTGTCCTCAAGGCTGAGGTTCCATGAACTCAGGGAACCGGGACTTCAGCTCCTCATATGATTCCCATGTGGCATCTTCGAGTGGTAAATTAGTCCAATGTACTAGTACTTCAGTAGAGGAACGTCGGCGATGCATCACGACTCTACGGTCGAGGATGGCTTGTGGTTGGGCTTGAATATTTCCATCATCAGTGGTGTTGGGCAGTTGGATCTAGGGTGTCTCGTGTTCTCCCAACTTGGGCTTCAAGCATGACACGTGGAAGACAGGGTGAATTTTGGTATCTTCAGGTAATTTAAGTCTGTACGCCACAGCTCCAATATGCTCTATGATCTGATAGGGCCCATAAAAACGTGGAGATAGCTTCATGGAGGCTCGTGTGTTGATGGATAGTTGCTTGTATGGTTGTAGGCGAAGATAAACCCAGTCTCCTACTAAAAATTCTCTTTCACTTCTTCGTGTGTCAGCTTATTGCTTCATTCTAGCTTGAGCGGTAGAGAGATTATCCTTTAGCAGCTGTAGGAGTTTGTCCTTGTCAATTAAATCTTGGTCGACCTGATCTACCTTAGCCGAGCCAATTACATACTTTGGAATCACAGGAGCCGACCGACTATATAATGCTTCATATGGGGTACATTTTGTAGATGAATGATATGTAGTATTGTACCACCATTCGGCCTAGGGGAGCCATTTCGTCCACTCCTTTGGTCGATCACTAGCGAAACACCAAAGGTATGTCTCTAAACATCTGTTCACCACTTCTGTTTGGCCGTCAGTTTGTGGATGATATGCAGTGCTCATCTTGAGTTTGGTGCCCTGTAACTAAAATAACTCGGTCCAAAATTTACTAGTGAAGATCCTGTCACGATCACTTATGATGGACCTTGGCATCCCATGCAGTTTAACAATATTTTCTATGAAAATCTAAGCAATACTAACAGCAGTGTAGGGATTTCGCACAGCACAAAAATGAGCATATTTCGTAAGTCGATCAACCACCATAACGATTGTGCTTTTACCTTTGGAAGGTGGCAGCCCTTCGATGAAGTCCATGGAGATGTCAGTCCACACCGAGTCTGGTATGGGTAGTGGTTGTAGTTTTCCTGGACTCGTAACTGTTTCACCTTTTTTGCGCACAAGTAGCACTGGTGAGGAGTAGGGGCTGCAGCTTTGTCGAATCACCCCTATTTCGAGCTTTCCTTCATGATTTTCTCAATTTCATCTTTCTAGAGGTGAGGCTAGCAGTAAGGCTGAGTGTTTGCTGGTGGTTTGCCCAGAAGGATTGGAATCCGGTGGTCATGTTGTCGAGTAGGAGGAAGACCGCGTGGTTCAGCAAAAACATCATCAAATTCAACAAGCAATTGGGTGATATTTTGATTTTTAATTTCTATTTTCTCCCCCTCTGGTTGCTGTTGGAGATGCATAAGAAAGCCACCATTTATCTTGTGTAAAACTTTCTCCATTCGTTGGGTTGAAATGGTGGTTACGTTGCTTTCGCGCTTCCCATGTAGGGTGACTTGTTTACCTTTGTAATAGAATTTCATAATCAATTTGAAAAAGTTCCAAGAGACATCACCTAGTGTCGTCAGCCATTCTATGTCCAACATAGCCTCATAATCATCAATTAGTAGGAGGAAGAAGTTGACAATAATTTCTTGGTCCTATAGTAATAGTTTCACCTACCGGCATCTTTGGTTGCATTTTAGGATTCGACCGTCGGTGACCTTTATGTCGAACTTGCTACAACCTTCGATGTGGAGCGCCATCTGAGCAGCAACTTTACTATTTAGAAAGTTATTAGTGCTGCCTGTATTGATGAGAACGGTGATCGGTTGTTGTTTGAGCAGGCCTTAAAATTTCATCATTTGCGGATTTGAGTAGCCGGCTAGCGCATGTACCATAAAGTCGATCGATTGTGGCTCTTCTTCCACATCTTCATCCTCATGTTCAATACTCTCTTCTAGCTGTTCACTGATCTCTTCTTCCACTGGTTCAATCACAAGTAGTCTCCCCTTTTTACAGCGATGCTCGCGGCTCTATGGCTCGTCACAATGCCAACATAACCCCTTAGCAGATCGGTCTCGAAGCTCTTCTCTTGTCAACCTTTTTGGTGTAGGAGCTCGGCTGACGGTAGGAGGGGCTGAGGGCTTCAATATTGCTGGTCAGGGAGCGACCCTAGTCCTCTGGGCTTCGTGGTTCAATCGCTCCTCCTGAAGTCGTGTGAAAGAGATGGCTGCCATAAGCGTGTACGGTTATCATGCTTTAACTTCTCCCCGGATCTCTGGCTTCAAGCCCTCAATAAATGTCTCCAATAATTATTTTTCAGACCAATCATGAGTTTGATTAGATAATCTTTCAAACCTGGTTTGATACTCTTGGATGGTGGAGGTTTGTCGGATCTTTGCTAGTTGTCCATCGATGTTCTCGTAATCTATTGGTCCGAAGCGGATCAGCAGTCCTTCTTTGAATTGTCACCATGAGAGGACTTCATGAGTGTGTTCAAACCAATCAAACTATTATATGGCATCCCCTTCAAGATGTATAGCTGCAATTTCCATCATAGATGCGTTCGCAGTTTTGTGATACCGAAAATATCGCTCCGCGCGCGAGATCCAACCAATCGGGTCTTCTTCTTCCCATCTAGGGAAGTCCACCCTCATGCGTGGATAGTAGGGATCAGTCATAGAGCCTCCCTTCTCTTGGGAGTCATCTCTTCGGTCAGAGCTCTCTCCTTGATGAGATTTCTTTGGGCTCAGTGATCGACCCAAACTGAGTTCGGCAAAGAGAGCCCGAATCTTATCCTCTATTCGCGTCTCGAAGGCTTCGAATTTAGCATTTATCGCCTCCTCGGATGCCATAGTATATGCCTCCAGATCTGTAATATTAAGATCTCTCTTTTGCTGCCGGGTTAAAGGCATGAATTATTTGAGGGAAGTGGTGGCCGAAAGGGTTTATGGATTGGTGGATGTAGGCTTTGGTTTAGGCTTGATTTGTGGCTATTTTGGGTGCTGTTTGGGGCTGCGATTTGATGGAGTTTTGGACTGAGATGGTAGTGGATGAAAGTTAGAGAAGAGGGTTTTAGATCTGTGGTAGCTCGCAGCAAAGATTTGATAAAAATCAGTAGAAATTGCTGCCTATATGCGCTGTCTCGTAAGAGCAGAATTGTCGTCGAAGTAATAGCGGTTTCTCGATGAAATTTCTAGCGAAAACTCAAGGGTTTGATGGTAGAATCTTAGTTTAGATAGCAACAAGGATAACAAATTAGATCAAGAAATTTTGGCAGCAAAGCAGTAAAGAAATCGGTGCAAGTTGCGATAGCAGAATTCTCGTCAAAAAATTTTAGCAGTTTGTGACGAGAGATTGCAACAACACACGAATTTATTTTTATGATGAATTCCACAATAGATCAATCACGGATGGGAGTCAATATGATCTATGAGGTGCACAAAAAATTTCGTTCAAGAAGAATAACAATTAGATCGGTTAAAGATAGCAACACGCGGCTGAAATTTTCTGCAGCAATCCTTCGTTCGCAAAGATGGTAACTTTTACGACGCAAGGAATTTACATCAAGGGATCGATAGAAAAACTTTTTTTTGATATTTTAGATGAAAAATTGTAGCAGCAAAAGGTATTGGTGGTAGAAAAATACCAGATCTTTGATGCAATTGGAGGTGGCGATAGTAGATTGATTTGATCTACGTCAGGAGATGACGGTGGAGATGATGACATCAAGAGCAACTGTGAGAATTGCTTAGCTGATGGTGGGCTGTAAGGATGGCAGCAAAAGCAGCAAGATCGCTGCTCTGATACTAGATGATAGAACCCCAGAGGAATTCTATGGAGATTGATCTTTGAGGGGGATCAACCCTTGGAACGCTATAGGGGTTCCACCCTCCAAGTAGCCTGGTGGCTGCAATTGTAGATTGATCTTTCTTATTCCAAAGAGGTGGAGGCTACAAGCTTATATAGAGCTCCAAACCCTAGCCCTAGGGGCTGCTTCCTAAGTGAACTACCCAATTTGCCCTCAACCTTAGCGGGCCGACCCAGTAACAAGGGGGGCGGCGGCTAAGAAGCCGAAAGACCCAAATATAAACCCTAGCCTCTCTTCTTTATAGGATAGAGGAGGCTAGGTGGGGTTTATTACATTCTCATAGGGTTTTTCATTAGCTGCTACATGGTTGAGTAGGACCTAACCCTGCTAGGGTCCTATCACAGATTCAGGGCCTATTCAGTAGTGCTAGACTAGGTTTGGTGGTGGCATCGTCAGATTGGGGTGGTGGCACCGCCCCAAGAACAGGTCCCCAAGTAGTCTGGGCTGTGATATGTTAGGACTCTAGCTATGAGAGTCCTAATTTAGTTTCATTGATAAGGGCATTCATGTAAATCCTATCTAGCCGACCCTTATTAAAGAGGTGAAGAGGCCGGCTAGGTTAGGGTTAGGTTACTTCTTAGGAAAAGAGTCCTATTAGAAGTAGGAATCCTATTAGGAAAAGAGTCCTATTAGAAATAGGAGTCATACTAGGAAAAGAGTCCTATTAGAAGTAAAAGTCCTATTAGGTAAAAAGTCCTATTAGAAGTAGGAGTCCTATTAGAAAAAGAGTCCTATTAGAAATAGAAGTCCTATTAGGTAAAAAGTCCTATTAGAATTAGGAATCCTACTAAAGAAGGAGTCCTAATTAGAAGTTGGTTAGAAGTAGGAGTCTTGAGTAAGAGTCCTATTAGGAGTTGGGGCTTAGAAGCCCTATAAATAGCCATGTATTCATCCTCCTAAAAATAATGAATAGATCAATCCTTTAGCAGCCTTTGTGCAGCAACTTGGAGGAAGGAACCCCTATAGAGTTCCAAGGAGGCCGATCCCCTATAGAGATCAACCCCAAGCTTAGAATCTACGGAGGGTTCTATCACTTGGTATCAAAGCAGCATTCTTAGCATCTCGCTGCCCTTCCACAGCCATCCACCAACCCTCCACAACCACGCAAAGCAATTCCCATAATTGCTTAGAAGATCATCGTTGAATTCCACCGTCATCTCCACCACCGTAGATCATCCTTTGATCTTCCCATGAATTGCAACAGGTTCTGGTTATCTACCCTACTACTGCTGCAATTTAGTTATCCTTATTCAAAAAATCCAAAAAAGTTCATTCCTATAATTGTTGCATAAACTTTTCGTCGTAAAGTTTTCATCTCTACAACGAAAGTTGCACTACAGAATTTTAGCCGCATAGCACTGCCTTTTTGATCTTGCTACTGCATTTTTTCTATCCAAATCTCTATGAAATTTTTACGGCGGCTTTGACACTTCTTAACAATGGTTTTTCCTTTGGTTTTGTTGAAAAATTCTCAATAAAAACCACTTATCTTTTATGTCCAATCTGCTGCACTTTAGACGTAAAAATCTGCTATAATACCTCTCCGTGATTCTCAATTTTGCCAAACCTCTTGCTGTCATTTCTTCCTACGAAATTTTTTACAGTATTACCTCTTCCTTATCAGTAGATCCCCTTTGAGTTTTACTTGAATCTCTTTTGAAAATTTCTGGAAAAATTACATCTTTACTGCTGGAATTTTTTCGGTGAAAAATCTGGTATTGCACCTTGGTCCTTTTTTTTTCTCCGTAACCTACCAAACCCTAGCCACCTTGCTGCCACAAACCAAGACATCTTTAGGGCATCCCTCTAGCCTCAAGATGCAGCCATCATAACCTAGTTTCATAACCCTAACAGCATCAAAAAACCACAGCCCAAAATAGTAAACCATTACAGCTGAACCCTTCAATCACCGATCTATTATCCGAACCTTCCACCACCCCATGCCATTAACCCATCAACAAAAAAAAGACAAGGACATCTCTGATCTACAGACATATGCTATGGCTTCCCAAGATCCAATTGATGCCAAATTTGAAGCATGGGAATCTCGGATTGAATCACGGCTTGAATCGCGCTTGGAAGACAAATTGCGCGCTTTGTTTGCAGAATTCAGAATTGGACAACCATCGAGTCCAACCAAATTGTAGCAAGGAGAGAATTTAGAAAGGACCCCAGAGAAGGAGGGATAGCCCTTGGACGTGCTTCAGCCACACATGAGGGTGGACTTCCCACAATGGGAAGAAGGAGACCCAGCGGGGTGGATTTCGCACGTAGAACGTTACTTTCGCTATTACCGAACGTTGGATAATGCTATGGTGGAGATTGCTGTCATCCACCTTGAAGGAGATGCTATTCAATGGTACAATTGGCTGGAATATAATCATGGGGCTCCGACATGGAATCAATTTAAGAATGCACTGCTGAACCGTTTCGGACCTACGGAGTATGAAAATATCGACGGCCAACTCGCAAAGATTCGACAAACCTCTACGATTCAAGAATACCAAACCAGGTTTGAGAAGCTATCTTACCTTGCTCGTGATTGGACTAACTATCAATTGTTAGGAATATTTATCGAAGGACTCAAGCCAGAGATAAAAGGGGAAGTTAAGGCACGACAGTCCCGTACCGTGATGGCTACGATTTCTTTTGCCCGAATACAAGAAGAACGACTCAACCAAGATTCTTGAAGGATGAGAACCACTTCTAAAACCTCAACATATAAACCCCCTTCTGCTTCCAGCCATCCTTCGCTGCCCAAAAAATTGACAAGAGAAGAACTACGTGATCGATCAGCAAAGGGTCTTTGTTGGCATTGCGACAAGCCGTGGAACCGCGATCATCGCTGCAAAAGGGGCCGCCTCCTATTGATTGAACCTCTTGAAGACAGGGAGGAGGAGGTCCAGAAGCATGAGGAAGAGGTCATGGATGAAGAACAGCAGCCAATTGATATTACGATGCATGCCCTTGCCGGTTATGCGAACCCGCAAACAATGAAAGTGGGAGGATTTCTGAAGCAACAACCAATCACCGTTCTTATTGACATCGGGAGCACTAATAATTTTATGAACAGCAAGGTTTTTGTCCGGATGGCCTTACCTATTGAGAATTGCAGCAGGTTCGATGTTAAAGTTGCAGATGGACGAATTTTGAAGTGTGATCGTAAGTGCCCACGAGTGAAATTATTGCTGTAGGACCAAGAGATAATTGCAGATTTTTTCCTCTTCTCTCTCGATGATTATGAGGCCATGCTTGTCATCAAATGGTTGACGACATTAGGTGATGTTTCCTGAAATTTTTTAAAATTAATTATGAAATTTTACAGCAAGGGAAACAGTGATATTGATATTGTCTAGAAACGTGGGGCGACGTAACGATAATTTGCACACAACGAATGGAGAAAATTTTGCACAAAGCATGCAGTGGCTTTTTGGTATAACTTAAGTAGCAAAAATGGGTAACAAAGCTTCTTGGATATGATTATGAAATAACTTACAAAAAAGGGAAAGATAATGTTGTTGCAGATGCGCTTTCACGGCTACCCGAGCAAGTTGAATTTTCGGCTGTTTCACTTCCGACCAGCGACTTCCTTGAGGATATTAGGAGGGAATGGCAAGATAATCCAGAAATAAGTAAAATCATAAAAAAAATAAAGGAAGCACTAAGCTCTATGGCTCATTACAGTTGGGACTCTAAGGACTTGCGATATAAAGGACGCATTGTGCTTGTGCCAAATTCTACTTGCATAAAGACCATCCTTCAAGAGATGCATTCCACACCTACAGCCAAGCACTCCAGGTTCCTTAGAACCTATAAAAAAATTAAGCAAAATTTTTATTGGATAGGGATGAAAAATATTATTGCTGAATTTGTAGCACAATGTGATATATGTCAACGACACAAAGGTGAGACAGTGGCAAGTCCCGGAAAGTTACAACCTCTACCTATCCCAGAATCAATATGGACTAATATATCAATGGATTTCATCGAAGGGCTTCCCTCATCACAAGGAAAAGGTACAATTTTTGTCGTGGTTGATCGCCTTACAAAGTATGCTCACTTTTGTGCCATCCGTAATCCCTATACTGCTTCTAGTATTGCTTGAATCTTTATAGAGAATATTGTAAAATTACATGGGATGCCGAGATCTATTGTAAGTGATCGTGATAGGGTCTTCACGAGCAAATTTTGGATAGAGTTATTCCAGATGCAAGGCACTAAATTAAAGATGAGTACGGCATATCACCCACAAACCGACGCCAAATCAAGTGGTGAGCAGTGCTTGAGACATACCTTAGATGCTTCACTAGTGACTGACCAAAAGAATGGACAAAGTGGCTTCCCTGGGCTGAGTGGTGGTATAATACAACTTATCATTCCTCTACAAAATGTACTCCCTATGAGGCCATGTATGGCCGACCCCCCCTGTAATTCTAAAATATGTGTTGGGCACCTCTAAAGTAGAACAAGTAGACAGGGAACTACAAGATAAAGACAAAATGCTGAAGTTGCTAAAAGATAATCTCACTGCAGCACAAGCAAGGATGAAACAGCAATATGATCAATATAGAGGCGAAAGAGAATTTTCAATAGGAGATTGGGTCTTCCTATGGCTCCAGCTATACAAGCAAACATCAATCCAAACCAGAGCGTCTATGAAGCTTTCACCTTGGTTCTATAGACCCTACCAGATTTTGGAGTGCATCGGAGCAGTAGCATACAGATTGGACTTACCCGCCAGCTCTCGAATCCATCCAGTCTTCCATGTATCATGTTTGAAGCTCAAGTTGGGACAACACGAGACAGCCCAAAGCCATCTACCAAATATAACTACCCAAGGAGAGCTCCAGACCCAACCAAGTGTCATTATTGATCGACGAATCGTGATTCGACGACGACGACCTGCTACTGAAGTGTTAATAAAGTGGGCAAACCTACCAGCAGAAGATGCCACTTGGGAGAACTACGACGACTTGAAGATCAAATTCCCAGAATTCATGGAACGTCAGCCTCGAGGACAAGGCTGATTTGAAGAGGGCGGGTCTGTTAGGACTCTAGCTATGAGAGTCCTAATTTAGTTTCATTGATAAGGGCATTTATGTAAATCCTATCTAGCCGACCCTTATTAAAGAGGTGAAGAGGCCGGCTAGGTTAGGGTTAGGTTACTTCTTAGGAAAAAAGTCCTATTAGAAATAGGAATCCTATTAGGAAAAGAGTCCTATTAGAAGTAGGAGTCCTACTAGGAAAAGAGTCCTATTAGAAGTAGAAGTCCTATTAGGTAAAAAGTCCTATTAGAAGTAGGAGTCTTATTAGGAAAAGAGTCCTATTAGAAGTAGAAGTCCTATTAAGTAAAAAGTCCTATTAGAATTAGGAATCCTACTAAAGAAGGAGTCCTAATTAGAAGTTGGTTAGAAATAAGAGTCTTGAGTAAGAGTCCTATTAGGAGTTGGGGCTTAGAAGCCCTATAAATAGCCATGTATTCATCCTCTTAAAAATAATGAATAGATCAATCCTTTAGCAGCCTTTGTGCAGCAACTTGGAGGAAGGAACCCCTATAGAGTTCCAAGGAGGCCGATCCCCTATAGAGATCAACCCCAAGCTTAGAATCCGCGGAGGGTTCTATCATGATACCATTGGTAGTTATTACTTGCCTACGATGGTACCGCTAGTCCATAGAGTCCGAGGACCTTGTCAAGCGATAGTAACGCCAGACTGGGTGGTGGTATCACCTATTACATTGATAGAATTGGGTCAATTGGCAGTGGTACCACTAATGCTAGGTAGTGGTATCGCTAGTACCCGGAAATCCAGGATGTGACTCTTTTTTGCTCCATTTTTGAAGCCAATTGAGTCTATAAATACCCCTCTCTTCTCAACTAGCAAAACAACTTTTTGAGAAGTAAAAAGAAATTGAGTCAAAGCTTTAGAAAAATTATGTTCGATAGCTTGAGTGTTCACCTCCCACTTTTTCTTTGTCAAGATTCTGTTAGAGAATGAACCACTTGTAATAGTTTGTAAGAGGGGTGCTTGGTCCTTCACCTTTAAGAAGATTTGATGGTAGAAGTTGGGAACCTCATCGGAGGAGGTTTCAGAAGTGGATGTAGGTCATTTGACTGAACCACTATACATCGTTACGTACTACTCTAGATGTGTGAGTTTTAATTTCTACATCTTGTCTTTACTTAGCTACAAATCTTTCAATCTCCTTCTCACTACTCTCAATTGTATTTACTCGAATTACTTTGCTCAAGTCTCTTTTCTTGGACCGAAATTTCTAAATGAATAACTTTTTCTGAAATTATTTTAAATTTATGGGTTTTATCCACTGTACTAATTCATCCCCTCCCCCCCCCCCCTCTTAGTGCCGCTTAAATTCAAAAAATTGGTATCAGAGCTTGGTCACTCTCATTTGGTTTAAAACCCAAGAGAGATGACTTATTCTGACTTGCAAGAGGGTCATTCCAGTACACATCCGCCTATGTTTAATGGGTCGGATTACACTTATTGGAAGACTCGTATGAAGATTTTTTTTGATATCCATGGATTTCGAACTTTAGAATATCATTGAAAATGGATTTTAAAAATCATCTCTTTCGATGAACGAATGGAATGAATCGGAGAAGAAGGTTTTTGTACTTAATACAAAGGCTATGAATACCTTGTTTTACGCACTTGATCAAAATGAGTTTAATCATGTTTCAATTTATGAATCGACTTTTGATATTTGGCATACTTTTGAAATCACTCATGAAGGCACTAGCTGAGTGAAAGAGTCCAAAATCAATCTTTTGATGCATTCTTATGAATTATTTCGGATAAAACCAAGTGAGTCCATCGGAGACATGTACAACCGTTTCACGGATATTGTCAATGGACTCAAAGCACTTGGTAAAGATTTTTCTAATTTCGAACTTATAACTAAAATTTTAAGATACCTTCCAAAGAGTTGGGATCCAAAAGTTACAACTATTCAAGAGGCCAAGGATCTTAAAATTTTTCCTCTCGAAGAACTCATTGGGTCTTTAATGACCTATGAAATAACATGTCATGCTCATGATGAGCTAGAGAACCCGCCTTCCAAAGAACAGAAAGGATATGACATTGAGAATATAAGAAGACCACTTGAAGGAATCTTCAAGTGATGAGGATCTTGATGATGAACTTACACTCTTAACTTAGAAATTCAAAAAATTTATAAGAAGGAATAAATTTAAAAGTGACACTAAAAATAAACTTGAACAAAAAAAAGATCAAGTCATTTGTTACGAATGCAAGAAGCCGGGGCACTTCAAAAGTGAATGCCCCCAAGCTAAGAAGAAGCAACCAAAGAAAAAGAAAGCTCCAGGATGCCTTAGGTAAATTCGATGCTAAATCCGATGAAGGCATCTTTCTTGGTTACTATTCCGTATCTAAAGTCTTTCATGTTTTTAACAAAAGAACCTTGGTTATAGAAGAGTCTATTCATATAACTTTTAATGAAGTTTCCGAATTTAAGAAAAATGATTTTAATGATAATCTTGGTTTTGATGGTTTGAATTTGAATGAACCCTCTTCTCAAAATAGCAATTTGGGTGCATCTTCTTCCCAAATTTTTGTACCTAAGGAATGTAAGTATGTAGATGCCCATCTAAATGAGCTAATTATAGGAGATACATCCAAAGGGGTTCAAACTCATTCTTCGTTTAAGAATTTTTATGTCAAAGCTGCCTTCTTTTCTCAATTAAACCTAAGTGGATTGATGAAGCCTTGAAAGATAATTCTTGGGTTATCGCAATGTAAGAGGAATTAAACCAATTTGAGAGGAATGAGATATGGAAGCTTGTTCCTAGACCAAGTGACCATTTAGTTATAGGTACTAAATGGGTATTTAGAAATAAGCAAGATGAATTTGGTATCGTGATTAGAAACAAGACTAGATTAGTGGCCAATGGTTTCAACCAAGAAGAAGGTATCGATTACGAAGAGACCTTCGCTCTTGTGGCAAGATTAGAAGCCATTAAGATGCTCCTTACCTATGCTAGTAGTAATAATTTTAAGTTGTTTCAAATGAATGTCAAAAGTACTTTCTTAAATGGTTTTATTTCCGAGGAGGTGTTTGTTGAACAACCACCCGGTTTTGAAAACTTTTTTTTTTCTAATCATGTGTTTAAATTAACTAAGGATCTCTTTGGATTAAAACAAGCCCCAAGGGCTTGGTATGAGAGAGTTAGCTCATTTCTAATTTCAAATAAGTTTACTAAAGGCAATGTTGATACTATATTATTTGTTAAATATTTTAAAAATAATTTTCTTATTGTTCAAATTTATGTTGATAACATTATCTTTGGTTCTACTAATGAATTACTATATGAATCATTTTCTAAGTGTATGAGTCATGAATTTGAAATGAGTTTAATGGGTGAACTAACCTTCTTTCTAGGATTGTAAATTAACCAACTTAGTGATGGTATATTTCTTAATCAATCTAAATATATATTAGAATTGTTAAAATGATTTAACATGGATGGTTCAAAAGCTATAAACACTCCTATGAGTACTTCCTCTAAATTAGACTTGGATAAAAGTGAAGAAAATTTTGATCAAAAAACATATAGGGGAATGATAGGTAGCTTACTTTACCTCACCGCAACTAGACCGAATATCATATTTAGTATAGGACTTTATGCAAGATTTTAAGCTAACCCTAAGTTATCTCACCTTAAAGCTGTTAAAAGAATCCTTAGATACCTTAAAGGAACTCCTAACCTAGGATTATGATATCCAAAATCTGATGACTTTGATTTAAAAGCTTATGTGGATGCGGATTTTAGCAGATATTAAATAGATAGAAAAAGTACATCTAGAACATGCTAATTTTTAAGACATGTACTTATTTATTGGACTTCCAAGAAACAAAACTCGATTGCACTATCTACGGTTGAAGTCCAATACATAGCCACAAGTACATGTTGTGCACAAGTTATTTGGATGAAAAATACTTTGGAAGATTATGGAATTTATTTAAAAAATATTCCCATAAATTGTGATAACACAAGTGCTATTTGCTTAATCAAAAATCTCATTCAACACTCTAGAACTAAGCATATTGACATTAGGCATCACTTTATATGAGATCATGTCAATAATAATGATGTCATTCTAGAATTTATTAATACAAAACACCAATTAGCGGACATCTTTATAAAACCCCAAAATGAAGAACAATTTGACTTCATTAGAAAAGAATTATGCATACTAAATTGTCCTAATACATGAAGATGTTGTATGTTCCTTTTCCAAAATTTTTCAACTTCGGTTTTTTATAATCTCAACTTATTATTTTCGAATTTTGGATGATATCTTTATGAACGGAGCTATCATTTTTATCCTTCATCGTAATATTTTGATACTCCTTCTTCAACCGATGAGTTTTAAGTAACATCATGCCATTCTATGATATAGTGAAATTGGTTTTATACTCCATCTACCTCTATTTGGATGATTAAATGGATTTCATGATTTGAAATGTGACATATGCATAGATTAATGTCATGAAGATTAAGCTCTTAAGTATTTATTATACTCTCTTTGGACTTTATCCTTGTGCTAATCTCTAAGTCATGAGCTTTTACAATTTAATTATTTATCTCATGAATTCTTATAAGAATGCCAAATTGAATCTTTCTCTATGAAACTTTTGATGTTGATATGTTCCACTTCATGAATTCATAAATGTCAAGTTGAATTTTTATGAATTTTGATATCTCTCTCTCACAAATTTTACCTTGAATAAATGACATGAGATCTTGTTAATATGGTTGACAAATGGCGAAATGTTTGATGAATGGCTTTAATGATCTATCCTTCCACTTTACAATTTTATGCTTAAATTTTCAAAATTACATCTTGAACCTTTCATCCTCTTTCATGTATGAATCTTTCGTAACTTGATAACTGATCATTTTTTGAATTTTATAAATATGAATAAGAATGAACAAATCACTTTTCGGGTTTATCATTCTTATGTTTTTTATGACTATCTTTACAATTTTTATATGGTTGTTAATGACTAGTATCATGAAACCTTATGAGGATTATCTTTACCATTGTTTTTAATCACAATTCATCTCCTTTTTGTTGATGACAAAGGGGGAGAAGAAAATGGCAAAATAAATTGATGACTTGTTAAATGCTTTGCATGTGTATCATATCGCAATGTATCATATCGTATTACAATGACTTGATGGAATGATAAAAGTCTTATATGTTTTATATTGTAATATAATTGCTTTTGCCATGCTTTGTAATCAAAAATTAGTTGCTATCTTTAAAAGTATCGCAATAAAATTAGTATCTTATCGCAATGTATCACATGTATCACAAATGCTTAACATGTAAATTTTTTAAAGATTGTTATCATATCATGTTTAAATTTAGTATCTTTCATTGATATGATAAGATATCATCTCACTTGATGATGTATCAAAAATGATATCATGCCTTGCATTTGTGCATTTTATATCAATATCATTTTATCCTTGTTTTATTTTAAATTATAATTGGTATCTCTTGTTGAAGTAATAAATTTCTGTCATTCAACTTGAAAATAAGTGTCATGCCTTGACATTGTGAAAAATATGAAGTTTTATATTTATGGATAAAAAATCATGCTTGTTAAGCATGATGATAAGTTCAACGGATGAAACTTATCTGTTTTAGCTTGAATTTAAAAAGATTGAATTCAAGTATTTTTCCTCTCATAATATGGCATATAGATAGGGGGAGTTAAGATTAACTCCGTTATCAATTGATTGTCATCATGAGAAAGGGAGAGATTTTTGAATCTCAGATTTTGATGATGAAGTCAATTGATAGGTTATTTGATCTAATTCATATTATTGAGATAAATATGCAGGATTAACTATGATAGCATGAAGATATAAAGTAAATTACCAGAGTCAAGTACGTTGGAAGTTCGAGAGTCCTACCGATAATCCAAACATCATAAATGAATTTATCACTTGTCTTTCATGGAAAAAATCGAAAAACTTTTAAAGATAGTAAAATTTCAAGAATCATGCATTTCCCTTTTTTATGATTAATTTCATTTAAGTATGCCTTTGTCTTTTAATGTCAAATAGAGATAAGCATCAAAGTTCAAGACATAAAGGTAAAATCTCATAAAACAACTCATATTTTAAACATCCATTTTCAAGCTATGATAAAAAAAGTAAGACAAAGATTCAATCATCTCATGTCATGAATTCTAAAAGACATCTCAAGTTATCAACATCATATTAAAAAGATATTTCAAAAAGATATATCGATAAGTGATTCATTTGTATTATTTCATTCGAATTCATGATTCATTTAGAAGGTTCTCCTCTTTATTAAATAAAAAAAATTATAGGAGAACAAAATGAATTAAGGGAGATCGAATATGATTGAAGCATTGAACATGATTCATATCAAAAATATATCTCATATCATAAATATGAATCAAGCATTTGTCAAATCCAAAATCATCCTCAAAATCACATTCAATAAATTCATACATGACAAGCATATATTTATTGAAAAATCGATAAGATAGAGGATTGCATTTCATTTTTATAAATTTCTATTCATGTGATGTACTTATTATAAGTATGCCTTTAACTTTAATAAAACAAGTGTCAACATTCAAGACAGAAAGGCAAATTTTGTTTTAAAAATCATTAAGTTGAAACACATTAAGCATGATAACAAACTTTTAATATTTTCATTTCATCATTTTTAATGATGATTTCATAAGATATGTTCAATGAAAGTCATCATCATATAAAATCAAAATGCAAGTTTTGTCATTAAAGTTATCAAAATCTTTCATTCGAAAATTTTATTAAGAGCAACAGAGATGGTTTACATGTAAGCATGCTCTTGTCTTTTTCTACTAGATTCGTGTATCATTGTATAGATCCAAAAAGTAAGTTTCAAGAGAAATCATTAAGACCAAATGCATGATACACTCATTTATTTTCAAAATATTCATCATGTTTATTTTCATGAGATTCACAAGATTGATAAAATGAATTCATTAATCTCAATAGGATAGAAAATGTATTTCCATTTCATGCAATTGATTTCATGTGAACATGTTCAAGTCTTTTATGAAAACATGTATCAACATTTAAAAACGAGACATAAATTTCATCATAAAACTATCAAGACCAAACACATCAAAAATAAAACATCATGATAACAATTTTTAATTTTTTATGTGTTTTATTTTATGTGGTTGATCTCATATACGCATGTTCAAATTTTCATGTAAAAACCATGCATCATGTTGAAAGTGAAATCATCAATATGTTTGCTTTTATCTTTTAATCATATTTGGTGTGCAAGCATTATCTTAAAACATGCCATTAATTTTTTGTGTCAAAAATTATGCATCTTGTTTGAAACCAAAAGCAATATAAAATCATCAAGATTCATGAATTTATCATGATCATATGCTATCCTTTTTACATGTTTTATTTGTTTCATATAAGTATATTCTAGTTTTTATAAGAAAGCCATCATTATATGACTCCGAAACAAATTTTGTCAAGCCCAAAAACACATTAATCCAAAATAGAATATTTCAAGTCATAAGCATCATACAAACATCTATCATCAAAAGACTTTAAAGAAATCCATACATTATATGTATCATGTCTAAAATTGAAAATCGATACAGAAAGCATATATGAAATTTATCTTTTTAGGTGTACATGCATTATGTCATCTTAATTTGTCATGAGAACAATTAGATCAAAAACTCGTTAATCCAAATCATAGAGTTTCAAATCAATATCACTTCAAAAACTCATGCATGATATAAAATCATCAAGCATCATGTTTAGAGATGAAAAATAATTTAAAACATCAGGATACACATGCATTGATTAATCCAATTAGGTGTACATGCATTATCACTAATCATGAAAGTATCATTTTAATTTTTACTTTTCAAAAATGCTAGAAAGAAAAGCATGATATAATTTTTAAAATAATTTATTTATTTCCTACTATCTAAATTAAGTACTCATGAAAAGAGATTATGTAATTTCAAAATAGTTCAAGGGAGTTTTAATTAAGTTGCTTATCTTATAGTCGAAGCTTGTCAAAGCACAATATGTCATTTTACCTTTGGAAGTTCTTGATTCATTCTCGGGTGCCTTCCTCTTCTTTAACCTCTTTCTCCATTCAAGTTTATTTTTTCTTTTAATTTTTGTTTAATGAACTTATTAAAATTCATTAAAAGTTCAAAGTTCTCAACATTGTCCTCATCACTTGAGTCATCACTCAAGTGGCATTCTCTTGTTCGAAGTGTCAAATCTTTCATATTTTTTGGAAGGTGGTTCTCATGTTCATCAAGTTTAAGAGTCATTTCATATGTTATTAAAGACCCAATTAGTTCTTCCAATGAATAAATGTTCTAAGTCTTTAGACTCTTGAATAGCAATTATTTTTGGATCCCAACTCTTTAGAAGGGATCTTAAAATCTTGTTAATGAGATCAAAGCTCGAAAAAGATTTACCAAGACTTTTTAAACTATTGGTGATATCCGTGAAATGGGTGTACATGTCGCCGATAGTCTCGCTTGGTTTCATTCGAAAAAGTTCAAAATCGTGCATCAAAATGTTAACTTTTGAGTCTTTAACTCTACTCGTTCCTTCATGTGTGACTTTATATGTGTGTCAAATATCGAAAGCCATTTCACATGTAGAAATATGATTAAACTCAGTTTTATCTAGAGTACAAAATAAGGCATTCATAGCCTTTGCATTTAATGAAAAAGATTTTTTTTTTAAATCCGATCATTTGTTCGTTAGTTTAGAGGGAAGTTAAAAGCCGTTTTCAATGACATCCATAAGTTTATATCTAGAGAAATTAAGAAAACTCTCATTTGAGTTTTTCAATATGTGTAGTCCGATTCGTTAAAGAACGAAGGACGAACAATCGAGAAACCCTCTTGAAAGCATGAAGAGCTCGCGGATGTGAATCCAAAAGAGATAACGTGCTTTGATACCAATTGTTGGGATCTAGAGCAGCACTAAGAGGAGAGGGGGGTGAATTAGTGCAGCGGTTAAGAATGATAAATTTTGGTGATTAAAAAAACTTTTAAAAACTTCGTACGAAAAGAAAGATATTTTGTTTCGATTAAATCTATAATGAAGGATACTTTAAACTTGAAGTGATTCATAAGAAGAAGATGAGAAGGTAGAGCATCAAAGTGAAGATAGTTTGCAGTAAAGTAAATTGCAAGAATATAAATGCAAACCGATTTATAGTGGTTCAGTCATATGACCTATGCCCACTCCCGATTCCTCTTCACTTAAGGCCACTGACTTTCCACTAGCTATCCTCCTTCTAATGAGTGAGGATTGATTCCCTTTTATAGCACTTTCTCCTTTTGATGGGCTTAGGAGGTAATCCTTACAAGCACTAACACACTCCTCTCTTGAATACAAGTGAAGACTAGAGGAGAGAAAGGATTTTAATAAAGTTTCCTAATTTTAGGTTCAGTGGGCTTATATATTCAACCCAGGGATGGGAGAGATACTTATAGACTTCAAATGAATTCAAACTTGGATCCAAAAATAATCCCATCTTGGGTCTACCGGGTTCTGGTGGGACCACCACCTAATACAACCTAGGGAGCTAGACTTGGGCGGTGCCACCACCCTAGTCTAGCGGTGCTAACGCTAGACATGTCCAGCACTCCTAGTTGGGCCTTAAACTAGGCTCAAACTAATCCATTATAGGGCCCAATTGGCCCCTACCAGGGTTATAGGATTAACACTTAATCCTAACCTTAATTATATGCTAACTATAAAATTAAAGATATTTCCTAAGCTAATACAAAGTTTAGAAAATCAATACTTCCTTTGGCGAGCTTTTGGCGAACTTCTGGCGGTCTTTCAATGAACTCTCGGATACCATTCTGCGGACTCCTGGCAAGCTCTTGGACTTCACGATGATCTTGAAGAGTTTTGACGAGCTTCTTCGACAAGCTTTAATTTTTCTCGGTGAGCTCCATGAACTTCCAACGAATCTTTCCGAAGAACTTCCGAAAACCCTTTGGCAAGCTCCCTACTCATTCTCGGCTAGTTCCGGCAGCACTCCCGATGAATCTTCAGACTTTCGTCGAACTCTCGAAATCCCAACGATTCCATCACACTTGACTCCAGCACTTTGTTTTGCTTTATGTCTTCATCGTTATCGTAATTAATCCTGCACACATAAACTTTAACTCTACTTCAATCTAGTTAGTTACACGAATCAACCTCCTATTCACCGACACATCATTGGTTGGCGCTTCGTCTAGTTCTTCGGTGCACCATCCTCTCTTGCAGTCTATTATCCAATCAACAGTTGACCTCCGTAACCCTGATCTCCTTAGCACAACACCACACTTCTTGGCCTAATGACCAATGTCCGAAGCCTTCTGTCTATTGTCAATTGGACCTCCGGCAAGATGTCCAATATACTAACATGATTTCCTCTAGCGCAATGCTGATTCATCCTGTGTCAATTGTCTAATCCTGATCGATAGTAGACTTGTATACTTAAAATGTAGTTAAATAACTAAATATAATTAATTAGTTTCATAATCAAAATCTGAGATTCAATAGCCAAAAGATTCATCGAACTCACCATAAAGTCCAAGAGGCTGTTAAAAGTCCATCGAAAGAAATCTGAGGGTGTGTTTAAAGTCCATCGAAAGTTCGTTAGAAAGCTCATCGAAAGAAGACTCGACGTTACTATTTTTAATTTGCTTGGAATATGTGTTCAATTTTGTAGTTAGCATATAATTAGGGTTAGGATTAGATGATAATCCTAATTAACCCTAGTCGGGGCCAATTGGTCCTTAATTGAACTGAATTGGGTTGGATTCGGGCCCATTCACTAGTGTTGATCATGTTTTTTGGTGGTGGCACTACCAGACTAGGTGGTGACACCGCTAGATTGGGCAGTGACATCGCCTTGGGAATAGGTTCCCATGTGGTTTGGGCGGTAGTACCGCTGACAGTTATTACCTGTCAGCGATGGTATCGCCTGAAAGGTGGTGGTATTGCCCCTCTATAGAGTCCGAGGAACCTATTAGGCGGTAGTACTACCAGACTGAGCGGTAGTACTGCCCAGTACACTAACATAGCAGGGTCAACTAGCGGTGGTATCATCAATACCCAGAAATCCAGGATGTGACTCTTTTGGCTCCAAATCTGAAGCCAATAGAGTCTATAAATACCCCTTACTTCTCAACTGGCTAAGCAAATTGAGAAGTGATAAAAAAAACTAAGTCAAAGCTATAGTAAAATTACATTAAATAAGCTTGAGTGTTCACCTCCCATATTTTACTTTGTCAAAATTTTGTAAGAGTGTGAACCACTTGTAAAAGTTTGTAAGAGGGGTGCTTGGTCCTTTCCCTTCAAGAAGAGTTGATAGTGGAAGTTGGGAACCTCATCGGAGAAGGTTTCAGAAGTGGACATAGGTCATTAGACCGAACCACTATACATCGCTGCGTACTTCTCTTGATGTGTGAGTTTTTAACTTACTGCATTTCAATCTTTACTTAGCTGTGATCTCTCGATCTTCTCCTCTCTTCTTTCTATAGCATTCACTTGAATCACCTTATTGAAATCATTTTCATCGGACTAAAATTTCTCAATGAATAACTTTTTCTGAAGTTGATTTCAAAATTATGATTTTTATCTGCTGCACAAATTCACCCCCACCCCTCCCCTCCCCCTTAGTGCCACTCAGATCCTAATATATGCCATATGAGATATGGAAAGGGAAGAAGCCTGACCTTAAGGTTGTTAAGATTTGGGGCTACCCTACCTACGTTAAGAGACACAACTCCGACATATTAGAATCCAAGATGGAACGGTGCAAGTTTGTGGGATACCCCAAAGAAACTTATGAGTATTATTTCTATACCCCGAGGACTAAAATATCTTTGTAGCTAAGAGGGAAATATTCCTTAAGAAGGAATACATTCTTGGTAGAGATAGTGGGAGCATGATAAAGTTGAGCGAGGTTAGAGAACCTAGTTCAAGCACCATTCCGTTGCCCGAGTCTATTCAAGTACCTAGCACATAAGTTCTGACTTTATGTAGGTTCGACAGAGTACCCCATCCTTCTGAGGAATATATTAGACATATCAAAAGAGAGGATACTAAAGATATTGATCCTCAGACCTATGAGGAGGCTATTACGAGTATAAATTCTGGGAAGTGGCATGAAGCCATGAATTCTAAGATGGATTTCATGTACTTCAATAAGATTTAGAACCTAGTTGATACACCTGAGGGTATCATACTTATTAGATTGCTAGTCATAGGTGCCCTGCAAACCAATCACGTGAGTGATGACACGTGTGACATGATACACACTTTTTTTTTCTTATTATTTATTTGATTTTTTTTATTTTATGTTGCTTATCGCATGTATTGTGATATATATATATTTATTTATATTTGTATAATGGGAATTGGATCATGATAAGATCATGATAATAAGATTAATTTATCTTTAAACACAGACCTTAAATAATCCCGGTCATAGGTTACTCGAGAGAGACATCGAGATAACTGGACAAACTAGTGTGCTATATACCTATCCATATAATAGAGGTAGCTGGTCTCATAGTAGCTTATGTGAGGACACTAGGGATATAATATAGGTGCTTATTGGAGAATAAGTTCACCAATTAATCTGCTTATAAAATACTATATGGTTGATGATACCTCATTGTTAGATAGCAATTTTGTTATTTCAATAGTGTATCTTATCCTTAAACTTGAGATGCTAAGGATGTTCTGTGTGAGGACTCCACTCTTTAATATCGGACTTATAGGTCTGAAAGTTTCAAGTCTAGTATAGTTGGTCATCGGGAGTGGCAACCAACCTTACAAAGATAATTGAGTATCGATAGAGGATCATTCACTCTAGGTGTTATGACAAAAATATCTTATATGTTCTTACTTAAGCAAATCCCTAGCCATGGTCATTCGGATTAAGAGAGAAAGAGTTCTCTAGGAGAATCCGATTAGAGCAAGACTCGAGTAGATTCCATATGAGCCTGACAACATCATGCCCAGTATACAATATCTGAAATATTAGAAAGATAAAGAACTATAGATATATGGTAACTAAGGACAAATAGATCCAAAAGATTGGATTCTCCTGTATTGTCTATGGGTTGTGACGTAGTAGCCTAGTACTTCCGTAGTCGATGAGTTGAATGAATTATTATGATGATAATAATTCTTTAAATCAGAACAAGTTCTGATAGGTATGACTCACAACCAGCTCAATATTAGGCCTAGAGGGTTATACACATGTGGTAGGTGTTACGACGAGTAGATGTTATGATATGAGATATTTGCTAGAGTGCCTATCTTTTTGGATATCTAGTAAGCCCTCAAATTATTGGATCTTATGGATGAGATACAATAAAAGCCTTTGAGAGATTATTGGGTAGAGATCCACTAATCTAAGAGGCTTGGGTAGTTAGATGAAGATCTAGTACCTAATAGAGTAGGATCCATTAAGGTTAAGTTGACAGGGGACCTCTATAAGTAGGAGGGAACCAAAGGACCATAGGCTAGACCCCTTTTGGTTGCCACCTCCTATTCACCTCTCTCCTTCTCCTCCTTAGCAAACAGCCCCGGTTTGGGGCATGTGGATAGAAAGAAGGGTTGGCCCCATCTTGATCCCATGGTGCACGTGGAAAGTAAGATCATGCAGTGATTTGAAGAGAATCTTTGTAGCCCCTATCATGTGGATCACTGTTAGAGAGGAGGACACTTGAACTCCTTATCCTCTCCCATAGATCTATAAGTTTTCAAGGATATACAATCTCCCTAGGTTACATATCCCTTAATACACATGGTTTTTCGATTTTGCGATTTTGTGCGCCAATCTTCGTTTGACATGAAACCTTCCTTTCCTGTGGAAATCTGGGATTATTTTTTTTGTTCTTCCACTATGCATATGATTTCACCCCAGAAGTCCCAATAAGATACTATTGAATCTCGGATTTTGATGATGAAACTAATTGAGTATGTTTTAGTGATCTAATTGCATTTTGAGATACACTAGTCTACTCTCGATCAGGATTAGATAATTGACGTAGAATGAATCAGCATTGCGTCAGAGGAAATCACATCAAGAGATTGGACGTTAAGTCGGAGGTCCAATCGATGATCAGCAAAAGGCTTCGAATAAAGAAATCGAGCATCGGGCCAAGAGGAGTGGAGTTATGCCAAGAAGATCGGGGATGCGGAGGCCAGTTGTTGATTGGCCAATAAGCCGCAAGAGAGGATGATGCGCTGAAGTGTCGGACAAAGCACCGATGGACCAAGGACGTGTCGGGCAACCAATTATAATTTGCATTGTAATAATTATTTAGATCGAAGTAGGATTAGCTTAATTGGGTTATAATTGGGCCAACCCAATTATGGGCCAACTGGGCCCGGTATTGGATCGGTTTGGGCCGGGTTTAAGGCCTAACCAAGAGTGCTGGACATTATCTGGCGGTGGCACCACCAGACTAGGGTAATGGCACTGCCCAGGTCCAGCTTCCCAAGTAGACTGGGCGGTAGTACCGCCCTAGGGTAGAGTGCTTGGGTTGTGGCATCGTTGGTTAGGCGATGGTACCGTCCAGTACATTGACTGTGTCAGTGTGTCAGGCAGTGGTACCACCTAGTACACTAACAGAACAAGGTCAATAGGTAGTGGTACCGCCAGCACTTGGAAATCTAGGATGATTCAAATTTGGGCTCTAAATTTGAATCACATTGAGGCCTATAAATACCCCTCTTATCTATGGTTGAAATACACACTAGAATTGAGAACAAAAAAGGAAAACACTACTGTAATAATGTCAAATTCCTCCCTCTAATTCTAAAGTGTGATCTAACCTAGTGGGTTGAGAGGCTTTATAAGGGTTACCTCCTAAGCCTATCAAAAGGAGAGAGCTGTAAGGGATTTAGTCTTCGCCCATTGGAAGGAAGACAACTAGTTGAAAAACCGATGGCCTCAAGAGAAGAGGAATCAGGAGTGGACATAGGTCGGATAACTGTACCATTATAAAACTCGGTTTGCGTTTATATTCTTGCATTTACTTTTCTACAAACCTTTACTTTACTTGTTCACAGCCCTTCATCTTGTCTAGACATTCTCAAGTTTAAGTTAGAGCTTTTCCGATGCCGTTTTAGTCGAAACGAAGTTTTCAACGTTCGAAGTTTCCAAAATCACTTTAAATCATCGAAAATTATCGTACTTAACTGCTGCACTAATTCATCACCCCTCTTAGTGTCGTTCTAGATCCTAACAGTTAGTATCAGAACCATTTTATTTCTCTTTCAGATTCACACCCATGAGAAATGGCTCTTCACGACTTTCAAGAGGGTTTATCGATTATTCGTCCCCCATTCTTTAACGGATCGGACTACACATATTGAAAAACTCGAATGAGAATTTTCTTGATTTCTTTGGACTTAAACTTATGGAATATCACTAAAAATGGTTTTCAACTTTCCTCTAAATCAATGAACGAATGGTCTGATTTAGAGAGAAAATCTTTTTCTTTAAATGTAAAGGCTATGAATGCCTTATTTTATGCCTTGGACAAAAATAAGTTCAATCAGATTTCTAATTGCAAAACAACATTTGATATTTGGTGGACACTTGAAATTATGCACGACGGAACTAGTAGAGTTAAAGACTCGAAAGTGAACCTCTTATGGCATAATTTTGAGCTTTTCCGAATGACACCAAGCAAAACTATCGACGACATGTACACCCATTTCATGGATGTCGTCAATAACTTGAAAAGTCTTGGTAAATGTTTTTCGTATTTTGAACTCACTAACAAGATCTTAAGATCTCTTCCAAAAAGGTGAAATCCTAAAGTAACAATGATATAAGAAATTAAAAATCTAAATGAATTTCCATTGGAAGAACTAATCGGGTCATTAATGACCTATGAAATGAGTTTCTTTGAAACCTATGAACACATGAACCACCTTCTAAAGAACAAAAAGGATTTGGAACTCCAGACTATAAAATGCCACTTGAGTGATGACTCAAGTGATGAGGATAATGAAGAGGATATTGAACTTTTAATCAATTTTAATAAGTTTATTAAATAAAAATCAAAAATAAAAAATGAACTTGAACGAAGGAAGAGGCCAAAGAAGAGGAAGGCACCCAAGGACGAATTAAGAACTTCCGAAAGGCAAATGGCAAATTACGTTTTGACAGTCTTTGACTATAAGGTAAGCAACTTAACCAAAGCTCCTTCGCTTTATGAAATTATTTGAAAATTTTCATGAGTGCTTAGTTTAGTTGGTAGGAAATAAAAATCATTTTAAAAAATTATCCTGCTTTTTCTTCTAGAATTTTTTGAAAAATAAAAATTTTAATGATGATTGTATGATGTGTGATAATGTGTGTACACCTAATAGGACTAATCCATGCATGTGTATCTTGATGAGTTACATTGATTTTCCATTCTAAACATAATGCTTGACGATTTTATATCATGCATGAGTTTTTGAAGCATTGTTGATTTGAAACTCTATGTTTTGTATTAATGTGCTGTTGGTCTAATCGTTTTCATGTCAAATTAAGATGACATTTTAAGATGACATAATTCCATGTATACTTTCCTTATCGTATTTCGGTTCTAAACATGATACATATCTATGTATGAATTTCTTGAAAGTCTTTTAATGATAGATATGTGTATCATGCTTATGATTTGAAAACTTCTATCTTGGATTAATGGGTCTTAATCAATTTTATGATGAAACTTATGTCTCATTTTTAAATGTTGATACATGTTTTTATAAACAACTTGAACATGCTCACATAAAAATTGCATGAAATGAAAATGGATTTTCTATCCCATTGAAATTAATGAACTCAATTAATGAATTCATGTGAATCTCTTGAATCATGTAAATGATTTTGATGATTCAAACTTGAATGAGCTTTATCATAGTCATGATCTTAATGTTTTGAAACTATATATTTGAATTTTTATGAATTCTTGATAACTTAAAATGCCTTTTGAAATTCATGACATGATATGATTGATTCCTTTATTTACTCTTTTTATCATGTATTGAAAATGAATATTTAGAATCATACTTATGAGTTGTGTTATGAAATTTCCCTTTACATCTTGAACTTTCATGCTTATCTCTATTTGACATTAAACGACAAAGACATATTCAAATGAAATTATCATAAAAAAGGGAAATGTATGATTCTTGAAATTTTTGATTTTTCATGAAAGACAAGTGATGAATTTATTTAGTATATTTTGTGAATATCCTATGAATAAAATTTTAATGATATGATAAGGAATCCATTTATATGAATTTATGCAAATAATTTTAATGATGGATTGTCGAGTTGACAAATTGATTTGAATGAGATCTTTTGTTTCAAGTGAATCATGAATCTTCTTTTAATTTCTTGACTAATTAAGATTTCTTATGCATGAAACAAATTATTCTCCTTGCTATTTGCTACCAAATGAATCATGATTGATATCATTGCTATTATATCTCCTATGATTCCTGTGTAGAGAAAGAATTTATAAATCATGATGCAATGAGATTTCTTATGCAATAATAAAGTGCTTATGTGATTCTTTGCTAAAGAAAATATTTATTGAAATCATGATCTTGACAATTATAAATTGAAGTTCTTTATAAATTAAGATCGTTCATCATGCTCCCTCCGTTTATCAAAAGAGAATTCTTTAAATGAAATGTAACTTGTCTTTTGATTTTTCAGAACTCAATACTTGAATGAATTCATGTTCTTGATACTTGCATTTTTCTTTTTAATGAGTAATGATAGCTTGAATGCATGAAAAGAAAATTTTTGATTCCTTACTCAAAACTTCTCTTTCATGATTTTGATTTCTCAAAACTATATTTTTGAATTACTTTTATGAAATCATGATCTTGACATCTAGATACCTGGAATTTCTTTTAAAATATAATCTTGATGAAAATGCATGAACCGAGTTGTTTTGCTATCTATTCTCAATTGAATCATGTTCTTCTTGAGCCTAGACAATATATCCTTCATGATATAGAAATGATATGATTTCTTTGCCTTATATATCTTATGTGATAATTAAAAATTGATATAAAAGAAAATTTGCTTTAGGATGAATCATTGAATCTTAATCTTGATCTTGTTGAAAAAGAACATTTGTGAACCATGAATGATATCTCTTGATCCTTATTGATATTTCATATTGATATCTTTCATTCTTGGCATCTACGGCTTGTATGCATCATGTGATAACTAATGTATATTTTGATTCAAATGTATTTGAAAGTGAATGTAAAGAAAACTTTGTATTTCCTCCCTTCTTTTTTGTCAATGATAAAGGGGGAGATAGTTTGCTATCATGCACTTCATGAAATAAAGCAAAGATTGATAGCTTGCACATTTCAAAGTTGTTATCTTAAACATCACAAAGAGAAGCAAAGAAGTGCTATCTCAATAGAAGCAATAATGCAAAACTTAAAGAATTTACAATCTTACACTTGCCATGCTTTTATGCTTGTAATGAAGAGTTAGCTTGCATGTTTAAAGTAATGTCAATTTTGCAAAAAAATTACTTACTAGCAAAGGAAAGCTAGTTGCACTTCTCAAAAGAAAATGAACAATTGCTACCTTGCAATCTTAAGAGAAGTAAAGTACAAACTTGCACAAAAAGCAAGTATTGAATTACTATGATTACACATCCTTAAAAACTTGTCATAATTGAATGTTTTAAAGTGATGTATGTTGAACATATATCTTGATAGCTAGTGTAATTGTAAAACTTGTATATCCTTAATACTAGCTAAGATGTAACTTCTCCTTTTTATTGATGACAAAGGGGGAGAAGTAGATTAATGATTTCATGCAATGAATGAAGTATTGAATATTTTATATATTTGCATGATGGTTTGATGTCTTTTATAACATGATTTTTGATACATGTTGCTTAGATTTTGGATAATCCAAGTGTTCTATCAATATGGCATATTGATATAGGGAGTTTGTTTAAACTCCAGGGAGTTAAGGTTAACTCCGTCATCGATTAGTTATCATCATAAAAAAAGGGGAGATTGTTGAATCTCAAATTTTGATGATGAAACTAATTGAGTATATTTTAGTGATCTAACTATGTTTTGAGATATGCAGGTCTACTCTCAATCAGGAATAGATAATTGACACAGGATGAATCAACGTTGCATTGGAGGAAATCACGTCAGGAGATTAGACGTCGAGCCGGAGGTCTAGTCGATGATTGACAGAAGACTTCGGATAAAGAAATTAGGCATTGGGCCAAGAGGAGAGGAGTTGTGCCAAGGAGATCGAGACTGTGGAGGTCAGTTACTGATTAGGTAACAAGCCGCAAGAGAGGACGATGCGTCGAAGTGTCGGACGAAGTGCCGATGGACCAAGGACGTGCTGGGCAACTAATTATGATTTGCATTGTAATAATTATCTAGATCGGAGTAGGATTAGCTTAATTGGGTTATAATTGGGCCAACCCAACTATGGGCCAATTGGGCCCGGTATTGGATCGGTTTAGGTCGGGTTTAAAGCCCAACCAAGAGTGCTGGATATTGTCTAGTAGTAGCACTGCCAGACTAGGACGGCGGCACCGCTCAGGTCTAGCTTCCTAGGTAGTCTGGGGTGATGGTATCGACTTGGGGAAGAGTGCCTAGGTGGTGGCACCGCTGGTTGGGCGATGGTACCGCCCAGTACATTGACCATGTCAGTATGTCAGGCGGTGGTACCGCTAGACTCTGTAGTGGTATCGCCCAGTACACTAACAGAATAGGGTTAACAAGTGGTGGTACTGCTAGTGTCAAGCGATGGTACCGCTAGCACTTAAAAATCCAGGATGATTCAAATTTGGGCTCCAAATTTGAATCACATTGAGGCCTATAAATACTTCTCTCATCCATGGTTGAAATACACACTAGAATTGAGAAAGAAAAAGGAAAACACTACTGTAATAGTGTCAAATTCCTCACTTTAATTCTAAAGTATGATCTAGCCTTAGAGAGAGTTGAGAGGCCTTGTAAGGGTTACCTCCTAAGCCCATAAAAAAAAAGACCTGTAAGGGATTTAGTCTTTGCCCGTTGGAAGGAAGACAACTAGTTGAAAAGCCGGTGGCCTCAAGAGAAGAGGAATTGAGAGTGGACGTAGGTCGGATGACCGAACCACTATAAAACTCGATTTGTGTTTATATTCTTGCATTTACTTTTCTGTAAACCTTTACTTTGCTTGTTCATTACTCTTCATCTTCTCTAAACATTCTCAAGTTTAAGTTAGAGCTTTTCCGACACCGTTTTAGTTGAAATAAAATTTTCATCATTCGAAGTTTCTGAAATCATTTTAAATCATAAAAAATTATCGTACTTAACTGTTGCACGAATTCACCCTGCCCCCCTCTTAGTGCCGCTCTAGATCCCAATAAATCCATTGTAACTAAGGGTGAACAATGTTGAACCTCAGATTTTGATGATGAAACCAATTGATAGTGTTTGTGATCTAACTATATTTTGAGTGACGCAGGACTATCTTCGATCAGGAATAAATAATTGAAGCAGAAAAAATCGAACATTGGGTTAGAGGAGAACATGTCAAAAGATTGGATGTCGAGCTAGAGGATCAGTCAACATATCGGTAGAAGACCTCGAACAAGGGATTCGGGCATCAGGCCAAGAAGTATAGAATTATGCCAAGGAGATTAGAGTTATAGAGGACAATTGTCGATTGGGCGATAGGCCACAAGAGAAGATGATGCATCGAAGAATCAGACGAAGCGTTGATGGATCAATGACATGTCAAACAACGAATTAATTCAAAGCTTTATAATAATTGTCTAGATCGAACTAGGTTTAAGGTATAATTGAGTTGGCATTGGGTCAACTCAATTAGGGGCCAACTAGGCCTGAATCATGACTGTTTTAGGCTAGATAAAAGGCCCAAACAATGCCCTGGAGCCACGTCAAGCAGTGGCACCGCTAGGATTGGTGGTGGAATCGCCTGAAGACTCGGCCTCTAAAGCTGAGTTTGGGTGGTGGTACCACCTAGTATCAGGCAGTGGTACTACCCAGTATTAGGTGGTGGTATCACCCAGTATACTATCAACTTAGTGTGTCAAGTGGTGGTACCGCCTAGTATCAGAAAGCCTGGGTAGTGGTACCATCAATACCTCAAAATTTTGGGGTGTTTGAATTTTGGCTCCAAGATTTGAAGCCACTTGGGGTCTATAAATACCCCAGCTATTCTTGCTTGGGATAGAAAGAACTGAGCAAGAAAACAAAGGGAAAATTCTGTGATTCTAAGTATAGAAATCTCTCCTTCTAGATCTTAAAGTTAGTTTCTAAAAGAGATGTGTGAGGAAAGACTTTTAAAAGAAAGAGTTTGTAAGGGTAGTTAGTCTTTACCTATTTGAAAGAAGATTGCTAGTGAAAGCCGGTGACCTCACCGAAGGAGGAATCGGGAGTAGATGTAGGTCGGATGACCGAACCACTATAAATCAGTGTGTTCTTTCCCTTACTGTGCATTTTCTATTATGCTCTTTATTTATATTGGAAATTGCCTTTCTTGCTCAGTGCTCTCTACTCATTACGAATGTTTTCAAGTTAGAGTATTTCTGATATGATTTCATCGAAATAGACTTAATTATTAAAATATGTTTTGAATCGAACCAAGGTTTTTCAAAATTGATGTAATCTTTATCGCTGTACTAATTCCACCCCCCCTCCTCCCCTCTTAGTGCCAAACTCAATCCTAACAATTGGTATTAATGCCTCAGTATTTTTTAATTGGATTAACACCTTAAAGAAATGGCTCTTTTAGGCTTTCAAGAGGGCTTTTCTATCGTTCATCCTCCCATGTTTGATGGGACGGACTACACATATTAGAAAACTTGAATAAGAGTTTTCATAATTTTCTTGGATTTAAATTTGTGGAATATCATTGAAAATGGATTTTAAAAGTCTTCTATTCCAATGAACGGTGGAATGATTTGGAGAAGAAGACTTTCTTTTTAAATGCAAAGGCTATGAATGTCTTGTTTTACGCCTTGGATAAAAACGAATTTAATTGTGTTTCTATTTACAAAACTGTATAAGAGATTTGGCAGACTCTTGAAATCACACACGAAGGCACTAGTAGAGTTAAGGATTCTAAGATAAATCTTTTGATGCATAATTTGAAACTTTTTCAAATGGCACCGAGTGAAACTATTGGTGACATGTATCCCATTTCATGGATGTCGTTAATAGTTTAAAAAGTCTTGATAAATATTTTTCTAATTTTAAACTTGTAAACAAAATTTTAAGATCCCTTTCAAAAAGATGGGATCTGAAAGTAATGGCGATACAAGAAACAAAAGACTTGAATATTTTTCTATTTGAAGAACTCATTAGCTCATTACTAATATATAAAATGAATTTCTTGGAACATGATGAACATGAGAACCACCTTCCGAAGAACAGGAAGGATTTGGGACTTCGAACAATAGAATACCACTTGAGTAATGACTCAAGTGATGATGATGATGAGGATGATGATCTTGAACTTTTGACTATAAAATTCAAAAAATTCATAAAATAAGAATTAGAGAACAAAAATAAACTTGAAAAGAAGAAGGGGCTAAAGAAGAAGAAAGAACTCAAGGACAAATCAAGAACATCTGAAGGTGGGATGGCGAACTACACCTTGATGGCTTTCGACAATAAAGTATGTGACTCACTCGAAATGTTTTTACCTTATTATGAATTACTTGATCTTTTCATGAGTTACTTAATTTAGGTTGCAAGAAATAAAAAAAAATTACAAGAATATATCATGTTTTTCTTTCTAGTGATTTTGAAAATTCGAGCATGATTATTGCATATTGATTTCTTGCACTAAGCATAAAAAGTTAAATTCATTTAAGAAAGAAATTGTCTTGTTACAATCAACAACAATAAAAAGAAAGATCTTTGGAATTAAAATGATTATGAAGATGCTTTATGGTATCATGTTTGATGATTTGAAGTAATGATCATATGTTTTGAAATAAGGTGTTATATTTTTTATGACGAGACTTATGTTTCGGTTTTAAACATGATGCATGTTTTTTAAAAACTTGAACATATTTATATGAAATAAACAACTTAAAATGGAACATATTATCATGATAAATCGATCTTTTGAAGATACCTTATGTGTAATGTGTTATATTTTTGGACTTGATGGTTTTTATGACAAAATTTGTTTATTGGTCCTTAACATTGATGCATGATTTTATTTGGCATAAAAAGATAAAGGCATGATTGTATGAAACAAATCACTAAAAGAGGAATGCATTCTTTTTCTGTAAAAAGGTTCTATATCCTTAAAGCTTTTCGATTTTTGAATAAAAGATCCATGTAGATTATCTTTTGTGAATCTCTTAAATTATGAAATAGATTTTGATGATATGTTAATGAATCTATTTATGATATTTTATGAATCTTGAAAGTGATTTTGATGAGTTTGGAGTTGATGAATTGAATTTAAATGATATTTTTCCAAATGATTCATGACTCTTTCTTTTGATTTCTCGAAATCATAACTTGATTCTTATGAATCATGATGAATTGAGAATTCTTATGCATGAATTAAGTTCTCATATTATTCTTTTACTAATGAGATGATATATTCAAATGAATCATTTATCGGTATTTACGATTGTGATATATTTTACATGAAATATCTTTCTTGATTCTCATATGATTTACTCTTTTAAGAGAACATTTAATCATGATCTTGATATCTCCATATTTGATTCTTGAATATATTTTTTTATGAAATGTGATCTTGTTGACTTGAGATGTCTTATGCTTGTATTGAGAGCATTTCTCCTATGTTTCTTCTTGTCATTTACTAAAAAAGATAACTTTCTAAATATATCATGAATTTTTCATAATCACAACTTAAATTTCTTATGATTCATGATAAATTGAGAGATATTATGCATAAATCAAGATCTCTTCTTTGTTTTCCTAAGATTTCTTTTTTCTATTTGCAAAAGAAGAGACATATCAAAATGAATCATGATTTGATTTCTCATTATCATTGATATTGATATCTTTTATATCATGATTCTTTTATATTGGTTGTATACCTTTTGTCATGATTTATAAATTGATGTAAAAATCTTGCAACATTGTATTCTTCACTTCTTTTTGATAATGACAAAAGGGGAGTTAGTTTGCTAGCTTGTGTATCACAAGAGAAAGAAAGATTGCTAGCTAGAATATTGCAAAGGAACCAAAATTGCTAACTTGCAAAGAAAGGCAAAGCTTGCACTTCTCAAAAGAGAAGAAATAAAATTTACTAGAATGGAATATCACAAAGAGAAGCAAAGAGTTGCTATCTCAAAAGAAGCAAAAGTGCAAACTCAAAAAACTTATAATCTTGCACATCTTTATAAACTTGATGATTTGGTGATTGTAAATGTTGTAAAGTGATTGCTAGCTTGTATGTTGTAAAATTTACATATCTTCAAAACACTTGCTAGATGCAATTTCTCCTTTTTATTAAAGACAAAGGGGGAGAAGTATGATAATAATTTCATGCATTGTATGATATTTTGAACATTTTGATTTTATATGATGAATGATTTTTCATTTCTATTAATATGGCAATATTGATAGGAGTAGTTTATCTAAACTCCACCATCAATTGGTTGTCATCATTAAAAAGTAGGAGATTATTGAATCTTAGATTTTGATGATGAAACCAATTGATAGTGTTTATGATCTAACTATGTTTTGAGTGATGCAAGACTACCTTTAATTAGGAATAGATAATTAAAGCAGGAAGAATCAGATGTTGGGCTGGAGGAGAACATGTTAGAAGATTAGACGTCGAGCTGGAGGATCGATTGACATATCGGCAGAAGGCTTCGAACAAGGGATTCGGGCATCGAGCCAAGAAGAGTGAAATTATATTAAAGAGATCGAAGTTGCGGAGGACAATTGTCGATTGGGCAATAGGCTGCAAGAGAGGATGATGCGCCAAAGAATCGGATGAAGCACCGATGGACCAATAACATGCTAGACAATGAATTAATTCAAAGCTTTGTAATAATTATCTAGATCAAAATATATTTAAGATATAATTGAGTTATAATTGGGCCAACTCAATTAGGGGCCAACTAGGCCTAAATTAAGACTATGTTGGGCTAGATGAAAGGCCTAAATAGTGCCCTAGAGCTACGTCAGGCGGTGGCACCGCTAGGATTAGCGGTGGCACCGCTAGGATTAGCGGTGGCACCGCTTGAAGGCTCGACCTCCAAGGCTAAGTCTGGGTAATGGTACCACCCAACATCAGGCGGTGGTATGACCAGATTGGGTGGTGGTACCACCCAGTGTTAGAAATCCTGAGTGGTGGTACCGTCAATACTATGAAATTTCGAGGTGTTTGAATTTTGGCTCCAAGATTTGAAGCCACTTGGGGTCTATAAATACCCCAGCCATTATTACTTAGAATAGAAAGAATTGAGCAAGAAAACAAATGGAAAACTTTGTGATTCTAAGTGTAGAAATCCCTCCTCTTATATCTTAAAGTTAGTTTCTAAAAGAGGTGTGTGAGGGAATACTTGTAAAAGAAAGAGTTTGTAAGGGTAGTTAGTCTTCACCCATTTGAAAGAAGACTTCTAGCAAAAGCCAGTGGCCTTGACGAAGGAGGAATCGGGAGTGGACGTAGGTCAGATGACCGAACCACTATAAATGAATATTCTTTCCATTGTTGTACATTTTCTATTATGCTCTTTATTTATATTAGAAATTGCCTTCCTTGCTCACTGCTCCCTACTCATTACGAACATTTTCAAGTTAGAGTATTTCCGATATGATTTCATCAAAATGGACTTAATCGTTGAAACATGTTTTGAATCGAACCGAGGTTTTCCAAAATTGACATAATCTTCAATCTTCACCGCTGCACTAATTTACTCCACCCCCCCCCCCACCTCTTAGTGCCAGACTCAATCTTAACAAACAGGCCCAATGGATTAGTCCCCCTGTATTGTCTAGAGACTATGGCGTAGTGGACTAGTACATCTATAGTCGATGAGTCAAGTGAATTATTATGAAGATAATAATTTACTAAGTCAAAATGAGTTATAATAGGTGCGACTCATGGCCAACTCAACATTGGGTCTAGAGGGTCATACACATATGGTAGATGTTACGATGAGTAGATGTTTGGATATAAAATATTCATCGAGCCCCTATCTTATTGGATCTTTTGTTTGAGACCCAATAAGAGCAAATAGTGATTATTGGATAGAGATCCATTAATTCAAAAGGCTATGATAGTAAGATAAAGTATTGAATCTCAGATTTTGATGATGAAGTCAATTGATAGGTTATTTGATCTAATCCATATTATTAAGACAAGTGTGTAGGATTGACTATGATAGTTATTGAATCTGAGATTTTGATGATGAAGTCAATTGGTGAATTATTTATTCTAATTCATATTGTCAAGATAAGTGTGCAGGATTAACTACGATGGGATGAAAACATAAAGTGATTTACTAAGGTCAAGTTCGCCGGGAGTTTGAGAGTTCACCATGTTAGGGATCGAGCGGCACTAAGAGGGGGGGGCGGTGAATTAGTACAGTGGTAAAGAATGATAGATTTTCTATGATTTAAATAAGTTCAAAAACTTCATACGATAAAAATCATGTTTTTGACTAAAACCGATTCCAATTAAAGCGTAATGGAAAGTGCTTAAAGTAGGGAGTGTTTAGAGAGGAAGAAGGCAGTGATAAGTAAGTTGAGCAGCAAAGAAAATGCGGTTTACAGAAAGATAAATGCAAGAACATAAATGCAAATCATTTTTATAGTGGTTCGGTGATCCGACCTACATCCACTCCCGATTTCTCTTCGCTTGAGGCCACCGGCTTTCCACTAGCTGCCTTCCTTCTAACGGGCGAAGAAAAACTCCCTTTTACAAACTTTGTTTACAAAGCTTCTCTCAACACCTCTCTTAAGAATATTTCTAAACTTTGGAGGAGGTACTTCTACTTCAGATGATAGAGTTTTCCCTTAATTTTCTTGCACACTTCTTGCCCTTCAAGCAAAAACACTTGGGGTATTTATAGACCCCAAGAGGATTCAAGTTTGGAGCCCAAATTTGAATTGCCTTGATTTTCCCGATTCTAGCGATATTGGGCGGTGCCACTGCCCATCCAACGGTGCCACTGCTGGTGCCCTCGGATGCTGGGTGGTGCCACTGCCAGCCTAGGTTTGGCCACTGGGCGGTGCCACCGCCCAGGTCATTTCAGCACACTGGTTTGGGCCGAAAACTCAACTGAAACCGGTCCAAATGAAGTCCGAATTGGCCCAAATTTGGTTTATAGGATTAACACATAATCCTAAACCAAATTATGTGCTAGCTACAAATTTTAAAGATATTTTCTAAGATATTATAAAGTCCATAAGATGACTTCTTTCGACGAGCTTTTGGCGAACTTCCGGTGGTCTTCCAACGAACCCTCGGAAACCATTCTACAGACTCCCGGCAAGTTTCCGGACTACACGATGATCTTGGCGAGTTCCACCGAGCTTCTTTTGCAAGCTTTGATCTTTCTTGGCAAGCTCCGTGAACTTTCGACGAACCCTTCAATATTCTCGGCCAGTTCTGGCAACACTCCCAACGAATCTTCGGACTTCCGTTGAAATCTCAAACTCCCAACGATCCATCACACTTGTCTTCCGGCACTTTGTTTCACTTTACGTCTTCATCGTTATCATAGTTAATCCTGTACACACATAAACAAAAACTCTACTTCGATCTAGACAATTATTACAACGCGAATTGACATTCAGTTGCTCGGCACGTCATTGGTCGGTGCTTTGTCCGATTCTTCGGTACATCGTCCTCTCTTCTGGCTTGTTGCCCAATCAGTGGTTGACCTCCACAACCCCGATATCCATGGTGCAACTCCACTCTTCTTGGCCTGATGCCCGACGTCCGAAGCCTTCTACCGATTGTCGACCGAACTTGCAACTCGACATCCAATATCCTGATGTGATCACCCAGCGCAACGTCAATTCCTCCAACATCAACTATCTAATCCTGATCGATAGTAGACCTGTGTAACTCAACACGCAGTTAGATCATAAAATACAATCAATTAGTTTCATCATCAAAATCCAAGATTCAACAATCTCCCCCTTTTTGATGATGACTAACGGAGTTATCCGTAACTCCCTAGAGTTTAACCAAACTCCCCCTATCAATATGCTATTGATAGAACACTTGGATTATCCCAAATCCAAGCAACATTCATCACAATAATATAAGAATAATCAAACCATCATACAAATATATAAAATATTCAATTCAATGCATGAAGTTATCAATCAACTTCTTCCCCTATGTCATCAACAAAAAGGAGAAGTTGCATCATAGCTAGTTTAAAATATATGCAAGTTTTACAACACACTAGCTATCATCAAAATATTCAACATACATCACTTTAAAACATTTAATCATAGCAAGTTTTTAAAGATGTCCAAGCATAGCAATACAATACTTGCTTCTTGTGCAAATTTGCACTTTGCTTTTCTTGAATTTGCAAGATAGCAATCGTTGCTCCCCCTTTGTCATTGACAAATAGAAGTGGAGTACAAATAGTCTTTTACATCAATGCTTTGATCATGACAAAATAACAAATTTGTAACATATTAGGCCATGAATTCAAGGGAGTCAAAAACCATGATATGAGGGAAAAAGATGATAAGCAAGCAATCAATAATGATAAACAAGCTAACATACTTTGCGATACGCAAGCTAGCTTTTTTTCAATTCTTAAGTTTCGCCTTTGCAAGCTATCAACTTTTTGCAATGAGCTAGTAATTTTTGTAAAATTTACAACATTTTAACCATGCAAGCTCATGAGTTAAAAAAAATATAACTTTGCAATTTCTTTCTTCTCATTTTGAGAAGTGGAAGTTTTGCCATTTTGCAATTTCTAGCTTGCTATGTTTGCCACTTTCTCTTGTGATATCCAAGCTAGCAATTAACTTTCTCTTGAATGAGCAAACAAATTTTTCATTTAAGGTGCAAGCTAGCAATATCCTTCTCCCCCTTTGTTTTTGTCAAAAAAGAATAGGAGGATCAAATACAAAGATTTTCTTTACATCCTCTTTTCATATCATTTATCAACTTGCATCAATAAAGATCTTCATCAATATTCAAAATATGTCATATAGGAGAAGAAGTCATATAGGAGAATAATTTTTGATTTATCACAATTCAAAAGTTCAAAGCAATAGATGCAAAGAATTCATAAAAGATATCAATAAGGATTAATTCGTGAATACCAGAGATATGATTCAAGGTTCATTAAAATTTTTCTTAATAAGATCAAGATGAAGATTCATGAGATAAAAAGAGCAATTTGAAACATTCTCATTAAGAACACATTTTAAAATATTCGAAATATTAAATATTAAAATACTAAAATTTGGATTGCTTTCTTCCTTTAACAACTTTTCACATCATTTAAATTTGTATCAATCAATCATTCAATCATATTATGTAATGAAAGATATCAATATGAAAAATCAACAAGGATCAAAAGATATCATTCATGGTTCATAAATATTCCATTTGGGAAGTATCAATTCAATGATTCATCATTAAGTAAATTTCATCAATTTTCAATTATTAAAATTTAAGTCATGAATATAAATTTGACATTTAAGTTAACATGACAAGGAAGAGTAGATCTTGTTTCATGTAAGAAAGATCTCAAGTCTATAAGTCCGAGAAATCAAGATTATTATCAATAAATTTTCTTTAGCATCAATTTTTAATTCATGATAAGGGACATACAACTAAGAATCATGATACATAAAAACATAATATTCTCATAGATCAAGTCATGATTCTTGGATTCATCATAAAGCAAATTTTTTTTATATCAATTTTCAATTATCACATAAGATAAAGAAATCATGTCATTTCTAAGATATGATATCAAGGCTCAAGAAGAACATGATTCATTTGAGAATGGATAGCACAAAGAGCACCTTGATTCATGCATAAGATTTTTCATCAAGATCACATTTCATAAGAATCAAGATATCAAGATCACGAATTCATTGAATTACGAGAAATCAAAAGACAAGATACATTTCATTTGAAGAATTCTCTTTTGATAACCGGAAGAAACATGATAAATGATCTTGATATATAAAGAACTCCATGTTAAAATCATCAAGATCATGATTTCAATAAAATTTTCTTATACCAAAATGAAATCTTTTAGAACTTGATTCAAGTATTATATATATCTCAAAAAGTCATAAAATCATTCAAACTCATTTTGTCAACTCGAGATTCATAATCAAATCAAAATCATTTTCAAGATTCAAAATGCTAGTAATTTGCATTAATCATGACAAGTGATACATCAAAAGTCTGCATCAATATTTCAATCATCAAGTCATGAAGCATACAAAGTGGTATTGAAACATGATAGAAAATTTCAAATTACACATGTAATGTTTCAACATTCAAAACACATTTTCTCAAGTTGAGTATCAATAAGTCAAGAGAAAATAACTTATGATTCATTTGAATTTCTCTTCAATAACATAGGAGAATCATAGTATAAAATAAGAGGTCTTGAAAAAACTCAAGTTATCAAGATCTCGATATAAACAAAACTCATTCTAATTCAATTTATCAACTCATAATCAATTCATCGAAATCACTTTTATAATTTATGAGATTCTTAAGATATTATGAAATCATTAATCTCGATAAGATGAGAAAAGCATGAAATCAAAATCTTGTTCATAATTTAAGTGATTCACAAAATATCATTAATGAATTTATCACTTGTATTTTATGGAAAATCGAAAACTTTAGAGAAAGAGAGATGTTCAAAAAACATGCATTTCTCTTTTTGTGATTTTCATTTATTATGTATAAACATGCCTTTGTCTTTTTATGCCAAATCAAAATAAGTATTTAAAAACAAAAGGCAATCTTCATTATAAAAATTATCAAGACAAAAATATAACACATTATTTCAAAACATAAGATCCAATTTATCATGATAATGTGCTTCATTTAAAGTTTTTTATTTCATATAAGTGTACTCATGTTTCAAAAGATGAGTATCAAATTTTAAAACCAAAACATGAGTTTGTCATCAAGATATAACAACTTTAAGTCCTCATGATATCATAAAATTTATTAAGCATGACAATAAACTTTTAACATTTTCATTTTATCATTATCAATGATGATTTCATAAGACATGTTCAAATATTTATATGGAAGTCATCATTGTATAAATTCAAAATACAAGTTTGTCATTAAACCCATTAAGATCAAATGTATCAAACATCATGATAGTGCATTTTCTCATCTTTAGAGTTTCAATTTAAGTGATTTGATCTTTCATAAGAATGTTCAAATTTTTCATATGAAAATGTCATGCATCATATTCAAAAATAAAAACATCATCAAAATCATTTTAATTCTTTCTTACATTAGTTATAATAAGATGATCGATGCTCAAATTTTTGATAAAATCATGCATCATTTTATAAATCTAAAAAATAATTTTCGTCATGAAAATCATCAAGTCCAAATGTATTCAAGGCAACATTAAAACCATATTTTTTTTCATTTGGAAAATTTGTGGGTTAGGTCTTTTGATTTCATGAAGACAAGTATCATCTAAAAAATTTATCAAAAAGAAAACGGTTAAGATGCATTAATCCGAGATAGAAGTTATCAAAAACTCATGTATGATATAAAATCATTAAGCATCATGTTTAGAGATAATGTAAACCATCAAGAGACACATGCATGGGTTGATCCTATTAGGTGTACAAACATTATCACAAATCATACAATCATCATTTATATTTTTACTTTTCAAAAATACTAGAAGGAAAAGCATAATATAATTTTTTAAAATATTTTTTAAAAAAAAACACAAGAAAAGCATGAAAAAATTCCTACTAACTAAGTTAAGCATTCATGGATAGCATCATGTAATTTTAAAATAAGGTAAAAGCAACTTGGGTGAGTTTCTTACCTCATTGTTGAAAATCGTCAAAGCTCATTTCGCCTCTTCTTTACTTGATTCTTCTTTCCAAGCCTTCTTCTTCTTCTTTGGCCTCTTCCTCCGTTCAAGTTCATTATTTATTTTAGATTTTTGTTTAATGAACTTATTAAGATTTAGTGTTCGAAGTTCAAAGTTCTCATTGTCCTTATCACTTAAGCCATCACTCAAGTGGTGTTTCATAGTTCGGAGTTCCAAATCCTTCCTGTTCTTTGGAAGGTGGTTCAAGTATTCATCAAGTTCAAAATGTTCTAGGAGGCTCATTTCATATGTCATTAGTGAGCCAATTAGTTCTTCAATAGGTAAATTATTTAAATCTTTAGCCTCTTGTATTACGATTACTTTAGGATCCCACCTTTTTAGAAGGGATCTTAAAAACTTGTTAGTGAGTTCAAAATTCGAGAAATATTTACCAAGTGCTTTTAGACTATTGACGACATCTGTGAAACGGGTGTACATGTCACCTATAGTCTCGCTTGGTTGCATTTGAAAAACCTCAAAATCATGCATCAAAATATTAACTTTCGAGTCTTTAACTCTACTCATTCCTTCGTGAGTGATTTCAAGAGTGTGCCAAATATCGAAAGCCATTTCGCATGTAGAAATATGATTATATGTAGTTTTATCTAAAGAACAATATAAGGCATTCGTAACCTTTGTATTCAAAGAAAATGATCTTTTCTCCAAATCCGACCATTCGTTCATCGATTTAGAGGAAAGTTGAAATTCATTTTCAACGATGTTCCATAAGTTTAAATCGAGAGAAATAAAAAAAACTCTCATTCGAGTTTTCTAATATGTGTAGTCCGAACCGTTAAAGAAAGGTGGATGAAAAACTGAAAAGCCCTCTTGAAAGCCATGAAGAGCCATTTCTTACGGGTGTAAATCCGAATGAGAAATAACGAGGCTTTAATACCAATTGTTAGGGATCGAGCGGCACTAAGAGAGGGGAGGGGGGTGAATTAGTGTAGCAGTAATGAACGATAGATTTTCTATGATTTAAATAAGTTCAAAAACTTCGTACGATAAAAATCATGTTTTTGACTAAAACCGATTACGATTAAAGCGTAATGGAAAGTGCTTAAAGTAGGGAGTGTTTAGAGAGGAAGAAGGTAATGATAAGTAAGTTGAGTTGTGAAGAAAATACGGTTTGCAGAAAGGTAAATGCAAGAACATAAACATAAATCGTTTTTATAGTGGTTCGGTCATCCGACCTACATTTACTCCTGATTCCTCTTCACTTGAGGCCACCGGCTTTCTACTAGCTGCCTTCTTTCCAACGGGCGAAGACAAACTCCCTTTTACACACTCTGTTTATAAAGCTTCCCTCAACACCTCTCTTAAGAACATTTCTAAACTTTGGAGGAGGGACTTCTACTTCAAATAATAGAGTTTTCCCTTAGTTTTCTTGCACACTTCTTTCCCTTCAAGCAAGAACACTTGGGGTATTTATAGACCCCAAGAGGATTCAAGTTTGGAGCCCAAATATGGAGCCCAAATTTGAATTGCCTCAGTTTTCCTGGCGGTCTTCTGACGAACCCTCGGAAACCATTCTGTGGACTCCCGGCAAGCTCCCGGACTTCACTATGATCTTGGCGAGTTCTACCGAGCTTCTTTGGCAAGCTTTGATCTTTCTTGGCAAGCTCCGCAAACTTCCAATAAACCCTTCAACGTTCTCGACCAGTTCTGGCAACACTCTCAGTGAATCTTCGAACTTCCGTCGAACTCTCGAACTCCCAACGATCCATCACACTTGTCTTTCGGCACTTTGTTTCGCTTTATGTCTTCATCGTTATCATAGTTAATCCTATACACACATAAACAAAAACTCTACTTCGATCTAGACAATTATTACAATGTGAATTGATTTTCAGTTGCCTGACACGTTATTGGTCGGCGCTTCGTCCGATTCTTCGGCACATCATTCTCTCTTACGGCTTATTGCCCAATTGGTGGTTGACCTCCGTAACCCTGATATCCATGGCGTAACTCCACTCTTCTTGGCCTGATGCTCGACGTCCGAAGCCTTCTGCCGATTGTCGACCGGACCTCCGGCTCGACATCCAATATCCTGACGTGATCACCCAGCGCAACATCAATTCCTCCAGCGTCAACTGTCTAATCCTGATCGATAGTAGACCTACGTAACTCAACACATAGTTAGATCATAAAATACAATCAATTAGTTTCATCATCAAAATCCGAGATTCAACACACCGAAAGTCCGAAAGATCATCGGAAGTGTTGCTGGAACCAATCGAGATAGAATCATGGACTTGTCGAAGGTTTCAAAAGTTCACCGAAAAGATCGTTGGAGGTTCGAGGAGATCACCGAGAAGGGTCAAAAGCTTGCCAAAGACTCGTTGAGCTTGCCACAAAATCCGAGAGCTTGCTAGGAGTCCGTTGGAAGAAATCGGAAGGAGTGTCTGAAGTCTATCGGAATTTCGTCATATGTAGACTTGAAGAATGTTGGTTTAAATCACTTAGAATTATATTTCAATTTTATAGTTAGCACATAATTAGGGAAAGGATTAAGAAATAATCCTATTCAAACCTAGTAGGGGCCAATCGGGCTCTTATTGGGTTGATTTAGGCCTAAAATAAGGCCCATTTAGCTTTGCTAAATGGACCAGGCGGTGGAACCGCCCATGCTGGGTGGTGGAACTGCCCAGAGGCCGAGAGCTTGGGCAGTGGCAGTGGCATTGCCCAGAATGGGGCGATGGCATCGCTAGCCTGGGCGATGGAATCGCCCAGTACATTGTTAGTTTGACACTGATAAGTGATGGCACCGCCACTGATAGGCGGTGGCACCGCTAACTCCAGGAAACCCAAAAAGAATTCAAATTTGGAGCCCAAATTTGAATCCTCTTTGGGTCTATAAATACCCCTCCTTTCTTAGTTGAAAGGGCACCCTTTTTGAGAGTTAGAATTGAGCAAAAGCTTTGGCAAAGCCTTGTTTACAATAGCTAGTGTTCACCTCCCTCATTCTCTTTGAAAAATCTATAAGAGTGTAAACCACTTGTAAAAGGGTTGTAAGAGGGGTGTTTGGTCCTTCCCCTTCAACAAGATTTGCTAGTGGAAGTTGGGAGCCTCATCAGAGAAGGCTTCGAAAGTGGATGTAGGTCATTTGACCGAACCACTATACATCGTGGTGTTCTTGAATGTGTAAGTATTTAAATTTCTGAATCGTTTCTATACTTAGCTACAAATTGTTCGGTTTTCATCTCCTTTACTCAAGCTACTTCAACTAAGTCATCTTCATCAAATCAAAATCTCAATACGAACTAGCTATTTACCAAATCAGTTTCAAACTTATGAGTTTTAATCTGCTGCACTAATTCACCCCTCCCCCCCTCTTAGTGCCTCTCCGATCCTAACAATTAGTATCAGAGCAAGGTTCACTCTCATATTTGGTTTAAAACCCAAGAGAGATGGCTTATTCTAGCATGCAAGAGGGTCACTCCATTATACATCCGCCTATGTTTAATGGGTCAGATTACACGTATTGGAAGACTCGTATAAGGATCTTTCTTATTTCCATGGATTTTGAGCTTTGGAGCATTGTCGAAAATAGTTTTCAAAAATCTTCTCTTCCAACGAACGAATGGAATGAATCGGAGAAGAAGACTTTTGCTTTAAACGCAAAGGCTATGAATGCCTTATTTTGCGCTCTCAATAAAAATAAATTTAATCGCGTTTCAATTTGTGAATCAGCTTTTGATATTTGGTGTACTCTTGAGATCACTCATGAAGGTACTAGCTGAGTGAAAGAGTCCAAAATCAACATTCTTGTGTATTCCTATGAACTTTTTCGAATGAAACTAAGTGAGTCCATCGGAGGCATGTACACCCACTTCATGGATGTCATCAATGGACTCAAAGCTTTTGGTAAAGGTTTTTCTAATTTTGAACTTGTAACTAAAATTTTAAGATCCCTTCCAAAGAATTTGGATCCAAAAGTTATGGCCATTTAAGAGGTTAACGATCTTAAATCTTTTCCTCTCGAAGAACTTATTGGGTCTCTAATGACCTACGAAATGACGTGCCATGCTCATGAAGAGCTCGAGAACCTCCTTCCAAAGAATAAAAAGGATATGGCACTAAGAACACAAGAAGACCACTTGAAAGGAACATCAAGTGATGAGGACAGTGACAATGACATTGCACTTTTAACTCAAAAATTTTAAAAATTTATAAGAAAGAATAAATTTAAAAATGACACAAAAATAAAACTTGAACATAAAAAGGACCAAGTCATTTGCTATGAATGCAAGAAGCCAGGGCACTTCAAAAATGAATGCTCCCAAGCCAAGAAGAAGCAACCAAAAAAGAAGAAAGCATTGAAGGCTACATGGGATGATTCAAGTGACTCCGAGGATGAAGAAGCAAGCAACAAAGCCAACTTTGCGCTAATGGCCTTAGGAGAAGAGGTTAGTGAGTTATTTAATGAAGAGTTATCTTTCGATGAACTTTCTATCACTTTTCATGAATTATTTGATGAATGTAGAACTATTAGTAAGAAGTTCAATTTATTAAAGAAAGAGCATACTTTATTACAAAATAAGTTCGATAGTCTCCAAACTCCTTTACCCCCATGCTCTAAGTGTGAATACTTAAAAGTAATAAAAAAATGAGAACTTGCTACTCAAAGAGACCTTAAACAAGTTTAAGGTCGGTAGCAAAGGCTTGGACATGATCCTTGCAAACAAGGGTCACATTAAAAATAGAAGTGGAATTAGATTTGTGAGTGAATCTGACCGAAATCCCACCACCTTCATTAAAGGACCCACATTGCATGTATCACCCCATTTGAAATGCAATTTTTGTGGTAAAACTGGACATGTTGTTTACAAATGTCCATTTAAGAAAATTAGTCCACAAAAATTGATATGGGTTCCTAAAGGAACAATAAACAATTCAATGTTAAATTACAAAATTAGTAGATCAATTTGTAGGGCATCCAAAATCAAATGGGTACCTAAAACCATCCTCTTTTATAGACAAACTCATAAGCTAGGAGCAAGAGATGGTATCTTGATAGTGGATACTTAAGGCACATAACCGGAGATCCATCTCATTTCTCTATGCTCACTAGCAAAGAAGAAGGGTATGTCACCTTCGGAGACAACAAGGGTAAAATCATTGGCAAGGGAACCATAGGTAACAAATCAAGTTTTTCAATTAATGATGTGTTGCTAGTTGATGGACTAAAACATAATCTTTTAAGTATTAGTCAATTATGCGATAAAGGTTATGTTGTTAGATTTGAATCTAATGTTTACATCATTGAAAAATCAAACAATAATATATCCATGATTGCATTAAAATAAAATAATGTCTACACCATTAATATTGATGAACTAAGTAATGAAATATATTTTTCGGTTTTGAATGATGATGCTTGGCTTTGGTATAGGAGATTATGCCATGCAAGCATGAAACTAATATCTAAGATTTCATCTAGAGAGTTAGTACAAGGGATTCCCAATATGAAGTTTGTCAAGGACAAAGTATGTGATGCGTGTCAACTAGGAAAACAAATAAAAATTAGTTTCAAACCAAAAAATCAAATTAGCACCACTAGACCATTGCAATTGATCCATTTAGACTTATTTAGACCAATTGACATAATAAGCCTAAGAGGTAGAAAATATATCTTCATAATTTTGGATGACTATAGTAGATACACTTGGACTTATTTCTTGGCTCACAAAAATGATTATTTTAAATATTTTTTAAAATTTTGTAAACTTACTCAAAACGAATAAGGTTTCATAATTTCAACAATTTAAAGTGATCACGGTGGTGAATTTTAAAGTCGTGATTTCCAAAATTTTTGTGAAACAAATGGATATAACCATAACTTCTATACTCTGAGGAATCCTCAACAAAATGGAGTAGTTGAAAGAAAAAATAGAAATTTGTAAAAACTAGCTAGAACCATGTTAAATGAATATAATTTACCCAAATATTTTTGGGCCAAAGCCGTGAACACGGCTTGCAATGTCATGAATAGAGTTCTAGTAAGACCATCTCTATCTAAGACTTCATATGAATTATGGAATAATAAAAAACCTAATATTTCTTACTTTAAAGTTTTTGATTGCAAATGCTTTATCTTGAATGAAAAGGATGCCATAGGAAAATTCGATACTAAATCCGATGAAGGCATCTTTCTTGGTTACTCTTTTATTTCTAAAGTTTTTCAGGTTTTCAATAAAAGAATCTTAGTTATAGAAGAGTCTATTCATGTAGTTTTTAATAAATTTTTTGAATTTAAGAAAAATAATTTTGATGATGATCTTGGTTTTGATGATTTGAATTTGAATGAATCCTCTCCTCAAAATGGCAACTTGGATGCATCTTCTTCCCAAATTTCCTTACCCAAGGAATGGAAGTATGTAGATGCCCATCCCAAGAAGTTAATTATAGGAGACACATTGAAAGGGGTTCAAACTCGTTCTTCTTTTAAAAATTTTTGTGCCCATGCTGCTTTTCTTTCTTAAATTGAACCCAAGTGCATTGACAATGCCTTGAAAGATGATTCTTGGGTTATCGCAATACAAGAAGAATTGAATCAATTTGAAAGGAATGAGGTATGGAAGCTTGTTCCTAGACCTAGTGACCATTTAATTATTGGTACCAAATGGGTCTTTAGAAACAAGCAAAATGAATGCAGTATCATGGTTAGAAACAAGGCTAGATTAGTGGCCAAAGATTTCAATCAAGAAGAAGGTATCGATTACGAAGAGACCTTCACTCTTATAGTAAGATTAGAAGCTATTAGGATGCTCCTTGCCTATGCTAGTAAAAATAATTTTAAATTATTTCAAATGGATGTTAAAAGTGCCTTCTTAAATGGCTTTATTTCTGAAGAAGTGTATGTTGAACAACCTCCTGGATTTGAAAATTCTCTTCTTCCTAATCATGTGTTTAAATTAACTAAAGCTCTCTATGAACTAAAACAAGCTCCTAGAGCTTGGTATGAAAGGCTTAGTTGTTTTCTTATTTCAAATAATTTTACAAAAGGCAAGGTTGATACTATATTATTTATCAAATATTTTAAAAATAATTTTCTTATTGTTCAAATTTATGTTGACAATATTATTTTTGGTTCTTCGGATGAATCACTATGTGAATCATTTGCCAAGTGTATGAGTCATGAATTTGAAATGAGCCTAATGAGAGAATTAACCTTCTTTCTAGGATTACAAATTAAACAACTTAGTAATGGCATATTTCTTAATCAATCTAAATATACATTAGAATTGTTAAAAAGATTTAATATGGATGGTTCAAAAGCTATAAATACTCCTATGAGTCCCTCCACTAAGTTAGATTTGGATGAAAGTGGAGAAAATTTTGAACAAAAGACATAGGAAAATGATAGGTAGCTTACTCTATCTTACCATGACTAGACCGGATATCATGTTTAGCATAAGACTTTGTACAAGATTTCAAGCTGATCCTAAGCTGTCTCATCTTAAAGTCATTAAAAGAATTCTTAGATATCTTAAAGGTACTCCAAATCTAGGATTATGATATCCAAAATCTGATAACCTTGATTTAATAGCTTATGCGGATGCCGATTTTGGCGGATGTAGAATAGTTAGAAAAAGCACATCCAGAACATATCAATTATTCGGACATACACTTATTTCTTGGTCTTCCAAGAAATAAAACTCAGTTGCACTATCTACAGCCGAAGCTGAATACATAGTTGTAAGTGCATGTCGTACACAGGTTATTTGGATGAAAAATACATTAGAAGATTATGAAATTCATTTAAAGAATATTTTCATAAAATGTGATAATACAAGTGCTATTTGTTTAACCAAAAATTCTATTCAACACTCTAGAACTAAGCATATTGACATTAGGCATCACTTTATATGAGATCATGTCAATGGTAATGATATCACTTTTGAATTTATTGATACAAAACATCAATTAGTGGATATTTTCACAAAACCCTTAAATGAAGAATAATTTTACTTTATTAGAAGGGAATTAGGCATGTCAAATTGTCTTTGTGAATGAGCTTCATTGTATGTCTTTTTCAAAATTTTGGCTTTCATGGATTTGCCTTCCTCTTTTCGATTTTGTATTTTAAAGAGTGATCTAAGACATCATCCTATCTTAAATCAACACATTAAAACTTCTAAAATTAAAATTAAAAAAAAATTTGGTGCTAGGGGTGGCATCGCTAGAACCGACAATAACACTGCTTGGGTGCTCGGCCCCCAAGCGGTGGCACCGCCTAGGTGCTCGGCTCCCAAGCGGTGGCACCACCTGGTTGGCGGTGGCACCACCCGAACACCCCTATATTTAAGGGGTGAGTTAGGGTTGGTGGTGGAACCACCCCCAACCCAAAAAAAACTTCTCCTCCTCCTCCTCCAAAGCCCTCTAATCCTCTCCACACCCCATTCTCTTCCTCTAAAAGTCTAAGAAAGAGTCTCTTTTGAATTAAGATCTTCACTTCCCAAGGAAACTCTAACAAGGTATAATCTGAAATTTTCTCTTCTCTTCTCATTACTTGGTCTTTTCCTTAATGTTTCTTCTTGATCCATCATCATGAATAGATATGGCTCCTAAGAGATCATCAAGAGGTAAAGGGAAAAGGTTGGAAGGAGATTCCTATAACCCAATCCTCTTTAGATCTAATGAGGTAGCTCTAAGGTGCCCTAATTTTGAATCAAAAGCCATACATAAGGGGAAAACATGTTGATTTAGGTGAACTAGGAAACCTAGAACCCATTAGATGGTTTGCCGATTTAGATATCTTGCCTATCTTATAAATCGATGAATCGATTTACCCTAGGTTAGTTAAGTTGTTCTATGCAAACTTGAGTGTGGAAAATGATAGCTTGACTACCTACCTTTTAGGAACTGAAATTCAAATTTTTGATCATACGATATGTGAGCTAATTGGAATTGAAGAAAAGGATAGGGGTTGTTATTTCAAAGGCCAATGAGATATGGATGCAATCGGAGCAACCCACTCCGAGGCTTTAGAGGTGATTTTTGCAAATCCTAACCTAGGCATTGTTCCCAAAAGCTGTAAGCACTTGTTACCCTCTTAATTCAAAAATTCTTCATCACATCATCATAAGCATTCTTCTTCCTAAACAATATCACCATGATGAGATTAGTATGCTAGAGTTAAGCACCATGTATTGGATTATGACCAGACAAAACAACTACTTTGGATACTTGATCCAACACAATATGATGGAAATTATCTCTAGAGACTTAATGTTATCGTATGGCGGGTTGATAACTAGATTAATGCTTACACATGATATTTGTTTGTCACCCAATGAGGAAATAATACAAGTCGACAGATATAATACTATAAACAGAAACCTCCTGAAGAGACTTAGATGCACCTTTAGAAATGGCATATGGATTAGGCAACCTAGAAGGATTGATCTAGTTCCTCCACTAGTAGAGCGACCTGAAACACTAGTTATTAGAGGAAGTGAATCTCCTCCGCCTAGTCCCTTTGGTCTAGCACCATCTAAGCCAGCTCCTGCTCCATTCACTAAAGATCCAATCATGTTAGCATTAAATCAAATCAAATCATAGCAAAATCAAATCAACTTACAGTAAGCTAAAATTTTGAAGGAAGTACAATAGATGAACTAGAAGATAGATCACCTATATATGCATTTTGGAATACCTCCTGAGGAATAGTTACTGTCTTTAACTTTTGTTTTGTAAACCTTATGACTACTATGGATATATTTTTAAAATACTTCTATGTATGATGTTGTATGTTTCTTTCATATCATCTACTCGGATTTTGAATGACATCTCTTAAATATTTTCTTTCGATCGTAACTTTTGGATAATGCTTTTATATTATTGTAATACTTTGTATGATTTGATATCTTCCTCGAATAATTGATTTTATGCTCCTTTGTTAGAACCCTCCGCAGATTCTAAGCTTGGGGTTGATCTCTATAGGGGATCGGCCTCCTTGGAACTCTATAGGGGTTCCTTCCTCCAAGTTGCTGCACAAAGGCTGTAAAATATTGATCTATTCATTGATTAAAAGAGGATGAATACATGGCTATTTATAGGGCTTCTAAGCCCCAACTCCTAATAGGACTCTTACTTAAGACTCCTACTTCTAACCAACTTCTAATTAGGACTCCTTCTCTAGTAGGACTTCTACTTCTAATAGGACTCTCTTCCTAATAAGACTTCTACTTCTAATAGGACTCTCTTCCTAATAGGACTTCTACTTCTAATAGGACTCTTTTCCTAATAAAACTCTTACTTATAATAGGACTCCTTTCCTAATAGGACTTCTGCTTCTAATAGGACTCTTTTCCTAATAGAACTCCTACTTATAATAGGACTCCTTTCCTAAGAAGCAACCTAACCCTAACCTAGCTGGCCTCTTCACCTCTTTAATAGGGGTCGGCTAGATAGGATTTACATGAATGCCCTTATCAATGAAACTAAATTAGGACTCTCATAGCTAGAGTCCTAACAGACCCGCCCTCTTCAAATCAGCCTTGTCCTCGAGGCTGACTTTCCATGACTTCTGGGGATTTGATCTTCAAGTCGTCGTAGTTCTCCCAAGTGGCATCTTCTGCTGGTAGGTTTGCCCACTGTATTAACACTTCAGTAGCAGGTCGTCATCGTCGAGTCACGATTCGTCGATCAATAATGGCACTTGGTTGGGTCTGGAGCTCTCCTTGGGTAGTTATATTTGGTAGATGGCTTTGGGCTGTCTCGTGTTGTCCCAACTTGAGCTTCAAACATGATACATGGAAGACTGGATGGATTCGGGAGCTGGCGGGTAAGTCCAATCTGTATGCTACTTCTCCGATGCGCTCCAAGAAATATTTTAGGCTTTTATGGTCGGTCTTGATGTGAAAGCGTCGCCCAATTAAGTATGGTCTCCATTTGGACACCGCATGCACAATCACGAGCATCTCCTTGTCGTAAATAGTCATCTTGAGGTGGGAAGGAGATAATGCCTTACTAGTATAAGCGAGGGGTCGGCCATCTTGCATTAATACAGCACCAATTCCTGCTCCGGAGGCATCAGCTTCAATAATAATAGTCTTATCGAAGTCGGGTAATGCTAGTACTGGCGTTGTTATCATTGCGACTTTAAGTTCCTCGAAGGCGGTGGTGGCTTTGTCCGACCCTGAAAGCATCTTTTTTCAGCAAGGAAGTAAGGGGTGTACTGATCTTTCCATAGTCTTTCACGAACTTACGGCAGTAACCTGTTAAACCAAGAAAGCCGCGCAGTGATTTTATGTTCCTCGGGGTTGGCCAGTTCTGCATTGCTTCAATTTTGGAGGGGTCCACTGCCACCCCTTCCTCTGATATGATATGCCCAAGATATTCCACTTTTTGTTGAAGAAAGCTACACAGAAATTCATAGTGACCGTTGTGCATTCGAAAGGCAGTTTTCGGTATGTCTTCTTCGCACACTCGTATTTGTGAAGACTCGTGCTCCCTTTAATTCATCAAGTAATTCATCTACTACTGGAATAGGATACTTGTCCTTGACGGTTATGTCGTTGAGAGCTCGGTAATCAACGCACATTCGCCATGTTCCGTCTTTCTTTCGTACGAGGAGCATTGGTGAAGAGTAGGGGCTGCAACTTGGCCGAATAATTCCTGTTTCAAGCATCTCTTTTACAATCCTTTCTATTTCATCTTTTTGGAGATGTGGATACTGATATGGTCGAGTATTTGCTGGAGGTTTCCCTGGAAGAATCGGTATACGATAATTGTGTCGGCGGTTAGGAGGTAGCCCGCGTGGTTCGTCAAATATATCTGAAAATTCAGCAAGCAAGGGAAGTAGGTTTGGATCTTCAAATTTGGTTGGCTCTCCCTTAGGTTGCTGCTCAAGTTGTACCAAAAATCCGCTGCATGCTTTGTGCAAAACTTTCTCTATTCGTTGTGTGCAAATTGTTGTTACGTCGCCCCCACGTTTCCCGTACAGTATCACCTATTTCCCCTTGCTGTAAAATTTCATAATTAGTTTCAAAAAATTCCAGAAAACATCACCTAATGTCGTCAACCATTCGATGCCAAGCACGGCCTCATAATCATCGAGAGAGAGGAGGAAAAAATCTGCAATTATCTCTTGGTCCTGCAAAGACAGCTTTCACCGTGGGCACTTACGATCACACTTCAAAATTCGTCCATCTGCGACTTTAACATCGAACCTGCTACAATTCTCAATAGGTAAGGCTATCTGGACAGCAACCTTGCTGTTCATAAAATTATTGGTGCTCCCGGTGTCAATAAGAACGGTGATTGGTTGTTGCTTCAGAAATCCTCCCACTTTCATTGTTTGCGGGTTTGCGTAACCGGCAAGGGCATGCATCATAATATCAATTGGCTGCTGTTCTTCATCCATGACCTCTTCCTCATGCTCTTGGACCTCCTCCTCCATGTCTTCAAGAGGTTCAATCAATAGGAGGCGGCCCCTTTTGCAGTGATGATCGCGGTTCCACGGCTCGTCGCAATGCCAACAAAGACCCTTTGCTGATCGATCACGTAGTTCTTCTCTTGTCAATTTTTTGGGCAGCGAAGGATGGCTGGGAGTAGAAGGGGGTTTATATGTTGAGGTTCTAGGAGTGGTTCTTATTCTTCGAGAATCTTGGTTGAGTCGTTCTTCTTGTATTCGGGCAAAAGAAATCGCAGCCATCACTGTGCGACGGTCATCGTGTGCCTTAACTTCCCCTTTTATCTCTGGCTTGAGTCCTTCGATAAATGTTCCTAACAATTGACGATCAGTCCAATCATGAGCAAGGTAAGATAGCTTCTCAAACCTGGTTTGGTACTCTTGAATCGTAGAGGTTTGTCGAATCTTTGCGAGTTGGCCGTCGATATTTTCATACTCCGTAGGTCCGAAACGGTTCAATAGTGCATTCTTAAATTGATTCCATGTCGGAGCCCCATGATTATATTCCAGCCAATTGTACCATTGAATAGCATCTCCTTCAAGGTGGATAACAGCAATCTCCACCATAGCATTATCCGACGTTCAGTAGTAGCGAAAGTAACGTTCAAGCGTCAAAAATCCACCCCGCTGGGTCTCCTTCTTCCCATCATGGGAAGTCCACCCTCATGCGTGGCTGAAGCACGTCCGAGGGCTGTCCCTCCTTCTCTGGGGTCCTTTCTAAATTCTCTCCTTATTGCAGTTTGGTTGGACTCGATGGTTGTCCAATTCTGAATTCTACAAACAAAGCGCGCAATTTGTCTTCCAAGCGCGATTCAAGCCGTGATTCAATTCGAGATTCCCATGCTTCAAATTTAACATCAATTGGATCTTGGGAAGCCATAGCATATGTCTGTAGATCAGAGATGCCCTTGTCTTTTTTTTGTTGACGGGTTAATGGCATGGGGTGGTGGAAGGTTCGGACAATAGATCGGTGATTGAAGGGTTCAGCTGTAATGGTTTACTGTTTTAGGCTGTGGTTTTTGATGCTGTTAGGGTTATGAAACTAGGTTATGATAGCTGCATCTTGAGGCTAGAGGGATGCCCTAAAGACATCTTGGTTTGTGGCAGCAAGGTGGCTAGGGTTTGATAGGTTACGGAGAAGAAAAAAGGACAAAGGTGCAATACCAGATTTTTCGTCGAAAAAATTCCAACAGTAAAGATGTAATTTTTTCAGAAATTTTCAAAAGAGATTCAAGTAAAACTCAAAGGGGATCTACTGATAAGGAATAGGTAATACTGTAAAAAATTTCGTAGGAAGAAACGACAACAAGAGGTTTGGCAAAATTGAGAATCACGGAGAGGTATTATAGCAGATTTTTACGTCTAAAGTGCAGCAGATTGGACGTCAAAGATAAGTGATTTTTATTGAGAATTTTTCGACAAAACCAAAGAAAAAACCACTGTTAAGAAGTGTCAAAGCCGCCGTAAAAATTTCATAGAGAATTGGATAGAAAAAACGCAATAGCAAGATCAAAAAGGCAGTGCTTATGCGGCTGAAATTCTGCAGTGCGACTTTCGTTGTAGAGATGAAAACTTTACGACGAAAAGTTTATGCAGCAATTATAGGAACGAATTTTTTTGGATTTTTTGAATTAGGATAACTAAATTGCAGCAGCAGTAGGGTAGATAACCAGAACCTGTTGCAATTCACAGGAAGATCAAAGGATGATCTACGGTGGTGGAGATGATGACGGAATTCAGCGATGATCTTCTAAGCAATTGTGGGAATTGCTTTGGCAGTTATGGAGGGCTGGTGGATGGCTGTGGAAGGGCAGCGAGACGCCAAGAACGTTGCTCTGATACCAAGTGTTAGAACCCTCCACGGATTCTAAGCTTGGGGTTGATCTCTATAGGGGATCGGCCTCCTTGGAACTCTATAGGGGTTCCTTCCTCCAAGTTGCTGCACAAAGGCTGCAAAATATTGATCTATTCATTGATTAAAAGAGGATGAATACATGGCTATTTATAGGGCTTCTAAGCCCCAACTCCTAATAGGACTCTTACTTAAGACTCCTACTTCTAACCAACTTCTAATTAGGACTCCTTCTCTAGTAGGACTTCTACTTCTAATAGGACTCTCTTCCTAATAGGACTTCTACTTCTAATAGGACTCTCTTCCTAATAGGACTTCTACTTCTAATAGGACTCTTTTCCTAATAAAACTCTTACTTATAATAGGACTCCTTTCCTAATAGAACTTCTACTTCTAATAGGATTCTTTTCCTAATAGAACTCCTACTTATAATAGGACTCCTTTCCTAAGAAGCAACCTAACTCTAACCTAGCCGGCCTCTTCACCTGTTTAATAGGGGTCGGCTAGATAGGATTTACATGAATGCCCTTATCAATGAAACTAAATTAGGACTCTCATAGCTAGAGTCCTAACATCCCTCCACCTACTTTAAGCATGTTCTACTTCATGGTGTCATAAATGATAAGTTGATGATTAATACAATTTTGATATCTCGTACTCATAGCTTGATATATGAAATTTTTTTTTCGAAGCAATGCATGACTTCTTCACCTCTTTTTGTTTATGACAAAGGGGGAGAAAAATGTGAAATTGATGACAATGACTTATATATAGCAATATGATGAAATGAAAAATGACTTAATGTATCGTATTATATCGCAATAACTTATATGGTTCATATTGCAAATTACTTTTGCCATGCTTTGAAATCAAAAATTATTTCTATACTTAAAAGCATCGTAATATATTACAATATATCTCAAATGCTTAAAATGTAAAATTTTCTTGAGATAAGCCATTATTTCATTTGATATCATGCCTTGATATTGAGCACTTTTTTTATATCAATTTGATCCTTGTCATATTTCATTTAATAATTGATATCTCTTGTCATAATGATGAATGTTTATAGGTGTAATACCTTGACATTATTTTCATTAAGAAAAATATGAAGTTTCATATTTATGCTAAAGCATGTTTATTAAGCTTGATGATAAATGAAACTTATTGGTTTCGGCTTGAATTTAAAAGATTGAATTCAAGTGTTTTTACCTTCTCATTGTTGGGAAATCCTTCAAGGGAGCGACATCACATGCGCAGTAGAAGAACAGAAAACAAAACCCCAGATTTTTCATAGAAAGTTTTCATCATCGTGCGAAGATCGATCCATCAAAACAAATCCGTAAAAAACTACATGTGTAAAAGAAAATACCTAGGGAGATCGTATATCCCTGAATCCCTACAGATTTGTAGGAGATGATGAAGGAGGTCATGCATCCTCCTCTCTAGTGGTATCCACACAACAGGGACTGCGACGATGCACCTCTCTGGAGAGAGGAGAATATAAGGTGGCTACCAAAAGAAATTCTCAGCCTATAGAACTTTGGTTCCCTCCTATTTATAGAGGCCCCCTGTAAACCCTAATGGATCTTGCCCTATTGGGTATTGAATCTCCATCCAATTACCCAAGCCTCTTGGATTAGTGGGTCTTTACCCAATAATCTCTTATTAGCAATTATTGGATCTCATCTAAGAATCCAATAATTTAGGGGCTTATTGGATATCTAATAAGATAGGGGGTTCAGCGGATATCTCATATCCGAACCTCTACTCGTCGCAACACCCACCATATGTGTGTGACCCTCTAGGCCTAGTATCGAGCTGGTCGTGAGTCATACTTGCCAGAACTCTTTCTGACTTAGTGAATTATTATCTCTATAATAATTCATCCAACTCATCGACTTCGGACGTACTAGGCCACTACGACGCAGACCCCAGACGATACAGGAGAATCTAATCCTTTGAACCTATCTGTCCTCAGTTATCATATTTCTATAGTCTCTTATCTATCTAATATCCCAGAGACCCTATACCGGGCATGGTATTGTCAGGCCCATACGGCCTCTCCTCGAGTCTTGCTCTTATCAGATTCTCCCGGAGAACTCTTTCTCTCTCAATCCGAATAACCTTGGCCAAGGATTTGTTTAAGCAAGAATACATAGGATATTTCTTTCATGATACCGAGAGTAGATGATACTCTATTGACACTCAATAGCCCTCGTTAGGTTGGCTACCACTTCCAATAACCAGTTGTACTAGATCTAGAACTTTCCAAACCTATAAGTCCGGTATCAAAGAGTAGAGTACTCATATAGGACATCCTTAGTGTCTTACATCTAAGGACCAGATACACTATTGGGACTACAGAATCGCTGTCTGACATGAGGTATCAATAACCATCCAGCATTCCGTAGGCGGATCAATCAGTAAACTCAGTCCCTAATGAGCACCGGTACTGTACCCTTAGTGTCCCCACACGAGTAGCTATGAGACCAGCCACCTCCATCATATAGATGGGTATACAGCACACCAGTCTATCCGGTTATCTCGACGTCCTTCTCGAGTAACCTGTGACTAGGATAATTTAGGGTCTGTGTTTAAAGGTGAATTGATCTCATTATCGTGAACTCATCACGATTCGATTCCCATTGTACAAATCCAAGGACATCACAATATATGCAACACGCAAAATAAAGTGATAAAATGCCTAATAATATATAAAGAGAAAAAGTGCATATCAAGTCACAAATGCCATCACTCATGTGATTGGCTTGCAGGACACATATGACTAGCAATCTCCCACTTGACCTAAAGCCAATCACCAACATGTCTGATCCCCATTAGACCTCTGTGACGCTCAAAGCAAATCTAAGTCAATAACTTTGTCAGTGGATCTACAATGTTATCTTCAGATGAAACTCTTTCCATTACTACATCTTTTTGGGCCACGATCTCTCTAATAAGCTAGAACCTCCTCATAACACTTCTGATGATACCCGGGTTCCCTTATTTGAGTAATCACCTCGTATTTATTGTAATTTAAGGGAATCGACTCCTCGTTACTCAGGATAACTTCTAGATATGTGATGAACTTTTTCATCCAAATTCCCTCCTTTGCTGCCTCTATCACAGCAATGTATTCCGCCTCTGTGGTCGAGTTAGCAATAGTGTCTTGCTTGGAACTCTTCCAGTATACTGCTCTTCCATTCAGGGTGAACACATACCCTGAATTAGACTTATTATCATCAACATCAGACTGGAAGCTCGAGTTCGTGTAGCCCTCAACCCTGAGGCTACTACCTCCATATACCAGTAAAAGATCCTTAGTCCTTCTCAAGTACTTAAGGATACATTTTACTGCTTTCTAGTGCTCCAAGCTTGGATCTGCCTGATATCTACTCATGACACTCAGAGCATGCACTATATCAGGCCTGGTACATAGTATAGCATACATGATAGATCCATGTGTCCCCCCTTCTTCAGGAGTCTTTGGGGACATACTCCTAGAAAGTGATATTTCATGTCTCATTGGTATGAGACCTCTCTTGGAATTTTTCATGCCAAACCTTTTGACAATGGTGTCTATGTACCTGGACTAGGACAAGCCAAGCATCCTCTTGGATCTATCTCTATAGATCCATATCCCCAATATGCAGGATGCTTCCCCTAAGTCCTTCATGGAGAAGTGCCTAGATAACCAAGTCTTTACTGTTGAGAGCATTCCTACATCATTCCCAATGATCAAGATGTCATCCACATATAATACCAAAAAGGTGATAGTGCTCCCACTTACTTTCCTGTACACACAAGGCTCATCTTCATTCTTAACGAAGTCATAAGATTTGATCGCCTCATTAAATCTTATATTCCAACTTCGAAAATCTTGTTTCAGTCCATAAATGGACCTAAGCAACCTGCACACCTTATCTAGGTTATCCCTGGATGCAAATTCCTCAAGCTATCCTCCTCGAGGTTGCTATTGAGGAATGCGATTTTGACGTCCATCTGCCAGATCTCATAATCATAGTGTGCTGCAATATCCAATAGAATTTGAATGGATTTTAGCATGGCTACAGGTGAGAAAGTTTCATCATAGTCAACACCTTACCTCTAACGATATCCCTTAGCCACTAGCCTTGCTTTATAGGTCTCTAACCTTCCATCTACTCTAATCTTCTTTTTGAAGATCCACTTGTAGCTAATGGGTACAATACCTTCAGGTGCATCAACTAGGTTCCAAACCTTATTGGAGTACATAGAATCCATTTCTGAATTCATGGCTTCTTACCATTTCCCAGAGTCTATGCTCATAATAACCTCTTTATAGGTTTGAGGATCAATATCCTCAACATCCTCTCCTTTGATATGTCCTATATATCTCTCAGGAGGATGTGATACTCTATCGGACCTACGTAAAGTTGAAACTTGTGTGTTAAGTATCTGAACAGATTCTAGCTGTGGAATAGTGCTTGAGCTAGGTTCTCCAACCTCGCTCAACTCTATCGTGCTCCCACTTTCTCCACCAAGAATATGTTCCTTCTTAAGGAACACTGCTCTCTTGGCTATAAAGACCTTTTGGTCCTTAGGGTGATAGAAATAATACCCACAAGTTTCCTTGGGGTATCCTACGAACTTACACCATTCCATCCTAGATTTTAACTTGTCGGGGTTGTATCTCTTAACGTGGGTAGGGCAGTCCCAAATCTTAACAATTTTAAGATCGGGCTTCTTCCCATTCTATATCTCATTGGAGTAGACATCACTGACTTAGTTAGAATTTTGTTCAGAAGGTAAGCTATGGTCTCTAGGGCATATCCCACAAGCTGTGGTGAAACACATCATGGAATACACCATGTCTAACAGTGTGTGATTCCTCCTTTTTGATACACCATTAAGCTGTGGTGTATAAGAAGGTGTCCATTGAAATAAAATCCCACAGTCTTTGAGGAACTGGGTGAACTCTGTACTCAAGTACTCACCTCCTTGATCTGATCGAAGGGTTTTAATACTCTTTCTTGTCTGGTTCTCCACTTCATTCTTATATTCCCTGTATTTCTTAAAAGACTCAGACTTGTACTTCATCAAGTACATATGTCTGTATCTTGAGAAATCATCAGTGAAAGTAATGAAGTAGGAGTAACCACCTATAGCATGAGTCGACATGAGATCGCATACATCACTATATGTGAGTTCTAGTAACTTAGTGGCTCTCTCTCCAATTCCACTAAATAGAGAGTTGGTCATCTTTCCCTGAAGGCAAAGTTCACATGTCGCATATGACTCATAGTCAAATGGATCTAGATATTCATTCTTCAGCTACTTTTGAATCCTTCCCTTATAGATGTGACCTAGCCTACAATGCCAAAGATATACATTATTCACCTCTTCTCGTTTTCTCTTAGACTCACTTACACTCATAATATGTGGAGCTGTATCTAGCATAAATAAACCATTATGCAATGTTCCTCTCATGATGATCTGATCATCTAATATTATTAAACAACCATTATTCTCAAAAATTTATTTATATCCACTAACTATCAAACATGAAATGGAAATAATATTTTTGATAATAGAAGGAACATAATAGCATGCATCTAATGTAATAATAGCTCCACCAAGTAGATGTAAGGTGACCTTACCAATAGCCACTACAGCAACCTTTGCTCCATTGCCCATTTTAAGGTCCATCTCGCCTTTGTTCAATCTCCTAGGTCCTGCTAGAACTTATAACGAATTGCAAATATGATAAGCACTCCCGGTATCCAATACCCATATGTTATCATAAGATTTTGACAAATGGAGACTAATCATGAATGTACCTAAAGCTTCTCCAAGCTTCTATTTCACCCTCTCTGCAAGGCACTCTTTGCAGTTCCTCTTCTAGTGCCCATCTTTGTCGTAGTGGAAGCACTGGCCTTTATTCTTTGTTGGGTCTTTCTTGGCAACCTTTGCCTCACCCATTTTGCCCTTGCCCTTGCCCTTCTTAAGGGTCTTTTCAGCCTTCCTTTTCTTTTTGGTCTCATCAACATAGAGAACCAGCTTCTCTTTCTTGATGGTGCTCTCTGCTTCTCTCAATATATTAAAGAGCTCTGGTAGGGTCACCTCAAGTTTGTTCATATTAAAATTCATTATGAATTGAGAAAAGAAATCTGGTAGGGACTGAAGCACAAGATCCACACATAGGTTATCCTCTAGGATCATTCCTAGACCTGTGAGTTTCTTGATCCACTCAATCATCTTAAGGACATGCTTCTGAACGGTGTCCCCTCAGTCATCCTAGCATGGAAAAGACTCTTTGATATCTCATATCACTGAGTTCTTCCCTATTCCTCAAACAGTTTGCGGAGATGTAGGAGTATGGAATTAGCATCCATATTTTCATGCTGTCTTTGTAACTTAGTCGTCATAGAGGCCAACATGTAACATTGAGCAAGAGTGGAATCATCTATGTACTTCACATAATAAGCAATCTCATCATCGCTTGCCCCTTCATCGGGTGTAGGGATCACTGTATCAAGGACATATGCGATTTTCTCTACCGTGAGAATGATTCTCAAATTACGAAGCTAATCCATATAATTTGGGCCAGTGAGGTGGTTGGCATCAAGTATACCACGTAAAGAATTTGAAAGCGACATTTTTTTGAAATTAAAGATGTAGCAGAAATAAATAATATGCAGACTTTACAAAAATTAAACAATTAAGATAAGGACTTCTATCTTAATGCATTTCCACTAATTTTTTGTAAGACACACAACACCCTCTGGTATATGAATCGAAGACCCTCGATGGATCTCTAGTGGGGATCAGGATCCAATCGGCATCTTAACGTAACCTCGAGGGACTCGATCAATCACGTTAAGCCCGTAAAGGTAGGCAATTCTTGCCAATCACAACTCCTTGTGATTCTCGTCCTGTTCGGCCTCCGAACCATCATGGCCTCGAGGGACTCAACCAATCATGATGTTCAGTTTAAGTCATCACCATCGTTACAAGATGAGTCTGATTTGGTGATATACTCTCGAGGGACTCGACCAAGTATACCATATCCTCAAGTCATCGGTGACATCTCTATGTCATAAATAAGATAGCAAAACGTGATATAGGTGAGTCTCGAGGGACTCGACTAACTCAACCTACACCAGGAATCAGTTCCTACCTATAACGATGGAAGGCCACATGGGTCAATCTAATTGCCTCACGTTTACCGACTTAATATTATTAATAGAGGGAATTTTTGATTTGGTCTCCTAACATAATGTGTCACACACATACATATTTAATATATATATATATATCTACATCGCATGCAAATATATATATATATATATCTAGTATGTATATAACCAATCACACATCACATGAGCAATCACACTAAATGATCATAGACCATATCCTAATTTGATCAGGCCCGAGCTAATGGGCCTAATCACTCACATCAAGATCTATGTGTGCTTCGACGCATCTCCATGCTTTATGATCGTCCATCTCGGCCTTGTGGGTCCCACTACCAGTGCGCTTCTTCATGTAATTATAACATAATTACAGGCACACAGGCCTGACAATAAACGAGAAAAAATAGAGGCTCGCAGACCCCAATAATAATAATCACATATATACACATCACATCACAAGTCCATGATCATCTATCCACATCATAGATTACACGTATATGTTATTTTATAGGACTACTAGATAAAAAATAATAGCCAATAAAACTATTTAATTAACATATTTATTTTTCTGAAATCAAGGACATAGAGGAAATTTTTTAAATTCCCAAGGGTATTTTGGTCATTCGACCAAAAGACAAAACTAGCATTTTTGAAATTATGAGGGGTATTTTGGTAATTTTATCAAAAGAGATAGAAATCAGAATTTATGAAATTCCAAGGGGCAAAATCATCTTTTGTCCGAAAACCCTAACCCCTCTCCCTCTCTCGCTACGTTGCGGTTGCGGTCGCCGCCACCCTACCGGCGGGGACCTCTACGCGTGGGGAGGAGGGCAGCGTGGTGCCTGTCGTGCCTGCGGGTGGTGCCACCACTGCATGCGGGCACCTCGTCGGCACCCCTGCGGCGTTGCCCCGTGGGCACCCGCCTGTCACGAACGGTTGTTGCACACTCACAGCAACTTCGTTCAACGTTCCGTTCGTCGCTTGTCCATGCCTATACATATTCTTGGCAACCTATTTTGCCATGTTTTGGTGTATTTTTTCCTGTAAAAATGTAAGAAACAACAGCTGCAACGTTGCAGAATGATCACTCGCTGCATCTGCCCAAAAACCCCCAAAACAGTTCCGTTTTTGTGTGCCGCGGGCTGATTTCTGTAGCCCGCAGCCACCCAAATTTTGTCAGCCATCTCAGCACCCTAGAGCCCCCTGGGTGGCACATGGCTGGATGGGTCTTTAATATAGTGTCGGGCGTTGAACACTTTCACAAGTTTGCACGTCAACTTGATAGAAACTTGCCTTCGCGCCCGGCACTTGGGGAGTAGTTGTTTGCGGACTTGCAGTTGCTCATTCACCCTTCTAAAGTCCTTGTTTTCCTCCTCTCTTTCTCTACTTTCCTGTACTCCAAATGCTCGCTCAATTGCTTGTAAAGCTTCCCTCTTCGCGAGATGTCGGGACTTATCCACCGCTCGTTCCAACAACTAATCAACTTCTATTTTACAGGTCCTACGGGACCTGCATGAGGTTGCAACTTGGCTGACCCTTTGCGAATGCGTATATCACAAGGGTGCCTCAAGACTTAGGCAATTCCAGCTAAGTCTGATCGATGTGGGTGCAAGGGTGCTTCTCGACTTAGGCAACTTCAGCTAAGTCCGTGTTTGCCGTAAGGGTGCCTCACCACTTAGGCAATTCCAGCTAAGTGCGTGACATTATGGTATCAGAGCAGGCAAGTAATTCGAGCAAGCAGCGAAGAAACTTTGCAATCTCACCATGGAGAAATAACGTGGTGAATCGAGCAAAATGGGGCAAGCCGGAATGTTGCCCCAAGCAGCCGCAGGAGGGTTGCATGTGCAAACTCGCTCTCTCACTACTGGCGCCGCTCATGAGGAGCGGGGAAGCGAGCGCAATGAGTGAAAAGTTGGCTGCTCACCACGAGCGGAGGAGGCGCAATCTAGAGTGCCAACTGGGAAAAAGACCCAAAGAGAGAGGATCATAGTAGTGGAAACCCGCTTGGATGTTCTTAAAGCGAGCTTGGATGAACTCTACCAAGGCCAAAGTAGGATTCTTGGCATAGAGAGCTCGCAAGAAGAAGTTGAATCCCAGATCGACAAGGTTGAAGCCCTAGTCGACCAACTAATGGAGGATACCAAGGACTCCGTGCAACATTTGCAAGAGATGGTGACGGAACTCACTTCCAGAGTAGTAGTGCTCACAAGGGCGTTGAATGCGGGGGGAAGCAACACCCGCGTTGCGCCGACATAAAGCTTCAGGGCACCCGACCCACATTGTTACGGGGGTGCTAGAGATGCGAAGGAGCTCGAGAATTTTCTGTTTGATATGGAACAGTACTTCCGAACTACGAGGCTAGACTCTGAGGACACCAAAGTTTCGATAGAGACTATGTATCTGAACGGAGATGTAAAGCTTTGGTGGAGAACCCGTTGGGAAGAGATTCAACAAGGTCGGTGTCAAGTGGACACATGGGATGACTTAAAGCATAAGTTGAGAACTCAATTCCTACCCGAGAATACGGAGTTCATCGCAAGGAGGAAGTTGAGACAACTCCATCAAACAACTTCCATTCGGGACTATGTGAAGTAATTTTCTGCATTGATGCTGGACATTCAGGACATGTCCAAAAAAGATAAGCTGTTTAGCTTTCTTGATGGCCTAAAGCCATGGGCTCAACAGGAACTTCATCGACGGAATGTCACTAATGTGGTCGGAGCAATTGCGGCCGCAGAAAGGCTTGTCGACTTTGTTTCTTCAGAGGACTCGAGGAAGAAGAAACAGCATACAGGAAATCGCCATCCAAAGCATCCTTCGGGGAAGGAACCTGGGGGCAAACAAAGGAAGAAGAGTTTCCATAAGGGGCCGAACTCAAACGGCAGGGCCTCAAAACCTAGCAGATGTTTCTTGTGTGGAGGACCACACAAGGCGTGGGAGTGCCCACAAAAGCAGGCACTCAATGCCTTGTCGGCTTCCATCAATCCCCCCAAGCCAGACAAGGGCAAGGTAGTTACTCTCAGTTCGAGTAGCTCCAAATCGGGTAACGATGATGAGAAGTCGCAAGGACCCCGAATGGGTGTAATGCGTTTGTTGAATGCATTGCGGGGTCAAGTAGGGGAGAACATGAAGCCGATGCAACAAAAAGTAAGAAATAGTGAGCTAATGTACATGAACATCAGACTCAACGGCCAAACCACCCAAGTAATAGTGGACACGAGTGCTACCCATAACTTCATTGCCGACCGTGAAGCAAAGCGACTTGGACTAATCTTGGAGAAGAACCCAAGTCGGATGAAGGCGGTCAACTCGAAGGCCAAACGAATCTCCGGGCTAGCAAAGGGAGTCTCCATCAAGATCGGATCATGGAGCGGGCGCACAAACATGATGGCGGTGCCATTGGATGACTTCCAAGTGATTCTTAGAATGGAGTTCATGCACGCAGCAAAGTTGGTACCGATGTCGTTCCTAGACTCCATATGTCTGATGGGAGGTGACAACCTTTGTGTGGTTTCTGTCTCTCGAAGAGGAACCCAGGATCCCCAACAACTATCGGCGTTGCAATTGAAGAAGGGTGTACGCAAAGAAGAATTAACCTTTGTGGCTGCGATGAAGCTAGAATCACTTGACAGAGAGGCCATTAAAGAACTTGCTGCGGTGGCAAACATTCTGAAGGAGTCCACAGATGTTATGCCACCTGAGTTACCGAAAACTTTCACCATGCAGAGGCATGGATCATCTTATTGAGCTGGAGCCGAGAGTGAAGCCTCCAGCGAGACCACCATACAGCATGTCCCCTCCTGAGTTGGCAGAGCTCAAAAAGTAGTTAGATGAACTGCTAAGCGATGGTCTCACCCGCAGTTCTAAAGCACCATTTGGAGCTCTAGTTCTCTTCCAAAAGAAGCAAGATGGGAGTCTCTGACTATGTGTCGACTATCAAGCCCTCAACAAGGTGACTATGAAGAACAAATATCTCATCCCGCTCATTGTAGACTTGTTCGACCAATTGGGCAAAGCAAAGTATTTCTCCAAACTCGACCTTCGATCGGGGTATTGGCAGGTGTGTATTGCTGAAGGTGATGAAGCAAAAACTGCCTGTGTGACCAGGTATAGAGCGTTTGAGTTCTTGGTGATGCCTTTCGGCTTAACCAACACTCCAGTTACATTCTGCACTCTTATAAACCAACTATTCAAGGAGTATTTTGACAAGTTTATGGTTGTCTACTTGGATGATATCATCGTCTACAGCCGAACACTTGAGGAGCATATTGAGCACCTTTGAACAATTTTCAAAGTTCTCAGGGAGAATACGTTGTTTGTAAAAAGAGAGAAGTGCTACTTTGCTTAGACAGAAATCTTATTCTTGGGGCATCGAATCGGCAATGGGTCCATTTGAATGGATAAGTCAAAGGTGTAAACTGTGGTGGAATGGAGTACTCCAAGGAAGGTACCAAAGCTAAGATCCTTTCTTAGTTTTGTGAACTACTATCGGTGCTTCATAATAGGGTATTCGAAGTGTGCAGCTCCACTGATGGAGTTGCTGAAAAAGGAGTAGCCTTGGAGATGGTCCGACAAATGTGAAGAGACATTCCAAGACCTAAAGGCTGCCATCTTGAAAGAACCAGTGCTCAAATTGCTAGACTATGGGAAGCCTTTTGAAGTCCATACAAATGCTTCTGACTTTGCTATAGGGAGAGCACTCATGCAGGAAGGCCACCCAGTGGCCTATAAAAGTCGCAAGCTCAACGAGACCGAGCGACGGTATCCAATGCATGAGAAGGAGATGACAACGGTGATCCACTGTTTACGAGTGTGGTGACACTACCTTCTCGGATCGCAATTTGTGCTAAGGACAGACAACATCGCTTTGAGTTACTTCCAGACTCAAAAGAAACTCTCTCTAAAGCAGGCACGATGGCAGGACTTCCTGGTGGAATTTGATATGACAATGGAGTACAAACCCGGAAAGGCAAATGTCATAGCCGATGCCTTGAGTCGGAAAGTGGAGGCCGTGACTGATACACAACTGCAGGGCGGAGGCCAAGCAAGTCAATTGCACTCTAACTTCCTTTCTTAGATCAAGGATGGACTATACAGTGAGCCCCATGCAGTAACCTTGATGCAATTGATCCAAGAAGGCAAAGCACGATGATTTTGGGTCCAGGAGGGACTCATCTACACCAAAGGAAATCAAGTTTATGTCCCTCGAGCGAACAATTTGAGGCGTGAACTCTTGAAGGAGTGTCATGATTCCCTTTGGCCAGGACATCCGGGCATTCACCGAACATTGACTCTCATGGAGAGGGCCTTTTATTGGCCAAAGATGGGGATAGACGTGGAGGAATATGTTCGAACATGCCTAACTTATCAACAAGATAAGGTGGAGCAGCGAAAGCCGATGGGACTTTTAGAGCCGTTGCCCATACCAGAAAGGCCGTGGGAGAGCATTTCTCTGGATTCATATCAAGCTTGCCGGCAGTAGGGGGACTCGGATCGATACTTGTGGTGGTCGATCGATTTTCGAAGTATACAACCTTCATTGTTGCACCCCTACACTGTTCAGCAAAGGAAGCGGCAAAGCTAATGATGAAGAATATGGTGAAGTATTGGGGAGTCCCGCATAATATTATAAGTGATCGAGATGTTCGGTTTCTGGGACGGTTCTGGACCGAGCTATTCAAATTGTTGGGGTCAAAGCTATACTTCTCTACAAGCCTCCACCCCCAGACAGATGGCCAAACTGAGAGAATAAACTCACTCCTAGAGCAATATCTTCGGCACTACATGAGTGTCAACCAACGAGATTAGGTGAAGTTGTTAGACATAGCCCAATTCTCCTATAATTTGCAGCGGAGCTCTGCGTCAAACAAAAGCCCCTTTGAGATCATCATAGGACAATAGCCGTCGACTCCTCACACTTTGGCTATTAGATATACCGGGAGTAGTCCGTCCGCATATCACTTGGCATAAGAATGGCATCGAAATGCAGATATTACGTGGGCCTACTTGGAGTAGGCGACCAAAAAGATGAAGAAGTAGGCAGAATTGGGAAGGCGACCACAAGAATTTAAAGCCGGCAATTTAGTGTTGGTGAAGCTCCAACCAGCATCACTCCAATTCTTTAGAAACAAGGTGCACAAAGGATTAGTGTGCAAGTATGATGGCCCCTTCTCAATTATCAGTAGGGTGGGCAACGTCTCCTACAAGTTGTAGCTACCGATGTGGCTCAAGATTCATAATGTTTTCCATGCCAGCAACTTGAAAGCCTACCACTCCGATCTGCAAGATACTTCCCGAGGCATTTCAACTCGTCAACCTCCCACCAGAGCTTCCTACGAGAAGCGAGTAGAGACCATTTTAGCAGACCACAGGACAAAACTACCCAACGGAGCTGAGTAGATTGAATACTTGGTGAAGTGGTAGAAACTTTCCAAAATTGAAGCAAGTTGAGAGCTAGAAGATACCCTCCGACATGAAGAAACAGCCATCAAAGCTTACCAAAGAGTGTCAACGAGGGCGTCGACAGCTTAAGTGGGGGAGAATGTCACGAACGGTCGTCACACACTCGCAGCAACTTCATTCAATGTTCCATTCGTCGCTTGCCCATGCCTATACATATCCTTGGCAACCAGTTTTGCCATGTTTTGGTGTGTTTTTCCTTGTAAAATTGTAAGAAACAATAGTTACAGTGCTGCAGAACGATCGCTCGTTGCATCTGCCCAAAAACCCCCAAAATAGCTCCGTTTTTATGTGCCGCGGGCTAATTTCTATAGCCCGCAGCCACCCAAATTTTGTCAACCATCTCAGCACCCTAGAACCCCCCAGGTGGCACATGGCTAGATGGGTCTTCAATATAGTGTTAGGCGTTGAACACTTTCATAAGTTTAAACGTCAACTTGACAGAAACTTGCCTTCGCACCCGACACTTGGGGAGTAGTTGTTTGCGGACTTGCAGCTACTCATTCACCCTTCTAAAGTCCTTGTTTTTCTCCTCTCTTTCTCTACTTTCCTGCACTCCAAGTGCTCGCTCAATTGCTTGTAAAGCTTCCCTCTTCGAGAGATGTTGGGACTTGTCCGCCGCTCGTTCCAACAACTAATCAACTTTTGTTTCACAGGTCCTACGGGACCTGCACGAGGTTGCAGCTTGGCTAAACCTTTGCAGATGCATATGTCGCAAGGGTGCCTCAAGACTTAGGCAATTCCAGCTAAGTCTGATCGAAGTGGGCGCAAGGGTGCTTCTCGACTTAGGCAACTCCAGCTAAGTCCGTGTTTACCACAAGGGTGCCTCACCACTTAGGCAATTCTAGCTAAGTGCGTGACACACTGTTGCCCATGCAGCGCTGCCCCATAAGCGTAGCACCTACCGATGCCCTCGCCCTTACGGACGCAGCGCCCGCAGGCGGCACCGAACCCTACGGGCAGGCCGCCGACGCAGGTAGCCTGCTTGCTGCCTGCTTACGGCCCGCATCCCGTCGGTCGGTTGTCGCCTGCACAAAGGCCGTCAATCGCCGCCGTCGTAGGCAGCAAGGCTGCAAGCAGCCTTATAGTCGTTGCACGAGTGAAGCGAGCAGCAACAGTTGCTGCCCTTCCTCGCCCTTTTCGCCAACGATTTTAGCGTCAAAAGCATATCCAAAACATAATACAAGTAGTTTAAGATCCGATCTTCACACGAATAACCTGGCTCTGATATCACTATTGGGAAATCCTTCAGGGGAGCGACATCACATGTGTAGTGGAAGAACAGAAAACAAGACCCTAGATTTCCCGTTGAAAGTTTTCGTCGTCATGCGAAGATCGATGCGTCAAAACAAATCCACGAAAAACTACATGTGTAAAAGAAAATACCTAGGGAGATCATATATCCATGAATCCCTATAGATCTATAGGAGAGGATGAAGGAGGTCAAGCATCTCCTCTCTAGCGGTGTCCACACGGCAGGGACTGCGACGATGCACCTCTCTAGGGAGGGGAGAATAAAAGGTGGCTACCAAAAGAAACCCTCAGCCTATAGAGCTTTGGTTCCCTCTTATTTATAGAGGCCCCTTATAAACCCTAATGGATCTTGCCCTGTTGGATATTGGATCTCCATCCAATTACCCAAGCCTCTTAGATTAGTGGATCTCTACTTAATAATCTCTTATTAGCAATTATTGGATCTCATCTTAGGATCCAATAATTCAGGGGCTTATTGGATATCCAATAAGATAGGGGGTTCAGTAGATATCTCATATCCGAACCTTTACTCGTCGCAACACCTACCATATATGTGTGACCCTCTAGGCCCAATATCGAGCTGACCGTGAGTCATACTTATTAGAACTCTTTCTTACTTAGTGAATTATTATCTGTATAATAATTCACCCAACTCATCGATTGTGGATGTATCAGGCCACTACGCCACAGCCCCCAAATGATACAGGGGAATCCAATCCTTTGGACCTATCTGTCCTCAATTACCATGTATCTATAGTCCCTCATCCATCTAATATCCCAAAGATCCTATATCGGGCATGGTACTATCAAGCCCATATGGTCTCTCCTCGAGTCTTGTTCTTATCGGATTCTTCCGGAGAACTCTTTCTCTCTCAATCCGAATAACCTTGGCTAAAGATTTGTTCGAGCAAGAATAAATGGGATATTCCTCTCATGATACCGAGAGTGAATGATCCTCTATTGAAACTCAATAGCCCTCGTAAGGTTGGCTACCACTCCCAATAACCGGTTGTACTAGATTTGGAACTTTCCAAACCTATAAGTTCGGTATCAAAGAGTGGAGTACTCATACAGGACATCCTTGGTGTCTCAAGTATAAGGATGAGATACACTACTAGGACTACGGAATCGGTGTCTAACGTAAGGTATCAATAACCATCCAGCATTCCGAAGGTAGATCAATCAGTGAACTCATTCCCCAATGAGCACCCACATTGTGTCCTTAGTATCCCCACACGAGTAGCTATGAGACCAGCCACCTCCATCATATGGACGGGTATATAGCACACTAGTCTATCCGGTTATCTCGATGTCCTTCTCGAGTAACTTATGACTAGGATAATTTAGGATCTATGTTTAAAGGTGAATCGGTCTCATTATCGTGATCTCATCATGATCTGATTCCCATTGTACAGATTCAATGACATCACAATATATGCAACACGCAAGATAAAGTGATAAAATGCCTAATAATACGCAAAGAGAAAATATGCATATCAAGTCACAAGTGTCATCACTCATGTGATTGGCTTGCAGGGCACATATGACTAGCACTCATGATATAGCATATAGATAGGGGGAGTTAAGGTTAACTCCATCATCAATTGATTGTCATCATCAAAAAGGGGGAGATTATTGAATCTCAAATTTTGATGATGAAGTCAATTGGTGAATTATTTGTTCTAATCCATATTGTCAAAATAAGTGTGTAGGATTAACTACGATGGGATGAAAACATAAAGCAATTTATCGAGGTCAAGTTCGCTGGGAGTTCGAGAGTTCACCGGAAGTCCGAAGGATCATCAGAAGTGTTATTGGAACCAACCGAGATAGAATTAGGGACTTGCTAAAGGTTTTGAAAGTTCACCGAAAAGATCATTCGAGGTTCGTGGAGATCACCGAGAAGGTTCGGAAGCTTGCCAAAGACTCGTTGAGCTCGCCACAAAATCCAGGAGCCTGTTGGGAGTCCGCTAGAAGAAATCCGAAGGAGTGTCGGAAGTCCATCGGAATTTCGCTAGAAAGCTCACCGGAAGTAGACTTGAAAAATGTCAGTTTAAATCACTTAGAATTATGTTTCAACTTTATAGTTAGCACGTAATTAGGGTAAGGATTAAGAAATAATCCTGTTCAAACCTAGTAGGGGCCAACCGGGCCTTATTTGAACCGCCCAGAGGCCAAGAGCCTGGGCGGTGTTACCACCCAGACTAGGGCAGTGGCACCATTACCCTAGGCGGTGGAACCACCCAGTACATTGTCAATCTGACACTAACAAGAGGTGGCACCACCATTGACAGGTGGTGGCACCGCCAACACCGGGAAACCCAAAAAGAATTCAAATTTGGAGCCCAAAATTGAATCCTCTTTAGGTCTATAAATACCCCTCCTTTCTTAGCTGAAAGGGTACCCTTTTTGAGAGTTAGAATTGATCAAAAGCTTTGGCAAAGCCTTGTTTTCAATAGCTAGTGTTCACCTCCATCTTTCTCTTTGAAAAGTAAAAGGATTGTAAGAGGGGTGTTTGGTCCTTCCCCTTCAACAAGATTTGCTAGTGGAAGTTGAGAGCTTCATCGGAGAAGGCTTCAAAAGTGGATGTAGGTTACTTGACCGAACCACTATACATCGTGGTGTTCTTGAAAGTGTGAGTATTTAAATTTCTGAATTGTTTCTATACTTAGCTACAAATCATTCGGTTTTCATCTCCTTTACTCAAGCTACTTCAACTAAGTCATATTTGTCGAATCAAAATCTCAATATGAACTAGCTATTTACGAAATCGGTTTCAAACTTACAAGTTTTAATCCGCTGCAATAATTCACCCCCCTCCCCCTCTTAGTGCCTCTCCGATCCTAACAATAGTAACAAAAACATAAAGCAAATTATCGGAGTCAAGTACGATGGGAGTTCAAGAGTCTATCGAAAATCTGAAGGATCATCAGAAGCACTGTTGGAACTGGCCGACAATGAATTTGGGACTTATTGAAGGTTTCAGAAGTTCGCCAGAAGGTTCGTCGGAGGTTCGCGGAGTTCACTGAGAAAGTTCGGAAGGTGGCCAAAAGATTCGTTGAACTCACCATAAAGTCCGGGAGGCTATTGGAAGTCTGCTAGAAGATATCCGAGGGTGTGTCAGAAGTTCGTCGGAAAGCTCGCCGAAAGAAGACTCGACATTGTCAGTTTTTAATTTGCTTAGGATATGTTTTCAATTTCGTAGCTAGCATGTAATTAGGGTTAGGATTATGTAATAATCCTAATTAACCCTAGTAGAGGCCAACTAGATCTTAATTGAACTAAATTGGGCTGGATTCAGGGTCTATTCACTAGTGCTAACCATGTCTGGCAGTGGCACCACCAGACTAGGCAATGGCACCACCCCGGGAATTGGTTCCTAGGTAGTCTGGGTGGTGGTACCACTCCAGGTCAGTGGTGGTACTATTGATAGTTATTACTTGTCAACGGTGGTACCGCCTGACAGGCGGTGGTACTACCCCTCCACAGAGTTCGAGAACCTTGTCAAGCGATAGTACCGTTAGACTAGATGGTACCACCCAGTATACTGATACATCAAGGCCAACTAGCGGTGGTACCGCCAGTGCTAGGAAATCTAGGATGTGACTCTTTTTGACTCCAAACCTGAAGCTAATAGAGTCTATAAATACCCCTTACTTCTCAGCTGGCTAAGTACATTGAGAAGTGATAATAAAAACTAAGTCAAAGCTATAGCAAAATTACATTCGATAAGCTTGACTATTCACCTCCCAAGTTTACTTTATCAAAATTCTACAAAAGTGTGAACCACTTGTAAAAGTTTGTAAGAGGAGTGCTTGGTCCTTCCCCTTCAAAAAGAGTTGATAGTGGAAGTTAGGAACCTTGTTGGGAGGTTTCAGAAGTCGACGTAGGTCATTTGACTAAACCACTATATATCGCTGCGTACTTCTCTTGATGTATGAGTTTTTAACTTATAGCATTTCAATCTTTACTTAGCTGCGATCTCTCGATCTCCTCCTCTCTACTTTCTATAGCACTCACTTGAATCACCTTGCTGAAATCATTTTTGTTGGACTGAAATTTCTTGACGAACAACCTTTTCCGAAGTCGATTTCAAAATTATAAATTTTATACGCTACACTAATTCACCCACCCCCCCCCTCAGTACCGTCCAAATTCAAACAATTGGTATCAGAGCTTGGACACTCTCATTTGGTTTAAAACCCAAGAGAGATGACGTATTCTGGCATGCAAGAGGGTTATTCAATTACACGTCCTCCTATATTTAATGGGTCGGATTACATGTATTGGAAGACTCATATGAAGATTTTTCTTATTTTCATGGATTTTGAACTTTAGAATATTGTTGAAAATGGAATTCAAAGATCTTCTCTTCCGATGAATGAATGGAATGAATCAGAGAAGAAGATTTTTGCTATTAATGCAAAGGCTATGAATGCCTTGTTTTGTGCACTTGATAAAAATGAGTTTAATCGTGTTTCGATTTGTGAATCCGCTTTTGATATTTGGTACACTCTTGAAATCACTTATGAAGGCACTAGTCGAGTGAAAGAGTCCAAAATCAACCTTTTGGTCCATTCTTATGAATTATTTCAGATGAAACCAAGTGAGTCCATCGGAGGCATGTAAACCCATTTCACGGATATCGTCAATAGACTCAAAGCACTTAGTAAAGGTTTTTTCTAATTTCAAACATGTAACTAAAATTTTAAGATCCCTTCCAAAGAGTTGGGATCCAAAAGTTACGGCCATTCAAGAGGCTAAGGACCTAAAAAAATTTTCGCTCGAAGAACTCATTGGGTCTTAGATGACCTACGAAATGACATGTCATGCTCATGATGAGCTCGAGAACCCCCTTCCAAAGAATAGGAAAGATATGGTATTGAGAACACAAGAAGACCACTTGAAAGAATCTTCAAGTGATGAGGACCTTGATGATGAACTTGCACTCTTAACTCAAAAATTTAAAATATTTATAAGAAAGAATAAATTTAAAAATGATACTAAAAATAAACTTGAACTTAAAAGAGAACAAGTGATATGTTACGAATACAAGAAGTCGAGGCACTTCAAAAGTGAATTCCCCCAAGCCAAGAAGAAGCAACCAAGGAGGAAGAAGGCTCTAAAGGCAACATAAGATGACTCAAGTGGCTCTGAAGATGAAGAAGCAAACAACAAGGAGGCCAACTTCACATTGATAGCTTTGGGAGAAGAGGTATGTGAGTTATTTAATAAAGATTTAACTTTTAATTACTTTTCATAAATTATTTGATGTGTAGAGCTATTAGTAAAAAGTTAAATTTATTAAAAAAGGAGTATGCTATCTTACTAGATAAACTTAAAAGTCTAGAAATTGATACTCCCTCTTTACCTCCATGCTCTAAGTGTGAACACTTATAGATAATCAAAAAGGAGAACTTGCTACTTCAAGAGACCCTAAATAAGTTTAAGGTTGGTAGCAAACAAGGGTCACATCAGAAAAAGAAGTAGAATTAGATTTATGAGTGGATCTCACCATACTCCAACCACTTTCGTTAAAGGACCCACACTACATGTATCATCTTATTTGAAAAGCAACTTTTGTTGCAAATCCGGATATATTGTTTATAAATATCCATATAAAAAACATAACCCATATAAGTTGATATGGGTTTCTAAAGGAACTATAAAGAACTCAATGAATAATGATAAGATTAGTATATCAATATTTGAGGCACCCAAGTTCAAATGGGTACCTAAAAATCATCCTCTTTTGTAAACATATTCACCCACACAAGCTAGGAGCAAGATATGATACCTTGATAGTGGATGCTCAAGGCACATGACCAAAGATCCATCTCAATTCTCTAAGCTCACTAGCTAAGACGAAGGATATGTCACCTTCGGAGACAACAACAAGGGTAAAATCATTGGTAAGGGAACTATAGATAATAAATTAAGTTTTTTAATTGATGATGTGTTATTGGTAGATGGCTTAAAGTATAATCTTTTGAGCATTAATTAATTATATGATAAAGGATACATTGTGAAATTTGAATATAATGCTTGCATTATTGAAAAACCACACAACAACACATCTATGATTGCACTAAAGTAAAATAATATCTACACCATCAACATTGATGATCTTAGTAATGAAATGTGTGTTTTGATTTTGAATGATGATGCTTAGCTTTGGCATAGGAGATTAAGTCATGCTAGCATGAAACTAATTTCTCAAATCACATCTAAAGAACTTGTAAGAGGTATTCCCAATATTAAGTTCATTAAAGACAAAGTGTGTGATGCTTGTCAACTAGGAAAACAAATAAAAAGTAACTTCAAACCAAAGAATCAAATAAGCATCTCTAGACTATTACAATTGATCCATATGAATTTATTTGGACCAATTGACACAACGAGCGTAGGAGGTAGTAAATATGTGTTTGTAATTATATATGACTATAGTAGATACACTTGGACCTATTTCTTGGCTCACAAAAGTGATTGCTTTAAAAATTTCTCTAAATTTTGTAAACTTGCTCAAAACGAAAAGGGTTTTATGATTTTATCAATTCGGAGTGATCACGGTGGTGAATTTCAAAACCATAACTTCCAAAATTTTTATGAATCTAATGGATATAATCATAATTTCTCTACTTTGAGGAATCCTCGACAAAATGGAGTAGTCGAAAGAAAGAATAGGAGTTTACAAGAAATGGCAAGAATCATATTAAATGAACATAGTTTACACAAATACTTTTGGGCCGAAGCCATTAATACGGCTTGCTATGTCATGAATAGGGTTCTAATAAGACAATCTCTATCCAAAACTCCTTATGAATTGTAGAATAACAAGAAGCTAAACGTTTCTTACTTTAAAGTTTTCGATTGCAAATGCTTTATCTTGAATGAAAAGGGTGCCTTAGGAAAATTTGATCAAAAATCCGATGATGGCATCTTTCTTGGTTACTCTTTTATTTCTAAAGCTTTTCATGTTTTTAACAAAAGAACCATTGTTATAGAAGAGTCTACTCATGTTATTTTTAATGAAGTTTTTGAATTTAAGAAAAATAATTTTGATGATGATCTTGATTTTGATGGTTTAAATTTAAATGAAATCTCTCCTCAAAATAGTAACTTGGATGCATCTTCTTCCTAAATTTCCGTACCTAAGGAATGAAAGTATGTAGATGCCCATCCAAAGGAGCTAATTATAGGAGTCACATTAAAAGGAGTTAAAACTCGTTATTATTTTAATAATTTTTGTGCCAACGCTACTTTTCATTCTCAAATTGAACTTAAGTATATTGACAAAGCCTTAAAAGATGATTCTTGAGTTATCACAATGTAAGAGGAATTGAACTAATTTGAGAGGAATAAGATATGGATACTTGTTCCTAGACCTAGTGACCATTTAGTTATAGGTACTAAATGGGTTTTTAGAAACAAGCAAGATGAATTTGGTATCGTGGTTAGAAATAAGGCTAGATTAGTGGCCAAGGGTTTCAACCAAGAAGAAGGTATCGATTACGAAGAGACCTTCACTCCTGTGGCAAGATTAAAAGCCATTAGGATGCTCCTTGCCTATACTAGTAGTAGTAATTTTAAGTTGTTTCAAATGGATGTCAAAAGTATTTTTTTTAAAATGATTTTATTTCCATAGAAGTATTTATTGAACAACCACCCAATTTTGAAAACTCTCTTTTTCCTAATCATGTATTTAAATTGACTAAGGTTCTCTATGGGTTAAAACAAGTCCCAAGGGCTTAGTATGAGAGACTTAGCTCATTTCTAATTTTAAATAATTTTACTAAAGGCAAGGTTAATACTATATTGTTTATTAAATATTTTAAAAATAATTTTCTTATTATTCAAATTTATGTTGATGATATTATCTTTGGTTCTACTAACGAATCACTATGTGAATCATTTACCAAGTATATAAGTCATGAATTTGACATGAGTCTAATTAGTGAATTAACCTTCTTTTTAGGATTATAAATTAAACAACTTAGTGATGGTATATTCCTTAATCAATTTAAATATATATTAGAATTATTAAAATGATTTAACATGGATGGTTCAAAAGCCATAAATACTCCTATGAGTACTTCAACTAAGTTATACATGGATGAAAGTGGAGAAAATTTTGATCAAAAAACATATAGGGGAATGATAGGTAGTTTACTTTGCCTCATCACAACTAGACCGAATATCATATTTAGTATAGGACTTTGTGTAGAATTTCAAGCTAATCCTAAGTTATCTCACCTTAAAGCCGTAAAAAAAACTTTAGATATCTTAAGGGATCTCCTAATCTAGGATTATGGTATCTAAAATTTGATGACTTTGATTTAAAAGCCTACGCGGATACGGATTTTGGTGGATATAGAATAGATAAAAAAAGTACATCCAGAACATGCCAATTTTTAGGTCATCTACTTGTTTCTTGGACTTCCAAGAAATAAAACTCGGTTGCACTATCTACGGCCGAAGCCGAGTATATAGTCGCAAGTGCATGTTATGCATAAGTTGTTTAGATGAAAAATATTTTAGAAGACTATGAAATTTAATTAAAGAATATTTCTATAAAATGTGATAACACAAGTGCTATTTGTTTAACCAAAAATCCTATTCAACACTCTAGAACTAAGTATATTGACATTAGGCATCACTTTATACGAGATTATGTCAATAATAATGATGTTATTCTAGAATTTATTGATACAAAATACTAATTAGCGGTCATCTTTACAAAACCTTTAAATGAAGAATAATTTGACTTCATTAGAAGAGAATTAGGAATGCTAAATTATCCTAATACATGAGGGTGTTGTATGTTTCTTTTCTGAAAATTTTCAACTTCCATTTTCATGAACTCATCTTGATATTATCTTTTCGGATTTCGAATGATATCTTTATAATATCATATTTTTGAACGAAAATCTCATTTTTATCCTTCTCTTTCATTGATACTCCTCTTTCATCGTTTAATATTGATGATTTTTAAGTAATATCATGCCTTTTTAATGACTTGGTAAAATTGGTTTTATACTCCCTCTACCTCTATTGGGATGAATAAATAGTTCTCTTGATTTATTTTATCCACTCTTACATATCATTTGAAGTTTGATGATTTTGTCTTCTTGTCTCAAGCAACTATACATACATTAATATCATGATCTTTACGTGAAGAAGAAGCTCTCAAGTTTTTATACTCTCTTCGGACTTTATTCATGCAAATTTCTACATCTTGAGTCTTTATGACTTGATTGTTTATCTTCCATCTTATGTGTTCTAATGAGAATGCCAAGTTGAATCTTTTATGAAATTTTTACGATAATGTGCTCTACTTCATAAATTTGTAATGGAAATGCCAAGTTGAACCATTAAAGTATGAAAACTTCATCATGACTCTTTCATGAATTTTGAGCTTAGTATGAAAACTTCATCTCTCTTCTTTAACTTCATGAGCTCTTGATGAAATATTTGATGAATGTCTTGGCTTCAATGATGTATCTTTTTCACTTTACGATTTTTTGGCTTAAATTTTCAAATTGGCTCTTGAACCTTTCATTTCAATCCTTCTTGAATGAAATCTTATAGTTCTTATTATGAGTTTTATCGATTTCATCTCTTTTCTAGTTTCATTTGGTAGAAACAATTCCTGAATAAATTTTTATTGACTTGAATGATTCAATTCAAGAATTATTATGCAAAATTAACTCTTAATAATGAATTTTTCATGAGATATTAGAAAATTTTATGAACTTTGGCTTTAATGATCTATCTTGTGATTTCATTGGCACCAATTTTTTTAAAAAAAATAATCAAATTGCTCTTTGGTATTCTTTTGTTTTTACCATTTTTATTAAAGCCTATTCCCTTTTTTGTTGATGACAAAGGGGGAGAAGAATATAGCAAGATAAATTGATGACTTAATTGATGGAATAGTAAATGCCTTGTATGTATCATGTATTGAAATGCCTTGTATGTATCATATTGAATGATGTATCGCAATGTATTGCAATTGCTTTGTATCGAAAACTGATTGCTATCCTTAAAAGCATCGCAATATATCGCAATATGAAATGTATCATAATTAGAATGTATTACATGCATCACAAATGGTTCATACATGCTTTACATGCTAATTTTGTAAAATTGTTATCATATCATGTTTAAATTTGGTATCTTTCATTGATATGATAAGTTTTCATCTCATTTAATGATGTATAGTAAAATGATATCATGCCTCGCATTTGTGTAATTTTATTTTGATATTATTTGATCCTTGTTTCATTTCAAAATTAAAATTGGTATCATTTGTCGAAGTGATAAATGTCTATCATCATTAAACTTAAAAAATGGGTGTCATGTCTTGATATCACTTTCAAAATATGAAAAATACGAAATCTCGTATTTATAATGAAAAGATCATGCTTGCTAGGCCTGACGATAAGTTCAATGAATGCAACTTATCAGTTTTGGCTTGAATTCAAGGAGATTGAATTCAAGTGTTTCCCTTCTCATAATATGACATATAGATATGGGGAGTTAAGGTTAACTTCATCATCAATTGATTGTCATCATAAAAAAGGGGGAGATTATTGAATCTTGAATTTTGATGATGAAGTCAATTGATAGGTTATTTGATCTAATCCATATTATTGAGATAAATGTGCATGATTGACTACTATAGCAATAAAAATATAAAGTAAATTACTGGAGTCAAGTATGTTGGGAGTTCGAGAGTCCGTCGAAAGTCCGAAGGATCGTCGAAAGTACTACCGGAACTGGCAACAATGAATCAGGGACTTACCGAAGGTTTCGAAAGTTCACCGGAAGATTTGTTGGAGGTTCACGGAGTTCACCGAGAAAGTTTGGAAAGTGGCCAAAAGATTCGTCGAACTCAACATAAAGTCTAGAAGGTTGTTGGAACTCCACCGGAAGATATCCGAGGGTGTGTCGAAAGTTCACCGGAAAGCTCGCCGGAAGAAGACTCGACGTTGTCGATTTTTAATTTGCTTAGAATATGTTTTCAATTTTGTAGTTAGCATATAATTAGGGTTAGGATTTGATGGTAATCCTAATTAACCCTGGTAGGGGCCAATTGGGCCTTAATTAAACTAAATTGGGCAAGATTTAGGGCCCATTCACTAGTGCTGATCATGTCTAGCAGTGGCACCACCAGACTAGGTGGTGGCACTGCCCCGGGAATAGGTTCCCAAGTGGTCTAGGCGGTGGTACCACCCTAGGTCAACAGTGGTACTACTGACAGTTATTACTTGTCAACGGTGGTACCGCTTGACAAGCGATGGTATCGCCCCTCTACATAATTCAATGACCCTGTCAAGTGGTACTACCGCTAGATTAGGTGGTGGTACCACCCAGTACACTAATAGAGCAGGGTCAACTAGCGATGGTGCTGCTAGTGCCAAGCGGTGGCACCACTAGTACTTGAAAATCCAGGATGTGACCCTTTTTTGCTCTAAACCTGAAGTCAATAGAGTCTATAAATATCTCTTACTTCTGTACTGGCTAAGTACATTAAGAAGTGACAAAAAAAACTGAGTCAAAGCTATAGCAAAATTGTATTTGATAAGCTCGAGTGTTCACCTCCCAAGTTTTATTTTGTCAAAATTCTGTAAGAGTGTGAACCACTTGTAAAAGTTTGTAAGAGGGGAGCTTGGTCTTTTCCATTCAAAAAGAGTTGATAGTGGAAGTTAGGAGCCTCATCGGAGGAGGTTTCAAAAGTGGACGTAAGTCATTTGAACGAACCACTATGTATTGCTATGTACTTCTCTTGATGTGTGAGTTTTCAACTTACTGTATTTCAATCTTTACTTAGCTACAATCTCTCGATCACCTCCTCTCTCCTTTCTATAGCATTCACTCGAATCACCTTGCTAAAATCATTTTCGTCGGACCAAAATTTCTTAACCTTTTCCAAAGTCGATTTCAAAATTATAATTTTTATCCGTTGCACTAATTCACCCCCCCCCCCTCTTAGTGCCACTCAAAACCTAAGATCCTGTGTTTAAAACCTGGACAAAGCATCACATGTGCATGGAAGAGTAGAAAAATAAAATCCCAGATTTCCTAAAGAAAAAGGTTCTCGACATCATGTGAAGATTGATGCGTAAAACAAAATGCAAAACCAAAACCATATGTATTAAGTGAGATTTGTTACCTAGGAAGATCATATATCCTTGAAAAATCTAAAATTTATAGGAATGGATGAAGGAGGTCAACTATCCTCCTCTCTAGCGATGATCCATATGGTAGGTGGGGCGACAACACTCCTCAAATCACTACATGATCTTCCTCTCCACATGCACCATGAAGGCTGCATCGTGATCAAGAAGGGGCTGGCCCTTCTTATTGTCCACACACTCTAAACTAGGATTATCAATAGAGGAGGAGAGGAGAGGGAGGAGTATAGGAGGGGTGACCAAAAGGTGACTAGCCTATGCCATCTTTTGGTCCCTCTTATTTATAGAGGTTCTTGCCACTAAACCATTATAGATCATGCCTTATTAGATACTAAATCTCTATCCAATTATCTAAGCCTCTTGGATTAGTAAATCTCTATCCAATAATCTCATTTAGTCTTATTGGTCTCACTCAAAAGATCAAATAATTCATGGGCTTCTTGGATATCCAATAAGATAGGAACTCCAATGGATATTTTATATTCGAACATTTATTCATCGCAACACCTACTATATACGTATGACCCCCTAGGCCCAATATTGAGCTGGCCATGAGTTATACCTATCAGAACTTTTTTCTGACTTAGTGAATTATTATCTCTATAATAATTCACTCGAGTTATCGACTACGGATGTACTAGGTCACTACGCCATAGTCCCTAGACGATACAAGGGGATCTAATCTATTAGACTTATTTGTCTTAGTTATTATGTATCTATAGTCTCTCATCCATCTAATATCCCAAAGATCTTATACCAGGCATGGTGTTATCAGGCCCCATATGGAATTTATGAGTCTTGCTCTAATCAGATTCTTCCGAAGAACTCTTTCTCTTTCAATTCAAATGACCCTAGCCAGGAATTTGCCTGAGCAAGAATACATAGGATGTTCCTATCATGACACTAAGAGCAAATGATCCTCTATCGACACTCAATTACCCTCATAAGACTGACCACCACTCCTGATGGCCGGTTATGTTAGATCTAGATCTTCTAGACCTATAAGTCTAGTATCAAATAATAGAGTACTCAAACTAGGTATTCTTAGTGTCTTACATCTAAGGACCAAACACAAAACTAAAATCATGGAATCACTATCTAACAATGAGGTATTATCAACCATCCAACATTCCATGAGTAGATCAATCAGTGAACTTATTATCCAATGAGCACCTGCATTGTATCCCTAGTGTCCTAACACGAGCAACTATAAGATCAACTACCTCTATCATATGGACGAGTATATAGTATACCAATCTATCTGATTATCACGATGTCCATCTTGAGTAACTTATAATCGGGATTATTTAGGATTATGTTTAATGATGAATCAGTCTCATTATCGTGATGTCATCTTGATTCGATTCATATTGCACAAATCTATGGACATCACAATATATGCAACATGTAATCATAAAGTAAGAAAATATCAATATAATAATATACAAAAAAATGACTGTGTAGTGTGTCACAAGTGTCATCACTCACGTGATTGGCTTGTAGGGCACCTAAGACTAGTAATCTCTCACTTGACCTAAAGCCAATTACCTACATGTTTGATCTCCATCAGACCCTTATGACGCTCAAAGACAATATGAGACAATAGCTTCATTAGTGGATTTACGATGTTATCTTCAGATTGAACTCTTTCCACTACTATATCTCCATATGTCATGATCTCTCTAATCAGATAAAATATTCTCAAAATGTGCTTAGCCTTTTGATGAGACCCGGGTTCCTTCATTTGAGAAATCACCCAGTTGTTGTGGCAATATAAGGGAATATAGCTCCTCGCTACTTGGCATGACTCTTAGATTTATGATGAACTTCTTCATCCAAACTCCCTCCTTTATTGTTTTTATCGTAATAATGTTCTCTAACTCTGTGGTCAAGCTAGTAGTAGTATCTTCTTAAAACTCTTCCAGCATACTACTCCATTCAAAGTGAACAAATACCCTAAATTAGACTTGTTATCATCGACATCGAATTAGAAACTCGAGTTTATGTAACCCTCAACTTTGAGGCTACTTCCTCTATATACTAGTAAAAGATTCTTAGTCCTCTCAAATACTTAAGAATAAACTTTACTACCTTCTAGTGTTCCAAACCTAGATCCGTCTTATATTTGCTTGTAATACTTAGAACATGTGCTATATCAAGCTTGGCACATTGCATAGCATACATAATAGACCTTATCACTAAAGCATATGGTATCCTATTCATATTTGCCCTTCAAGAGTCTTTTGGGACATACTCTTGGAAAGTGATTTCATGTCTCATCAGTATAAAACCTCTTTTATAATTTTTCATGCAATATCTTTTGATGATAGTGTTTATATATCTGGATTGGGATAAGCAAGCATCCTCTTGGATCTACCTCTATAGATCCAAATCTCCAAAATATAGGATGCTTTCCCAAAGTCTTTCATAGAGAAATGTCTAGATAGCCAAGCTTTTACTATAGAGAGTATTCCTATATCATTCCCAATAATCAGGATGTCATCCACATATAGCACCTAGAAGGTGATAGTGCTCCCACTTACCTTCCTGTAGACACAAGTCCCATTTTCATTCTTAATGAAGTCATAAGATCTGATCGCCTCATCAAATCTTATGTTCCAACATCAGAAAGTTTACTTTAGTCCATAGATGGATCTAAGTAAACTGCACACTTTATCTGAACTCTTCTTGCACACGAATCCCTCAAGTTATATCATATATACCTTATCCTCGATGTTGCTGTTGAGGAATGTGATTTTTACGCCCATTTGCCAAATCTGATAGTCATAGTGTATTGCAATAGTCAATAGAATTCAGATAGATCTCAACATGACGACAGGTGAGAAGGTTTCATTATAGTCAACACCTTACCTTTGACGATACCCCTTAGCTACCAGCATTGCTTTATATATCTCCACCTTTCCATCTACTTCGATTTTCTTCTTGAGGATCCACTTGCAACCAATAGGCACAATGCTCTTAAGTACATCAAGTAGGTTCCAAAACTTGTTGGAGTACATGAAATCAATCTCAGAATTCATAGCTTCTTACTATTTCTCAAAGTCTATATTCGTAATAGCCTCACCGTAGGCCTGAGGATCAATATCCTCAACATCCTCTTCTCTGATATATCCCACATATCTCTTAGGAGGATGAGGTATCTATCAGACCTACATAAAATCATAACTTATATAATAGGTACCTGAACAGACTCGGGCTATGGAATGGTGCTTGAGATAGGTTCTCCAACCTTGCTCAACTCTATCATGCTCTCATTGTCTCCACCAAGAATGTGTCTCTTCTAAAGGAACATCGTCTTCTTGCCTACAAAGACCTTTTGGTCCTCGAGGTGATAGAAATAATACCCATAAGTTTTCTTAGGGTATCCCACGAACTTGCACCATTCCATCTTTGATTCTAACTTGTCAAAGTTGTGTTTTATAATGTGGGCAAGGCAATTGCAATTTTTAACAACCTTAAAATCAATCTTCTTCCCTTTTCATATCTCATATGGTGTAGACACTATCAACTTAGTCAAAACTCTTTTTAGAATGTAAGTTGTGAACTCTAGGGCATATCCCTAGATTAAGACAGGTAGGTCAGCAAAACTCATCATGGACCACACCATGTTTAATAGTGTACGATTCCTCCTTTTACATATACCATTAAGTTGAGGTGTATATGGAAGTTTTCATTAAGATAGAATCCCATGGTCCTTGAGGAATTGAGTGAACTTTGTACTCAAATACTTTCCTCATTGATCTAATTATAGAGTATTAATAATCTTTCCAATTTGGTTATCTATTTTATTGTTATATTCTCCAAACTTCTTGAAGGCTTTAGACTTGTACTTTATTAAGTATATATGACCATACTTAGAGAAGTTATTAGTGAATGTAATAAAGTAAAAATAACCTCCTATGCCCTATGTTAATATAGGACCACATATATCATTATATATGAGTTCGAGCAACTTAGTGGCTCTCTCTCAAGTTCCACTAAATGGAAGTTGGTCAATTTTTCATGAAGGCAAGGCTTGCAAGTTACATATGACTCATAGTCGAATGGATCTAGTTATTTATTCTTCAGTAACTTTTAGATTCTTCCTTCGTGGATGTGACCCAGCCTACAATGTCATAGGTATGCACTGCTCGCCTCATCTCATTTCCTCTTAGATATACTTGCATTCATGATATGTGGAGCAGTGTCTTGTACAAATAAACCATTATGCAATGTTTCTCTAGTGATAATCTTATCATCCAATATTATTAAATAATTATTATTTTTAAAAACTAATTTATATCCACTAACTATCAAACATAAAATAGAAATAATATTTTTGATAATAGAAGGAATAAAGTAACATGCATCAAATGCAATAGTAGCTCCATTGGGCAGATGTACGATGATCTCGCCAATAACCATTATAACTTTTCTCTATTGCCTATCTTAAGGTTCATCTTGCCACTCGCCAATTTCCTAAGTCTGGCTAAAACCTGTAATAAATTGTAAATGTGATAAGCACTACCGATATCCAATACCCATGTGTTATTATAAAAATCTAACAAATGGAAACTGATCATAAATATACTTGAAGATTCTCCAAGCTTTTGTTTCAACTTCTCTATAAAGTACTCTTTGCAGTTCCTCTTCCAATACCAGTCTTTGCCATAGTAGAAGTACTAGTTTTTGTCCTTTGTCAAGTCCTTCTTAGTAACCTTTGCTTTGCCCAGTTTGTCCTTACCCTTGCTCTTCTTAAGGGACTTCTCTATTTTCCTTTTTTTCTGGTCTCACTAGTATAGAGAACTAGTTTCTCTTTCTTAATGGTCCTCTCAACCTCTCTCAACATATTGAAGAGCTTAAGGAGAGTCACCTCAAATTTATTCATGTTAAAATTCATAATGAATTGAGAAAAGAAGTCTAGAAGGGACTAAAGTATAAGATCCACATGTAGATTATCTTCCAGGACCATTCCTAGACCCATGAGCTTTTCTATCTACTCAATCATATTAAGGACATGGTTTTGAATCACTGTCCTCTCAATCATCCTAGCACGTAAGAGACTTTTGGATATCTTATATCGTTGAGTCCTTTCTTGTTCCTCAAATAATTTACAAAGATGTAGGAAAATAGATCTGACATCTATATTTTCATACTACTTCTATAACTCAAGAGTTATAGAGCCTAATATATAATACTGAGCAAGGGTGAAGTTATCTATATACTTCACATAGTAAGCGATTTCATCCTCACATGCCCCTTTCTCAAGCATGGGTATTACTATGTCAAGGATATATGCTATTTTCTCGATCATGAGAATGATTCTCAGGTTGCGGAGCCAATCCATGTAATTTGGACCAATGAGGTTATTGATATCAAGTATGCCATATAAGAGATTTGAAAGTGATATTTTTTGAAAATAAAGATGCAATAAAAAAATAAATAACATAGATTTTGTATAAAAATAAACAAATAAGATAAGGATTTCTATCTTAATCTTCTCCTACTATTTTCTCATGGTTCATACGATACCCTCTGGCATGTGAAATGGAAATCTCTAACAGATTTCCAGTGGGGATTGGGATCCAATCGATATCTTAGTATAACATCGAGTTATTCGACCAATCACACTAAGCCTGAAAAGATAGGCAACTCATGTGGATCATAACTCTTTATGATTTCTGTCTTATTTGGCCTTCGAACCATCATGGCCTCAAGGGACATGAATAACCATGATGTTTTGTTAAGTCATCACCATCATTATAAGATGAGTCTAGTTTCATGATATACTCTTGAGGGACTTGACCAAGTATACTATGTCCTAAGTGTTAGGATCGAGTCGACACTAAGAGGGGGGAGTTTGAATTAGTGCAATGATAAAAACATCAGATTTGGAAAACTTCATTTGATTCAAAGATTCATTTCGATTAAAAGTCATATCGAAAAGATGTTTAACTTAAAAGCAGAGAAAGATGTGCAAACTGATTTTATAGCGGTTCGATCATCCTGACCTACATCCACTCCCGATTCCTCTTCACCTAAGGCCACCGGCTTCCACTATCTGATCTTCTTTCAACGGGTGAAGATCAACTACCCTTACAACTCTATTCTCCTTTTGATAGGCTCAGAAGAGAACCTTTACACACCCACTCACCCCTCTCTTAACTGAAATCAATACTAGACTAGAGGAGGGAATTTCTCACAAGATTACAATAGAGTTTTTCTCTTTTTGTTCTTAGTTGGTGTGTGTTCTAACTAAGGATGAGAGGGGTATTTATAGGCCCCAAGTGTATTCAAACTTGGAGCCAAAATTTGAATCGCCCCGAGTCTTTAGGATACTAGCAATATGACGGCCAGTATTGGGTGATACCACCGCCTAGTTTGCCCTAACATTAGGCGGTACCACTGCCTAACACTAGGCGATACCATCGCCCAATTTGACGGTACCACTACCTAACATAATCTCAGAGATTATGTCTTGGAGACTGAGCCACCAGCGGTTCCACCGCCTATTCTAGCGGTGCCACAGCTTGACGCACTTGTTGGGTCACTGTTTGGGCCTTTCACTTGGCCCAACAAAGCCCAAACTTGGGCCCAATTAGTCCCTAATTGAGTTGGCCCAATTACACCTAAAACTACTTCGATCTAGACAATTATTATAAAACTTTGAATCAATTGTTGTTCGACATGTCATTGGTCCGTCAACGCTTCATCCAATTCTTCGGTGCATCGTCCTCTCTTATGGCCTAATACCCAATCGATCAGTTGTCTTTTACAACTCTGATCTCCTTGGTATAATTTTCGTTCTTCTTGGTCCGATGCCCAAACCTATCTACTAATACGTCAACCGATGCTTCGGCTCGACGTCTAATCATCTGACATGTTCCACTCTGGCCCAACGTCCGATTCCTCCTACTTTAATTATCTCTTCCTGATTGAAGCTAGTCTTGTGTCACTCAAAATGCAAAGTAGATCATAAACACTATCAATTAGTTATATCATCAAAATTCGAGATTCAACAATCTTCTCCTTTTTTATGATGATAACTAATTGATGATGGAGTTTAAACAAACTCCCCCTATCAATATGCTATATTGATAGAAATTTTAAATTTAAAAAAATTATGAGAATTTCATGCATAATCATCATGATTTCAAATTATCAATGTACATCATGTATGAAATTTTAACATCATCATTATACTTCTCCCCCTTTGTCCTCAACAAAAAGGAGAAGTGCATCTAATAAGTTTTTAAGATATACAAGTTTTACAACATATAAGTTAGCAGTTTATCACTTTACAACATGTAAGCTAGTAAATTTATTTTACTTTTTTTAGAAGTGCAAGCTATCGATTTTGCTTCTCTTTGAGATTTGCAAGTTAGCAAGTTCTTGAGAATGTGAAATATAGCAAGTTCTTTTCTTCTTTTTGAGAAGTGCAAGCTTAGCAAATTTTGTTTTCTTTGTAGTAATCGAGCTAGCAATTTTTCTCTCATTGAAGTGTGCGAGCTAGCAATTCTTGCTCCTCCTTTGTCATTATCAAAAAGAAGAGAAGAATATAATGTTATAATTCTTTTCCCTTTATATCAATTTTTAAATCATGACAGATGAGGTATAAAAAATTTACATCAATATTTCAATTATCAAAATCAAGTCATGAATACCAATTTATCATTCAAGCTAGCATATTTTCTCCTCTTTTTTTTCATTAAAGGAAAGGAGAAGGGAAGAGTTCAAGAGTGCAAATACTTCAACCATCACATGAACAAATGATGGATTAAGTCATAAATCCAAAAGTTCATGAATCATTTTAAAAAATCTCATTTTTAACAAATAACGAAAAGAAATCTTAGGAGATCAAGGACCTTGACTCATAAAAAAAAAATCTCAAGTTATGATTCCAAGAATTCAATATCATGATATATAAAAAAATTTAACTATCAAGCGAAGGAATCATGATTCATGTAATAAAAAGATTGTCAATTCATGCATTTGAATAGATATTTTTCAAACCATCATTACTTCAACTCATCATGCATAATTTCAAAATGTAAAATCATCAAGCATGATACAAAAACATCATTATTTTCATTCAATTTGTTAATTCATTAAAATTACATTTAAGATATTCAAAATCACATAACTAGATTCATCAATCTCTTATTAAAAAATGGCTAAAACTTTAAAGATAGAAAACTTTTCAAGAAAATATACTTTCTTTAATTCATGCGATTGATTTCATATAAGCATGCTTAAGTTTTCCATACAAAAGCCAAGCATCATGTTTAAAACCATAAAGCAATTCAAAATCATCGAGATACACATGATTGCTTTTATCTTTTAAGCCAAATTCATGCATCATGTTTGAAATAGAAAAATGATATGAAAATCATCAAGATAAATATACGTGGAATTAATCTTATTAGGTGTACAAGCATTAGATCAACATTTTATTTCTTTATCATAAAACATGCAATTATCATGATCAATATTTTTTTTAACAATTTATATATAAATTTTTACTAACTAATTTGAATCAAATTATGTAAAGCCCTAAGTTATTTCATTGTAAGGTAAAAGACCATGAAATAACTTAGTGGTCTTTTATTGAGTTATCACTCAAGTAAGGTAAAAGACCATGAAATAAAAGACCACTTGAGTTATCACTCAAGTGGTCTTTTATTATTCGAAGTATCAAACCCTTCTTATTCTTTGGAAGGTGGTTCTCATGTTCGTAATGTTCTAAACATATCATCTCATAGGTCATTAATGACCTGATAAGTTATTCGAGAGAATAACAGTTCAAGTCCTTTGATTCTTGAATAGTGGTTATTTTGGAATCCGAACTTTTTGGAAGGGATTTTAGAATCATGTTAATAAGTTCAAAATTAGAAAAATATTTACTAAGACTTTTTAAACTATTGACGACATCTGTGAAACGGGTGTACATGTCATCAATTTCACTTGGTTTTATTTGAAATAATTTAAAATCATGCATCAAAAGATTAATTTTTGAATCCATAACTCTACTAGTACCTTCGTGTGTGACTTCAAGAGTGTGCCAAATTTCTTGCTCAGCTTCACAAATAGAAACATAATTAAATTTATTTTTGTCTAAGACACAAAACAAAGCATTCATAGCTTTGGCATTTAATGAAAAAATCTTCTTCTCTAAATCATTCCAATCATTCATTAGTTTGGTAGACTTTTCAAAACCATTTTCGATAATGTTTTATAAATTCAAATCTAAAGAAAGCAAGTTACTCTGAAAGCCAAAATAAAGCACCATTTCTCTTAGGTGTTAGACCAAATAAGAAATAAAGTTGCTCTGATACCAACTGTTAGAATTGAGTCGGCACTAAGAGGGGGAGGGGGGGCGGGGGTTGAATTAGTGCAGCGATAAAAATGTCTAATTTGGAAAACTTCATTCAATTCAAAGATTCATTTCGATTAAAAGCCGTATCGAAAAGATATTTAACTTGAAAGTATTTTTAAGTGAGTGATGTGGAAGTAGAGCAGTTGTAAAGTAAGTACACAAGTAGAGAAAGATGTGCAAATTGATTTTATAGTGGTTCGGTCATCCCGACCTACGTCCACTCCTAATTCCTCTTCACTTGAGGCCACTGGCTTTCACTATCTGATCTTCTCTCAACCGGTGAAGATCAACTACCATTACAACTCTTTTCTCTTTTTGACAGGCTCAGGAGAAAACCTTTACACCCTCACTCACCCCTCTCTTAACTAAAATTAACACTAGACTAGAGAAGATTTCTCACAAGATTACAATAGAGTTTTCCCTCTTTTTGTTCTCAATTGGTGTGTGTTCTAACCAAGGATGAGAGGCGTATTTATAGACCCTAAGTAGATTCAAACTTAGAGCCAAAATTTGAATCACCTCAAGTCTTTAAGGTAATGGCGGCACCATCGCTAGTGCTGGGCGATACCACCACCTAGTCTAGCGATACCACCGCTTGACACTAGATGGTACCACTGCCTAATCTAGCGGTATGACATAATATCGAAAACTGTATCTTGGAGATCGAGCCACCGACGGTTCCACCACCTGTTCTAGCGATGCCACTACCTGACCCACTTGTTGGGTCACTGTTTGGGTCTTTCACTTGGCCCAACATAGCCCAAACTTGGGCCCATTTGGCTCCTAATTGTGTTGGCCCAATTCTAACCCAATTACACCTAAAACTACTTTGATCTAAATAATTATTATAAAGCTTTGAATTAATTATTGTCAGGCATGTCAATGGTCCATCGACACTTCATCCGATTCTTCAACGCATTGTCCTCTCTCGCGGCCTATTACCCAATCAGCTAGTTATCCTCCATAATTCTGATCTCCTTGGCACAATTTTTGCTTTTCTTGGCCTGATGCCCAAACCCATAGCATGAAGCCTTTTGTCGATATATCGACTAATCCTTCGGCTCGACGTCCAATCATCTAATATGTTTCACTTCAATCCAATGTCCGATTCCTCTTGCTTTAATTGTCTCTTCCTGATTGAAGCTAGTCCTATGTCACTTAAAACATAAATTAGATCGTAAAAACTATCAATTAGTTTCATCATCAAAATTCGAGATTCAACACTCAGGTCACTAGTGACATCTCTAGGTCATAGGCAAGATCTCGAATCATAATATAGGTGAGCCTCGAGGGGCTTAACTTACGTTGGGAATCAATTTTTCCCTATAACGATGAAAGGTCATGTGGGTCAATCTAATTATCTCACACTTACTGACTTAACATTATCATAAGAGAGGATTTTAATTCGATCTCCTAATATGACATGTCACACACATACATATTTAATATATATCTACATTGCATGCAAATATATATATATAAGCAATCACACATCACATGAGCAATCACACCAAATGATCATGGACCATAGCCTAATGTGATCAAGCCTAAGCTAGTGGGCCTAAACACTTACATCACGATCTATGTGTTCATCGATGTATCTCCATGATATGTGATCATCCATCTCGTCCTCATCGATTCTGTTAGCATCTCGACGTATCTCCATACACTGTGATCGTTTGTCTCAACCTTGTAGGTCTCATTGTCACCTCTTCACTCCCATCGTGCCTTCTTGTATAATTACAATATAATCATAGGTATGCAAGCCTAATAATAAATAAGAAAAATTGGAGGCTCGTAGGCCATAATAATAATAATAATCACATCACATACATATATTCATCACATCACATGGTCTATGATCATTCGTCCATATCATACATCACTTGTATACGTCATTATATAGGACAATTAGATAATAATTATTATTATTATTAATTAAATTATTTAATTAATTATTTTATATTTTTTGAGATGCCTTACCTTAAGGTGCCCTATTCGCTCAAAGGACCCTAACCGCCAAAGGAATCCTTAACCATAGGATAATCTTGGGTGGTTAGGAATCCCTAGCCCCCAAGGTCCTCCTTGCAACTAAGAAACCTTGGCTACAAGGCGTCCATGAGAGGCTAGGAAATCCTGACTGCTAGCTTGCCCTATGTAGCTAGGAATCCTTGGCCATAGGGTCACCTAGGCGATTAAGAAACTCTAGTCGCCATAGGTTCCCCATGCAGCCAGGACTCCTAGCTGCATGGGGTTTCTTTGCCATGTTCGAGAGTAGCATAGCTGCTCTTAGTTCTGCTCTCGATTTGCTATAGGTGTTCAGGCTGAGGGCAAGTTTCAATGCTGTCGACTAAGCCTACAAGCAACTATTGACCGAATTATAGGGCAGCAACTATTGCTACCCTTTCTTCCTCTTTTGCATCGATAATTTTAATGTCAAAAGGCCTCTCTAAAACACCTCTCAACATTAAGAAAGGGTATAGTCCATATTTGACGAAACTATAAAAAATCATAATAATCATATGTAAAACAATTATACACTATTCAACACAATATATAGTTTTCAAACTAACCATTCGCATAAGCAACTTGGCTCTGATACCACTGTTGGGCAACCTAGACAGAGTATAACATATGTAGCAGAAGAATAAAAAATAAAATCTTATATTTTCTAAATAAAAAGGTTCTCATCATCGTGCGAAGATTGGTGTACAAAACAAAATACAAAATTGAAACCACATGTATCAAGTGAGATTTATTACCTAGGGATATCGTACATCCTTAAAAAATTCTAGCTCTATAAGAGTGGATGAAGGAGCTCAACTGTCCTCTTCTTTAGTAGTAATCTACATGGCAGGTGGGGCAACAATACTCCTCAAATCACTACACAATATTCCTCTCCATGTGCACCATGAAGATTACACCGTGATCAAGAAGAGATTGACCTTTCTTATTGTCCACATGCCCTAAACTAGGGCTACCTGTAGAGAGGGAGGAGTATAGAAGGGGCGGCCAAGAGGTGACTAGCCTATGCCACATTTTGGCCCCTCTTATTTATAGAGGTTCTTACCACTAAACTCTAATAAATTCTGCCCTATTAGATAACGGACCTCTATCCAATTATCTAAGCCTCTTGGATTAGTAGATCTATATTCAATAATATCTATTTAGCCTTATTTGGTCTCACCTAAAAAATCTAATAATTTAGGTGTTTGTTGGATATCCAATAAGATAAGAGCTCCAGCGGATATCTTATATCTGAACCTCTACTCGTTGTAACACATGCCATATGTGTGACTCTCTAGGCCCAATATCGAGCTAGCCGTAAGTCATACCTGTCAAAACTCCTTATGACTTAATGAATTATTATATCCATAATAATTCATTTGACTCATCTGTTAGGGATCGAGCGGCACTAAGAGGGGGTGGGGGGTGAATTAGTGCAGCGGAAAAAATGATGAATTTTTCAGTGATTTAAAATAAGCTTTGGAAACTTCGTACGATGAAAGCAACGTTTTGTTTGAAACCGATTTTTGCATTCTAACTTTAAAACATGCGTACAAAGGTAAAAAGGAAGTGGAGCAAGTAAAGTAAAGGCTTGCAGCAAAGTAAAACAGAAATTTAAACACTCATATAATCAAGACGCAGCGATGTATAGTGGTTCAGTCAAAGTGACCTACATCCACTTCCAAAGCCTTCTCCGATAAGGCTCTCAACTTCCACTAGCAAATCCTTTTGTAGGGGAAGGACCAAATACCCCTCTTACAACCCTTTACAAGTGGTTCACACTCTTATAAAATTTCACAAGAAGAAGGAAATGAGATGAACACTTAAGCAAATGAAGAACAAGACTTTCCCAAGACTTATTTTCAAAATCTAGCTCTCAAAGGGTTCACCTTTCAACTGAGAAAGAAGGGGTATTTATAAGCCTCAAAGTGATTCAAATTTGGAGCCCAAACTTGGAGCCAAAAATTTGAATCTTTTGAGTTTTTGGTCTTTGTCGATCTGTGATCGACACACCTAGCGATGCTACGCCTCGACCAGCGGTGCTACCGCCTGGCTTTCCATGCACCAAGCGGTGCTACCGCCCTAGCCTAGCGGTGCTACCGCTTTAAGAATCAGGCGCTTTGCTTTCACGATGGCGGGCACCTTGTATAGTAGCCAGTGCTACTATAGTAGCCAGGTGGTTCAACGCTTTGGCCGCCCATTCGACCAAGGCTGAATGGGCCTGCTTTAAACCCAACTTCGGCCCAATAGAGGTCCGGTTGGCCCTCACTGAATTTAGGCAGGATTTTTTCTAAATCCTTGCCCTGCTCATGTGCAAACTATGAACTTAAAGACATTCCTAAGCTGTTACAAAGTCCGCAAGTCAAGTCTTCTTCCGTCGAGCTTCCAGCAAACTTCCGATGGTCTTCTAACGATCCCTCAGAAACCATCCTGCGGACTCCCGGCAAGCTCTCGGACTCCACGATGATTTTGGTGAGTTCCCCCGAGCTTCTTTGGCAAGCTCCGATCTTTCTTGGTAAGCTCCGCGAACTTCCGACGAACCTCCCGGCGAACTTTCGAAAACCCTTCGGCAAGCTCCCTACTCGTTCTCGGCCAGTTCCGGCAGCACTCCCAACGAATCTTTAGACTTCCATCGAACACTCGAACTCCCAATGATCCATCGCACTTGACTTCGACCCTTTGTTTCGCTTTACATCTTCATCCTTATCGTAGTTACTCCTGCACACAAACAACAAATACTCTACTTCGATCTAGACAGTTATTACAACACGAATTGACATTCAGTTACCCGGCACGTCATTGGTCGGCGCTTCGTCCGATCCTTCGGCACATCGTCCTCTCTTGCGGTCCGTTGTCCAATCGGTGATTGACCTCCGCAATCTTGATATCCTTTGCGCAACACGCTCTTCTTGGCCCGATGCCCGACGTACAAAGCCTCCTGCCGATAGTCGACCGAACCTCCGGCTCGATATCCAATATCCTGATATGATCACCTCCGGTGCAACATCAATTCCTCTAGTGTCAACTGTCAAATCCTGATTGATAGTAGACCTGCGTAACTCAACACGCAGTTAGACCACAAATCACACTCAATTAGTTTCATCATCAAAATCCGAGATTCATCAATCTTCCCCTTTTTGATGATGACAACTAATTGATGACTGACAGAGTTAACCAAAACTCCCCGGAGTTTGACACAAACTCCCCCTATCAATATGTCATTGATAGAATCCTTGGATTATCCCAAATCCAAGTAACATGTATCATTTATGTAGTGAGAAAACAATAAACCATCATGCAAATATAAAATATTCAATCAATGCATGAAGTCATCAATCTACTTCTCCCCCTATGTCATCAACAAAAAGGAGAAGTAACATTATAGCTAGTTTTCAAGGATATGCAAATATTACAAACATACTAGCTATTAATCACATCATACAATATTTAGGTATCGCATATTTATCATGATAAGCAAGATAGTGCTTGTCGTGATGATGGCAAGTTTTTCTATGTTCCTTTGAGAAGTACAAGCAAATTGTGCATTTTCTTGACTTCTTTTGCGATATATATGTAATTTTATAATTTCTTTCTTCTCTTTTGAGAAGAGCAAGCTTGTAAGTTTTGCTTTCTTTGCATGCTAGGACTTTTGCATTCATTTGTAAAAGCCTTCTCCCCCTTTATCAATATCAAAAAGAAAAGGAGGATTAATACTACAAATAATCTTGCATGAGATTCAACAATAATTTGTAACAAAGATGCAAGCAATTTTGTTGAAAAAAAAGTGAAGTTGAGCAAGATTTTTGCCTCTCTTGAGATAGCAACTTTTTGCTTCTCAATGTTTAAGCTAGCAAATTTTTCTCTTTTGATACACAAATTAACAATTTTTCTCCCCCTTTATCAATATCAAAAAGAAGGGAAGAACTAATGAGAAAATTGCATCAATCAATATATCAATCATCACATGATGCATACGAGATGATATTGAAACATGAGAAATCATGTTATGAAGGATATCAATATGTAAATTCAACAAGAATCAAAACCAAAAGATATCATCCATGATTCATAACTTTTCATTTTAGCAAGATCTAGATTCATATTTATCAATTTTTAATTCAAGATAAATGTCATACAACCAAGAATCATGATATATGAAAGCATATCAATATTAAGGATCAAATCATGATTACAAGTGCTAACATATTTTCTTTTCATTCATTTTTAAGCCATGATAAAAGAATAAATCAATGATTCCAATATTAAGCACAATTCTTTTTCATCAAATTTTCAATCATCACATAAGGCATTTGAGAAAGTATTGAAACAATAATAAAAAAAATCAATTTTAGCATATAATGTTTCAATCTTCAATCTTGAGTCATGAATCCAAAAGTCATAAATCAAAAGGTTCATGAATCATTTTGACAAATCTCCTTTTTAGGAAATAACAAGTGGAAGTCTTAGGAGATCAAACACAAGATCTTGATTCATACATAAGAATTTTTTACCAAGATCATATTTCATAAGAATCACGACACGAATTCATAAAAATTCAAGTATTAAATTCTGAGAAATCAAAAGACAAGTTACATTTCATTTAAAGAATTTTCTTTTGATAAGACGGAAGGAGCATGGTAAAAGATCTTGATTTATAAAGAGTTTCAAGTCATAGTTGTCAAGATCATGATTTCAATAAAATTTCTTTATAGCTAAATGAAATCTTTTAAAACTTGATTCAAACATTAAATATGTCTTAACAAGTCATAATTCCAAATGATTCAAGAATCGTTAAAAGAAAAATCATTCAAGCTCAATTTGTCAACTCGAAACTCATAATCAAAATCATTTTAGAGATTTAAAATGCTAGCTATATGTATTAATCATGACAAGTGATATATCAAAAGTCTACATCAATATTTCAATTATCATATCATGAAGCATACAAAGTGGTATTGAAACATGAGAGAAAAGTTCAAATTGCACATACAATGTTTCAATCATCAAAATATATTTTCTCAAATTGAGTATCAATAAGTTAAGAGAAAATAATTTATATTTTTCTTCATATAACATGGGAGAAACATAAGAGAGTATAGAGATAAAAACTCAAGTTATCAAGATGATGATCTCATAAAAGTAATTCAAAACCATAGTTTCGTGAAACAAGAGATAAGTTATATTTCATTTGAAAAATTCTCTTTTCAAGTAATTTTTTCATCTAAATATGCCTTTATCTTTATATACCAAGATAAACATAAAAGTTCAAGATGTAAAGGCAAAATCTCATAAGGCCTTATCAAGACAAAAATGTAACACATTATTTCAAGACATGAGTTTCAATATATCATGATAATGTGTTTCATTTTAAGTTATTTGTTTCATGTAAGTGTACTCATATTTCAAAAGATGAGTATCAAATTTTAAAACCGAAACATGAGTTTGTCATCAAGATATGATATCACAAGGTCATTAAGCATGATAACAAACTTCTAATATTTTCATTTCAATGATGATTTCATAATGTATGTTCAAATATTTATACGGAAGCCATCATTGTATAAATTTGAAATACAAGTTGTCATTTAGCCCATTAAGATCAAAAGCATTACACGTAAAGCATCATGATAGTGTAATTTCTCTTTTTTTTATATGTTCCATTTCAAGTGATTTGACATTCATATGAGTATACTCATGTTTTTCATATAGGTCCAAAGAGCATGTTTCAAGAGAAATCATTAAGACCGAAAACATGAGACACATTTTTTAAAATATTTATCATGTTTATTTTTATGAGATTCACAAGACTCATAACATGAATTCATTCACCTCAATAGAATGAGAAAAAAATACATTTTCATTTTAAGCAATTTGATGTGAGCATATTCAAAATTTTTATGAAAACATGTATCAAAATAAAACACAAGCTTAGTCATAAAACCGTCAAGACCAAATACATAAAAATGATACATTATGATAGTGCATTTTTTTATTTTTAAGAGTTTCAATTTACGTGATTTGATCTTTCATAAGAATGATCAATGTCATACATCATATTTAAATATGAGAGCTTCATCATATTTAGAAATGAATTCATCATTAAAATCATTTCTCATCTTTCTTTCATTTGTTATAACAAGATGATCAATGCTCAAATTTTTGCTAAACTCATACATCATTTTTTTAAAATCTGAAAAATACTTTTCATCATGAAAATCATCAAGTCCAAATGTAATACAAGGCAACATAAAAATCACATTTCTTTCATTTGGAAAATTTATGAGTTAGGTCTTTATAATTGATTTCATAAAGAAATGTATCATTTAAAAATTTCATCATAAAAAAAAGTTAAGACCCATTAATCCAAGATAGAAGTTTTTAGATCAACATCACTTCAACAACTCATGTATGATATAAAATCATCAAGCATCATGTTTAGAGACAATGTAAACCATCACGATACTCATGCATGGTTTAATCCTAAGCATTATCACAAATCTTACAATCGTCATTCATATTTTTACTTTTCAAAAATACTATAAAGAAAAGCATAGTATAATTTTAAATTTTTTTAATTTCTAAAAACACAAGAAAAGCATAAAAAAAGTTCCTACTAACTAAGTTAAGCATTCATGGAAATCATCAAGTAATTTAAAAATAATTCAAGGAAGTTAAGTTACTTACCTCATTGTCGAAGCCCATTAAAGCATAGTTTGCTTCTTCTTTCCTTGATTCTTCTTTGCAAGCCTTCTTCTTCTTCTTTAGCCTCTTTCTCCATTCAAGTTCATTTGTGTTTTTTAATTTTTGTTTAATGAACTTGTTAACATTCCTTATTATGTGTTCAATGTCTTCCTTGTCCTCATCACTTGAGTCATTACTCAAGTAGCATTTCATAGTTCGGAGTTCAAAAACCTTCTTATTCTTTAGAAGGTGGTTCATGTGTTCATCATGTTCATCATATTCATTATATTCCATTTCATAGGTCTTTAAAGACCCAATGAGTTCATCAATAGAATAATTATTTAGATCCTTTGATTCTTAAATCGCCGTTATTTTAGGATCCCACCATTTTGAAAGGGATCTTAAGATCTTGTTAGTGAGTTCAAAATCCGAAAAACTTTTACCAAGACTTTTCAAGCTATTGATGACATCCGCGAAGCGGGTGTACATGTCGTCGATAGATTCGCTTGGTGTCATTTGGAAGAGCTCAAAATCATGCAACAAGAGGTTTACTTTCGAGTCTTTAACTCTACTAGTTCCCTTATGCGTGATTTCAAGAGTTCGTCAAATGTCAAAAGCCATTTCGCACATAGAAATCCGATTGAACTCGTTCTTGTTCAAAGCGCAAAATAAGGCATTCATAGCCTTTGCGTTTAAAGAAAACGACCTTTTCTCCAAAACCAACCATTCGTTCGTCGATTTAGAGGAAGGTTGAAAACCATTTTCGATGATGTTCCATAAATCCAAATCCATTGAAAGCATGAAAACTCTCATTCGAGTTTTCCAATATGTGTAGTCCGAACCGTTAAAGAATGGTGGACAAAAAATCGAAAAGCCCTCTTGAAAACCATTTAGAGCCATTTCTCACGGGTGTAAATCCAAAAGAGAAAGAACGTGGCTCTGATACTAATTGTTAGGGATCGACCAGCACTAAGAGGGTGGGGTGAATTAGTGCAGCGGATAAAACGATGGATTTTTCAGCGATTTAAAACAAGCTTTGGAAACTTCATACGATGAAAGCAACGTTTCGTTTGAAACCGATTTTTGCGTTCTAACTTTAAAGCATGCGTACAAAGGTAAAAAGGAAGTGGAGCAAGTAAAGTAAAGGCTTGCAGCAAAGTAAAACAGAAATTTAAACACTCACACAATCAAGACGCAGCGATGTATAGTGGTTTGGTCAAAGTGACCTACATCCACTTCCGAAGCCTTCTCTGATGAGGCTC